>OU898280.1:91347242-91557242 GCA_918026665.1 Diabrotica balteata
ACATCATATGGTGATATTGTATAAACAATTAAATAACTAACAACATTTAGAGACTTAGTAAAAATTAGCAAAGCAACAGAACACGTGGTCTAATAAGCATATAATATTTCATATAATATTAACTAGTGAAAAAGAACTAAGAATATCATTGATTCACTTCCAACTATGCAAAAAATTTTATTTTATGATTTCATCTTAACTTTTTGGTAGAATTATTTAAGTTATCTACATTAAGATATAAAAAATATATATAAAAAAATATAAAGTGAAGTTACCACTGTATGCTTGGCACCTGTTGCGTTTGAAATGGCGTTAATTCAAAGTTACCGAGCCAATGACATGAACAGACAGCCAACCTTGAGGTCGAAAATTCTTCGACAGAACAGCAAGGTTAAGAGTACCAACCCACTAATTTACGGGCGGTATATTTGAAAAAGTTAACATGAGTTTAAATGATAACCTCCCGTAAGAGACCAAACAATGAAAGAAATTAGCAATAACGCTAATCCCCTGCATCAACTAGTCTAGAACAAACAAGTAGGCAAATTTCATTCAACTTCATATATAATAGAGCGATAAACCGTCAACAGTGTAGTTGGATATACAGCTACAGGTGAATGACGATAAGCACCTAATTTCCAAAAAGTCCAAGGTCCCACGCTTGGAACTTTAATTTATAAAGTATTCAAAGAATGAATTTTATTAATTTGTATTAAAGTAAAAAACCAGAAGTTCACATTAATCAATTTATGAAAAAACGACCAAGTATGCAATGTGAATTGCATAAGTATGTCTAAGTTAATTAGTTTTATTGTAATATTATATTTTATCAAGTATTAATTATAGTACGTTAAAGTTTAAGAATTATTTATTAAAACAATGTGTTAAATTGTACGACTTTAGAGACACATACATAATGAACTGATTGTAAAGCCTAATCATATAATTATGATTAGATTATGATTAGGAAATGTATTCATATAACTTAATGGAATGTTTCGGAATAGTTTCCTAAAGTGACAGTGAACACGTGAACAGAAACCTTGAAGTGTCCTATAGGCCAGTAAGAGAAAAAGCTGAAAAAATGTAACGCAGGTTTTTGAAGGTTATAAAAGGTTCGAGAGCGATTATTTATTCAACTCTACTTGCCCAAACAGTGGCTCTAGGGGTACTTACCAGAACGCAATCGATTATTTGAGGATTCTTAGAGGTTATACCTCAAATACATTTTAGATCCTTTAAAAGCCCGTAAAAGATTATTACGTGAAATCGATGATTTTTCACAGATTGATTAGAGTACTACAATTCAATTTATTAATTCTTCTCTTTCTTTCTTCTCGTACTTTTCCTTCCAGTATAACTTGAAGTAATTTAAAGCAGATTTGATAACTTGAAGTGATTTCAATCTAAGGTTCGTCATGAAATCACTGATGCGCCGTGGTTCATTCCAAATGCAGACATTTACAGGAACTTTAAGATCGAAACAATAAAGCAAATGATTGTTAAAAACAGTGATAAATATTTTAAACGACTGGAAAAACATCCCAACGAGTTAGCAGTAAATTTATTGGACGACTCCATACAACTAAATATATTAATCATTAGCACTCCTCTTGACTTACCATTTAGAATATAGTTGTCTAGACTTAGTTTTAGTTATTAGTAATAAACCTATTAGCAGTTAATAGTCATTGGATTAAAACTCTTACTTACATCTTATGTTCATTTAACAAAAATGCTTAGTGTTACGTATTTATATGTCATAGATTGTATTTTAAAACAAATAAAATAAAAAAAAATTAAACTAAAAATATAATAAAAAAAACTGTAGTCAAGCACATGACTACAGAGCAAAGTGATTCTAAAAAAGAACACACCTACCGCCGAAATATTTCGTTTTGGTATCATGTGACGTCACGGGCTATGACGCCGATGACGGGCATCGGTATACTCATTATATAGGCTAACGGCCTAGCTACATATCACACAAAACTGGAGAAAAAATCGATTTTAAATTTTTGTCACTTAGCCCGTTATATATCTCCACTCTTCATCTGGTCCAACTGATTTTCCTTTTTTTATTTTTTTGAAGTGCTTGAACCACTTCGTCGTTTGTTATTTTGGGACTATTTGTAACTGACTTTTTCGAGAAAAAATCTACTCACTTTGACCAGTAATTTTGATAAAATTTACTAATATTTAAGATAAATGTTTACTCAGTCAGCAACCATTACTGCCTTTTTATAAAAATGCAAAATATATAAGAGAGCAAGTAATTGGTAGCATAATTTTTTTTTCAAATATTGCATTGCTATTCCATTTTATATTACTAATTGCGAACTATTTGAATTTAACACAACCATTTAGAGGAGAATGCTTAATTTAAGACAACATGAAAGGTGTAAATTCACTGTAGTGCCTCTACAGGCTCTCGCCGGGAAATGTTCCATTCATGAAAAAAATTACCATTACATGCACTCGTTGGATAGATTAAAATGTTTTGTTCTAAAGTTTTAAACTTCTTATATAGTGCCCCATCTGCATTTGTGTTTCAGTAAAATAGCTCTAATCCAAATTAAATGGCCTAGAATGATCGATGCTACTAAAAGCGATAAAAAAGGGAAGAAATCGGAAAAATTCCAGAAGGGCCACTCATTTTCAGGCTATTTTGTTCCGGTATGTGTCAGTTTTGTCAGTGGATAACTGTAACAAATGGATAAAAATCCGGAAGCGCGACAAAAACTGGAAACCTTTCCATGTTTGCAATTGTACGGACGGAGATCGAGGACCTGCGGTTCGAAACGTATTTTTTCGGTGCTCGAATTGAGAGCGAACGTGGTTACGAGGGGGTTCTAAAAATTCTTAGTCAAAAACTTTGACAAATTTTTTATTGAACATATTTATTGTCTTATATGTTAGGTGTACTGGTTTTTTAGTTATTTACTTCAATTTACAATCTACTTAATAAATGCATAGACTAATTATTAATTAATATGTTTCAAGGAGGAGGGCTTTACTGAGGTATTATCTAGGAATAATCCAGTGTAAATAAATATTTTAACTTATCTGGCCATCGTTTTTTAAGTCCTCTTTCTACTTCTTGATTGAGTAGGTCTCTTATTAAATGATTTTTGACATGATCTGCGGTGTCGACTTTTATTTGCTCTAAGTGTTACCAGTTCAGTTATATATTGCAAATTTTAAATTGAAAACTGTTTGCAACTGAAAATTACTGCGCATGTCTATTTATCAAACCGTTTGGAACGGTTGGAAATTTGGCAGCACTACGAACTACGTTTTATATCACATCGGATGAATTCGTAATTCTGCCGAATGTTTGGGTATTTTACATGTACTATTATTTGTTTTTTATAAGCTTTTTGTAGGATAATATTAAATAACTTTCAAGAATTATGTCTAGTTGTCATTGTTTTTTTTTAAAGTAAAAATGGAAGATAACAACAATGAAGGTAACAATATTAAACGGAAAAAATTTTATTGATTTAAATTCAATTTGATTTTGTAGATAAATTCAATAATGAAGAACAGAATGATGAATCAAAACTTATTTGGACCAAAGAAAATACAAAAATATTACTGGATTCTTATAAACTAATTAGAAAAAAAGTAGGAACTATGCAAGTTAACAATTTAAAAAAATGTGGGAAGTGATTTGTTATGATATCAAAGCAAAGTTTAGAATAAACGTAACACCTGCTAATTGCGAAAATAGATGGAGAATTTTATTAAAAAATTACAAAAAATTTGTGGATGATAGTAAGAGAACTGGAATGGGTCATTTGATTATGCCGAAGAAATGCATGATATATTAGGTGAAAAGAAAAACATTTGCATCCAACGTCTGTTATCAAAGCAAACAATACAACACCTTACCGACGAAATTGAAAGTGGCCTTTCTGTTCAAAAAACTAGTTTGTCCAATACTGCAGCTAATTTTCATTCAACTAACCAGTCAACCAGTTCAGTACCAGATACAAATCAAGAACAAGATGTGCACAAAATAAAATTAGTTTCCAGAAGACGAATCTTAACGACTAAAACTAGTGAGGCTTTAGAAAATATGAGGCATAATAAAAAAATATTTCAAGACAAACCAATTAAGTTGGAAACAGATAAAACACAAAAGTGGTTGGAAATAGAAAGAGAAAAGTTGGAGATTTAAAAGACCAGAAATAGTTTATTAAAAGAAAAAAATCAATTATTAAAAGATCAAAATAAGCTCATGAAAGAAAGAAATGAGTTACTAAAAGTTATTGTAACAGTAAAACAGAATGAAGTTTAGTTTAAGTTAATTTTAAAAATCGTAAAATAGTTTCGAAACACAATTCAGATTTCTGCTTTATAATCTGAGCCTTCTAAAAATTGCAAGGCAAACAGACGTTGATAAAAGATGTTAAAAGAGACATGGGGAATCTAAAATTTGCATTCCACGACATGTCTTTTACAACTAAGCAGAAATCCTGAGCGAATTGTGCTTCTAGTACTCACACAGAGTAAATCCGAATAAAATGAGAAAAGGCAGCAAATATTTGATTTCACGCACACAAATCCTATGTATCTCTTGATACGTATTTCGACCTAATAGGTCTCGTCAGAAGAGCTATTTCATAGGGGTTCTCAACTTGAAAAATCAATATTTTCTGCCTTTTAAGAAGCAACAATAACATGGCTTCAATACGGACGCAATAGCGACATCTAATTACAAAAATCGTAAAATAGTTTCGAAACACAATTCAGATTTCTGCTTTATAATCTGAGCCTTCAAAAAGTTGCAAGGCAAACAGATTATAAAGCAGAAATCTGAATTGTGTTTCGAAACTATTTTACGATTGTTGTAATTAGCTGTCGCTATTGCGTCCGTATCGAAGCCATGTTATTGTTGCTTCTTAAAAGGCAGAAAATATTGATTTTTCACGTTGAGAACCCCTATGAATAGCTCTTCTGACGAGACCTATTAGGTCGAAATACGTATCAAGAGATACATAGGATTTGTTTGCGTGAAAATCAAATATTTGCTGCCTTTTCTCATTTTAATTTTAAAAGATTAAAAGGGTGTGAAATTTTGTTATTTATAAAGCACATGTTGTGTGTTTTTATTTAAGTAGTTACCAGATTTTAGCAGGAGGAACTGCAATTAAACCCATTTTTATTTATTAACATTTATTTTAGTATGAATAATCAGTAGATAATCAGTAAATAGAACACGTTATAACTCATTATAAAGGTAGGTGGTTTGCAACGTTATCCCTCATTCGCATCTCCATCTCTATCATCTAATTCCTCAATATGACCCATATTGATGCCTGGTACTCCTTGTGAAAGTATATCCTTTTGAAATGGAAACTCAACATTAATAGCCAAATTATGTAAAACACAAAAGCTCTCATAAAATGAACTATATTTTCAATGTTTCTAAGTTTTAAATGATACAGTTGAATGAATTTCTGTTTAAAATCCCAAAATAGTGTTCAATTTAATAGCGATTTTTACATAATTTGGTATTATAATTATGTTGTCTCATATGTAAATACCCTCTATCACGATATGGTGTCAACAAATAACGCAAGCATGGGTAACCACTATTACCAATCAGAAAGAAATGTCCACACTTGTCTGGCACATTCTCCCATAGAGGAGATGCACGAAATACTCTGGTATTATGGACAGAACCCGGAAAACCAACAAAAACATCTCTTATTTTTCTTCTGTGATCACAAACAACTTGTGCTTAAAAAAAATAAATTAGTTGCATTCATAATAATTCAATGAAAATATAATACCTGTATATAATAAAAGTTTTTTCGGTTTAAATAAGAATCCACATCCTCTTAAGGCTTGTCAATTTTTACATGTGCTCCGTCAATTACTCCAATAGATTCTGGAAACTGATTTTCTCTAAAGAAACTTTCAATTGTAACTTTTTCTTCATAATTTCGCCATTTTATAATCTTAACAGATAAATTACTTAAAAAGTATGTCATTCCTTTAACAATTTTATGTAGGCTGCTTAGGCTCACATTAAAAATGTCTGCTACATCTCTATAAGAAGCCGCTTCGTCTCCACAAAACCACAAAAATATGAGGACATAGTCTGAAGAATCTAATTTTCCAAACACTCCAGCTTGTCTGAAGTAATACGGCGAACGTCTGAACGAGTACCAATTTCAGAAGCAACGTGTCGACTCACACGAAAATGTTCTATAAATAATTCCTCACTATATAGCGGAACATTGTCTCCCAAATAATTTTCGTCTTTAGTTCTTTTATTTCCATGAAACCAAAATTGCAATTCTTCATAACTGCTTGAAGTAAACATTTCACCTTTTCTTCGTGATTTATTTTGCTTAACTCACTGGAATCTGACATTTTTAATAAATTGTTTTTTACAAATATAATTAATGATAATTATGATATTTACCAAAACAATAAATCAAAAATAAGGTTATATATGTTATATTCTGTTGTTATCGGTTATTCGCATTTATGACATTTTCGATCTGCGCAACTATGAATTCATGAAACAGTACGGAACTTTTCGGACCGTTAACAACCGTAATTACGATGGGCAGGGCATGTGGCCCGCATGCATGAGAACAGAATCCCCAGAAAATTACTAAACGCAAGAATGCAAGGAAAAAGACCTGTTGGAAGACCAAAAAAGAGATGGGAAGACGAGGTAGATGAGGATGCCAAAAATCTCCTAAAAACGCGTTCATGGAAAAGAACAGCAGTAAATAGAGATGTTTGGAGAGGTTTAATGAAGGAGGCCAAGGCCCGGCTTGGGCTGTAGTGCCATTGGATGGAACAACCATCAGAGGACTGCAAATTCTGTTACTACGAACACCAAATCATTAACTGCAAACCGTCCGAAACTTCACTACAAACACAAGATTTTATTTAAGCATTCGTCTGATGATTGCCAACGGTTTCCAACCGCTCTACGAACAAACCTTATATGTATGCATAATGATACATTATATATGTATCATTGATATATACCAAGGGGTACTATAATAGATATCATTCTGTGCATTTTTTATTGGAATATTTGAAGAATATTTGTTACATCCCAATAGTTCTATGCCATATATTCATGGGTCAATTTGGTAGGTTCTACTCTCAGTCTGTGTAGTATGAGTTGATGCCTCCTATTAAGTCCACTTGTTGTCCATTCTTTAACGGCATAATATTGTAAAACCTCAGAATTCTAAACAACCGCACAGATTGACAGTAAATTTAAAACGGGCATAGGAAACATGTCGGAGAAAGAAAAGCTAGTGCTGATGTACGTTTTTACTCCAGGGTCGAGTGTCATCCCTTCTCGGGAGTAAAAATATTAAACCTTCAAATACCCCCGAAATCGATAGAGAATTTAATTTATAGTTATTTACTCTTGAATTTTTTATTTCCTACCTAAAAAATGCATGTTTTTCAAAAATGTCTCTAAACGGCAGAAAGTACTTTTTAACCAAAAAGCCATATGTGTCAAAAAAAAACAAAATAATTAACCAAATGGTTTTTTTTTATTTTTATCGCGGCTATACAATCCGAGTTACAACCTGATGAAAGTGAGGGTTTATTCGAATTAACCTGCAATCGAAAAATTGATAATAAAAATAACGTAAAAAGAAGAGGTAGGTACAAAATAGGTTTTTTCAAATCTAGGTACTTTTTTATGGACACGTATTTTTAAAATTTTAGGACACGCTGTTGATACGTAACTAAAGCTAATTTTAGGTTAAAGATTAATTTTTCTTTTTTTTTAATGCGTTTGTTTTTTTTTTTTGTTAATAATTCGAGTATTTTCATCCGAATCACTTATGGCTTAGCTCATTTTAAAGATCTCATTAAATACTTGTAAAAACATTCTAAGCATTTTTTAAAAAAACTCTTCTTTTTACGTATAGCCGTCATAGAGATTAAAAAAACATTTGATTTATTATTTTGAAATGTATCTTTTTTATTCTAATGGCTTTTTGGTTAAAAAGTACTATTTCCATTAAAATGTTACTCCAGTTGTCAGGGACAAAAATGACACTGAACCTCCAAAAATCATACGAACAAGCTGAATTTTGCCAAGCATATTAAATTTGGGACCCAAAAAGATGCAAAAAAGTTTACTACTTTTACCTCCGGACTTTCTCCTAAAACCCCCCTGTCGAGGGTTAAAAACGCAATAAAATCAATTTACTAAGAATCTGTACACCATAGAAAAAAATGTTTCAAATAAAAAATGTACCTGAGATAATTTTAAACGAAAATGTTTGTAAGCATTTTTTGTCTAGAATGAACCGTTCTCTTAGAAACAACGCTTCAAGCGACCGTCGTTTTCGCATGTCAGTTACGCGCGCCAAATCAATGTTCAATAAAATTTGCATCAGCTCGACAGTAAACACTCGATATCTTTTGATTCAAGTGACCTATCGACAAAAATCAAGACGCGTTTTAAAGATAAAGAGTTCAGCTTTCGTATACAGTTTTTTTATTTTGGCGCAAATAAACTCAGATTATATACAGGTGTTAAATAAATCAACGTGGCGCGATGTTTGCCATTTTTATGATTCTCACGAGATCAATACAATCTATCCCTCTTATTGACTGGTTACTATGAAGTTTCGATTACTAGTGCATAACCTTTAAAACCTATAGCATTAAATTTTAGTTTTGAGTTTTGGTAACAAATGTAAGGCATTGGAAATATGCTTAAAAAACGCTGGATTTAAACTTTCACACAAGAAATGATCTAAAACATTTAAAAGTTTTTTTTTTAATTATACTAGTACGTTTGTTAAAAGAACAAAACTTCTGCAATAAATTACACACAAAACCGTCTTCTTAAATGCATTTCCCGTGACGTGTAATTGTTTGTAATGTAAAGCATTAAATTCTGCGTTATTTATTCATATTTCAATTGCCTCATATTTGTTACTGCAACTAAAAGTTGAAATTTCATGTCATAGGTTTTAAAGATCTATCTAAAAATTAAAATTTTACTACAACTGGTCAATGAAAGTGATTAATTTTATTAATCTCACGAGAATCGTAAAAAATCACACCTTGTTAATTTATTTAACACCTGTATAAAAAGTGAGTTTATTCTCGGCAAAATACAAAAACTGCATTCTTTGCCTTTAAAACCCATCTTGATTTTTGTCGATAGGACATTTGAATTAAAAGATATTAAAAAAAGATATTTAAGATATATTAAAAGATATATAAGAATTTTTACCGTCGAGCTGATACAAATTTTATTGAACATTGATTTCGCGCAAGTAACTGACATGCAAAATCAACGATAGATTCAAGCGTTGTTTCTAAGAGAATCGTTCATTTTACACAAAAAATGCTTATAAACATTTATGTTTAAAATTATCTTAGCTACATTTTTTCTACGGTGTACAAATTCTTGGTAAATCGATTTTCTTGTGGTTTACTCTCCTGAGAGGGGGATTTTAGGGGAAAGCCCAGGAGTAAAAGTGGTAAACTTTTTTGTACCTTTTTTGGCGTCCCAAAATTAATATTCTCTGCAAAATTCAGCTTGTTCATATGATTTTTAGGAGTCAACTCTCTGACAACTGGACTATGTACTGAGTTATTTTTGAAAAACCACCCAATAACATTAACAACGATTTCAAGCGTGAATAACTTGGAAAATAAACTAAAGCAAGATAAGTCTGCATAGCATTGTTTTGCTATAAATTGAATCCTCTATCGATTTCGGGGATTATGTAATGGTTAAATATTTTCATCTCCGAGAAGGGGTGGCAATTTTTTTTTTGACATATTTTCTATGAGCATTTCCAGTTTCATCTCAATTGAAGCGGTTCTTTAAAATTTCTAGCAAAAACCGTGAAATAATGAACTACTGGTACTGCTACAGATTGATATCTCGGGGTTTAGTTGTTGTAATTTGACGTGAGGTTTTTTTATTTTTATTTTTAATTTTTTATTGCCATAAGACAAGCCAGCTAATTTTGCTGTGCTGTTTGTTTTTTTTAGTATCCCAAAATCTCAGTTTTAATGTGTTTGGATCGCTTGTATGACTTGTAAGGAGTCTGTTAAGATTACTGCCTTCGAAATATCTTAGATTTGTATTGTTCTGAAGCTATTTTCTTGTGGCATTTTAAATTAATTACTATTTAACTGGGAATAAGCCACAATTAAAAGTCAAAATACGTTTATGACGTTTCAATTTCCACTTCGGAAATCGTTCTCGAGAACGGTTTCCGAAAATAAGTAAAAAGAAAGAACATGTTTCTGTAGAGACGGTGTTAAAAAAAATTAAAAGACAGAAATATGTACATTCGGAATTTCCAGGGTAAGTCTTGGGTGAGTTTTCAAACAGATTGGGCTTAGATTCAAAATGAAAAACAATAGAAAACCCTTGTATGAAAGAGCTAATGTCGTTCGCATAAGAACCGAGTTTTTAAAAAACTATAATAATTTTAAAAAAGAACGCTCTTTATTTGTTTATTTAGACGAAACGTGGATTTTTACAAAAGGTTTTATAAAGCGGATTTGGCTAGACGAACTGAGGAAAACAGACATATTGTAATATTCACTGTGAATGTGAATCAACCAACAAATTTCTGGACAATACATAAAATAAAAGAATAGTTAACGAATGAAAATATTTCATTTCCTGAGGTTTCTTTCATGCCGGAATTACTACAGTTAGCTAAAAGGGATGAAAAATCAAAAATATTTATAGTAGACGAGGTTATACATAGTTTTGGACATAATCTGTCCAATACCATTGTCCCCATACCATTGTGAATTTAATCCTATTGAACATACTTGGGGAATATGCAAAACTTACTACGATAACTATATTGGACGTAACGGTTACAGTAACACTGCAGCTATTAGTCTAGGCGGGATCTGTTTTGGATTGTAAATTTTCGAAGGGAAGCTATTTTTTTGCTGGAATACCTTCAGGATGTGCTTATTATCGATAATCACGATATGCGCCAGTCGCAAACCCTGTGCTAAATTTTTTATTTAACAAAATCTGAAAACAATTGAAAATTTCTCATTTTTTTGCACCTATTTTCATTAATAATTCGGAAAATATTGATCCTAGGGAAAAAATTATAGGTAGTTAAAAGTTTCGTTATTAAATTTTACACAATATTTTGTTAGCTAGAAATTGAAAATTTAATGGTTATTGTTAAAAGTACAAAAAAATTAGTTAAGTTAATCCTTTAAATGATTTCGACTTTCTAAACTTGACTTACAAGTTCCATATTCCGCCTAGAAAAACTTTTTAATATGTATAAAACGTGTGCTAAATTTTGTTAAGATCGGTCGAATAGGTTTTGCATAATAATTTTGCAATCCAGCCTACTGGAAAAAAATCGAAAATTTTCAAATTCATAGTAGGCCCTAAATAAGGCCCTAAGATAGTTGCAATTTTTTTTACATATAAAGGAAGTCTCAAACTTTTAAACGCTTTTTGTAAAATTTAAATCGGTTTACTAGGAGACCCTAGAAATTGTTTTAAAGTTATAAACATTTTTTAGGCTTATAAACAAATTAAATAACTTGACGAGCTTTAAACATATCAATTTCAAAATGTATACACTTAAAGAACATTAAAAGACGCTTCTTTTAAAAAACAAAAAGATACATTCGGCTTACTGGTTGCCGAGATATTGAAGGTCAAAGTTGGTATACATTTGCCGTGTAACCATAAGTGATAGAGGGCTCGTTTTTAAACAAATACGCTCGTCTTGCCAAATACTTTTTATATGAAAAGTTTTACGTAATGCGCTTCATGGCAGACATCCATAAAAAAGACAAATAAAAAACCGTTTTCGCGTAAAATGTCGCTCGGAATGCATGAGAGGTGGTGGTGAGGGACATTCACTTCAAATGTGAATCGGCGAGTATCAAGTAGGGGACCATCAGTTTGTTTAATTTCGGGTTTTGAAATATAAACAAAAATAAAGTTCTCCAAAATCTGTAAGGGCTTGAAAGTAAAGATTGTACAATATGTAATAATGTATAAATATTTGATGTAAAACGAAGGAAATTTTTTTTTGTAAAAATCAAACATTTTAAAATAATTAAAATTAAAAATAATTTATTTCTGCAACTTTAAGCCAATTAAATTTTCTTAAATCAATGTGTTTCATGTCCTGCCTTTGTAAACTGGATTGTATACATTGTGTTAAACTGTCTTGTTTAATTACTCGAGTTTTACATATCGACAATAATTCGTCACAAAGGAGGCAGATTTTTTCACTAATCTTTTCAAATCAATGAATCAAAAAAAGTAAAATAGTTTAGCCTCTCAGATTCCAAGTATTATCTAAATTTTAAATTCTATGAATTTAGAATAATTTTGTAAAAAAATTATTAGTAATATGTCAATCATTTCATATAAAATATTTAAAAATATAAAATATATTATACCTTTCAGAACTTCTCTTAAAATGGAGTCGATGTGCTCGTACAATCCTCACAAAGCAACGCGAAATATATAAACTTTTTATTAGTTTTTGAAATACAAAATATTTTACTATTAAAACTCACGGATTTGACAATATAACTACTATATAATAGCGTGGAACATAATATGATCAAACCACTGAAAAACGTGTTCAGCACGCCTTTAATACAAGCCCTTACAGATTTTGGAGCACTTTACTATTTGTTTTTATTTCAAAACCCGAAATTAAACAACCTGATGGTCCCCTACTTGATACTCGCCGATTCACATTTGAAGTGAATGTCCCTCATCACCACCTCTCATACATTCCGAGCGACATATTACGCGAAAACGGTTTTTTATTTGTCTTTTTATGGATATTGCCATAAAGCGCATTACGTAAAACTTTTCATATAAAATGTATTTGACAAGACGAGGGTATTTGTTTAAAAACGAGCCCTCTATTACTTATGGTTACACGGCAAATGTATGCCAACTTTGACCTTCAATATCTCGGCAACCAGTAAGCCATTTAGCACACGTTTTAAACATAATAAAAAGTTTTTCTAGGCGGAATATGGAACTTGTAAGTCAAGTTTAGAAAGTCGAAAACATTTAACGGATTAACTTCATTTTTTTGTACTTTTTTTTCCAATTATTGCTATTTTTTCAACAATAACCATTAAATTTTTAATTTCTTGCTAACAAAAGATTGTGTAAAATTTAATAACGAAACTTTTAACCACTTATAATTTTTTCTCTAAGATCAATATTTTTCGAATTATAAATGAAAATTGGAGCAAAAAAATGAGAAATTTTTAATTGTTTTCAGATTTTGTTAAATAAAAAATTTAGCACAGGGTTTACGACTGGCGCATATCGTGATTATCAATACTGGGCATATCCTGAAGGGATTCCAGCAAAAAAATAGCTTCCCTCGAAAATTTCCACATTATGGTCTGAATTTCTACAGATGCCGCCTAGTCTATATGGAAACATGGTAAGAAGCATTGCATGCTGCTACTCCGGCAATTTGAGAAAAATGTATGTTTAAATGTAAAAAGTTAATAGATGAATGTTGAATGCATGGAAATCTCATCGAAGCAATTAAACCAGCCATCATTTACAATCCAAATGAACATACCGATGACAGTGATTATGAATATGAATCTAATTCTTAATTACACTGTAAGATAATATGTTTTCATTTTCTCATTATGGAAAATTTACAGTGTTATTGTTATTATTTCGTCTTTGACAGTGCTTCCAATATTGGGAGCATTGAAATTAACTTTCTCGTTACAGCGGACCGTTTCAGTCACAGTTTTCATCCCCAATCCAAAATAGTCGTAAATTCGTGAAGTACAGTATAAATATGTTAAAAATATCTTAATGTTTTCTCCGATGCCAGGTATTGAATTTTGTACTTTTACAATTTCCTGCTATTGAAAATTTATAGCACAACCCTTGTAACTGTCAGCTTCGCACTCAAAATGGACGTTTTTATCTGCCAGGTAAAAAGCAAATGTTACGTTTTCGTCCGAATAGGAGTTTTTAAACTGAAAATAAACGTATAATGTAATCATACACAATGTACAAACACGAAGCTACTTTAAAAGGGTGTTTCTCTTTATTAGCGGAAAAGTAGGTGGCGGAAACATGTAAATTACATTATTCTGGAGGATATTTTTATATTAGCCGAGTTCTAGACAAAGTGGAAAGTTAGCATGAAATAAATAACAAAAAATAGGGTAAATAGTAAGAGCTTCTTGAATAAAACCTGTAGCGTAAAAGTGAATGCCCTGTTTCACACTGAAGATTTTATTAGTTATTCACCATTATACGTGGGTGGTCGCAGACGTACCCAAAAATTTTGGAAGAAATGTATTTTTTTTAATATAATTTCCTTTCAGTTCTATAGACTTTTCCTAGCGATGTTCAACCATTTCTATGCTTCTTGACAACTGAGCCATTTTTTTTAAGTTTTCAAGCAAAAAATAATCCTTGGGGGCTAAATCTGTTAAATAGGATTCATGAGATATCAATTCCAACTTCTTTCTTAAATAAACACCTTTGCTTGTTCATTGACGGGTTGTTGCTTCTATGGAAGATTGTTACTCCATCTCTTGCACTATCGGCTGATACTTCTTCTACCACTTATTAATTTGTCCCTTGCTATTTTAACGACTCTTGTGTCCGCCATTCTACTAGTGTGGTTGTTCCGTTCTTTTTTTCTGTTTGGTGTTCACTCGTTTATACTCTTGTCACTCCTTATTCAGTCTTTCAGTGTGTTTCTTATAATTCTCCTTCTGGTGGTCGACTTGGTCGTCTAGACGCTAACCTAAGCAAAATTTTTACAAATTGGAATAATACCATTTTTATATTTTTTAGTCAGTCTGCTTTTAACTTTTGTATAAGAAAGTTAATAATAATCTTTGTATAAGAAAGTCAAATAAATACTTTAATTCTTGCAATACGAAATTGTAATTTTATTGAAATAAATAGTTTTAAAAGCTGTCCTTGAACGCCAGAAATATTCAGTCGCATACGTCATTATTGGTCTTATACTGACTATAGATTCTTGATTTTATCTCACATTATGTCGGTTACGCCATATAAGGTTATTAATCCTGCTAATCTATTTGTTCTTTGTTCTTGATCTCTTACTTCTTTGTTAATGTCTTCATAGCTGGATATAATTCAAACTTTAATTCATGAATTCCGGCCACAGCAATAACGGATTTATGAGCTGATGCATTGTCTTGGCGAAACAACACTTTTTTCTTAGCCAAATTTTGCCGTTTTTGCTGAATTTCTTCACTGAAGAGTTGTAATAAGTTTGCATAATACTCACTGTTGATAGTTTTTCAGTTTTCAAGATAGCCAAAGAAAATTATCCCAAAAAATCGACGCCATTATCTTGGCTGCAGATTAAGCGGTCTTCGCCTTCTTTGAGCCGGTTTTCCTTTTTAAGTCCAGTGTTTTGTAAATCCAAGCCTAAGAAGTAAATTATATATTTTTTTCTTATATTATCTAATTCTATTGTTTTTTCACTTTTTTCACTGTTTTTAAGATTTCATTATATATGCCATCGGGTCTTGTCTGTTTTTTAATTTACATTATTTCGTTCTCCTTCGTTTGTGTTCTTCCTCTTCTTCTGTAGATCTAATACTGTCCCCATTGTAAAGTTCCTTTATATGAGGTATCCATTGTTATTTGTGCCATGATAACCTTGACTTCCAAATTTTTTCCTTATTTTTCACATAACAATATTTTGCAACTGTATAAACGGAAGTCAAGATTTGTCTTTAAACGCTGTTAAGTGGGGGTCGTGACACGGTTTGTTGGATGGTTGTTACAAACATTTATAACGACTAAATAGTTGCAATCTAAGCTTTAGAATACAAGTAGCATTCAAATAAGCCCGAAAACGGTTTGACAACGTCTTCTAGAAGAAAATATGCATCATATCATTTGCATTCAGCTTTAACCAGAAATCAAAAAGAAAGTTTTGTGGACAGATGAGTCACGTCTTCGCTGCATTTAATTGATAGAGATAGTGTTTTTAAAATGTCAAGTGGCCAAATATGTAGAATATAACATAACGAATACTATTTTATTTGGTTGAGGTGTGGGGAGGCATTTTATTAACAGCGCGCACAGATTTGGTGGTATTGTTTTAGCGTCATTGCTTACTAAACATTTGGCACACAAATTAAATTAAATGCCAGAATCGTTCATTTTCGGAGAAAATTGAGGGGTTCTTTTAAACATATAGAAACTGTAACATATCTTAACCCAGATATGCCCATTTTGTCTACTTGTGATTTTAATTATTTCTTTTCTTATAATGGTTTAATTTAGGGTAAACTAAAATATATTAGGTCGAAAGAAAATGCAAAAAAGTATTTTTGAAGTGTATATATTTTAGGCAATTCCTAGCTGAACGCTTTCGGCTTTACAAAGCCATTATCAGAGCTATGCTACAATAAAATGTTCTTATAAGTACTAATTGGTAAAGATTATAATTTTTAACTTACGTCAATTTTTTTAATACCACTACAAAGGAGAGATCTCATTTCCTTATATTTCAAAATTATGATTTTTTTAGTTGTTGAAATTCTTAAAACATATAAATTTCATTTATATGTTTTTCAACTTAATTCATTTTATTTATATGAATTTCAACAACTAAAAAAAATCATAATTTTGAAATATAAGGAAATGAGATCTCTCCTTTGTAGTGGTATTTAAAAAATTGACGTAAGTTACAAATTATAATCTTTACCAATTAGTACTTATAAGAACATTTTATTGTAGCATAGCTCTGATGATGGCTTTGTAAAGCCGAAAGCGCTCAGCTAGGAATTGCCTAAAATATACACACTTTATGGCCCATTAGGTATGTGATTTTCACGTATTGTGCCAGTAGCGTTGAAATTTTTCTCCGATAGCAATTCTAACAAAGATAACGTGGAAAAGAAATTATCAACAAATAGGTGCATCCGTTTATTAGGTCACCTAGTTCTTAAAACGTCGGCATACTCCAATACAACAGATGGCCCTACTCCATAATTAATATACTTTTCGCTAATATTTGTGGTAGCACCTCGGTAAGGTTCCATCCAATTTACGTAGCCTAATCTACTTGCTCCTACCCAAAGTTTGTAGCCATAGCGAATTGGCTTATTGTGAATAAATTGGTTACAGCCATGGCGGCCGAAATATGGTACCATGGCTTCGTCAACACATTGCATTTCCTCACATTTACCAAATTTCAAAAATGCAGCATTGAGGTGATCAAACAATGGCCTAACTTTAGAAAATTTGTCGGATGTATTTATAGTGACGTTGTCAGTTAAGTGAAAGTGAGATAAAATATATTCAAATTTATTCCTTGACAAAGCTTCAGACACTAGTACATTTTGACTATCTCTTTCGTTTTCCCAGAACATTCTCCGCCTCGGAACTGGCACATATCCACTGAGTAATAACACTCCAATGAATGCTTTTATCTCACGTTTTTCTATTTTCAGGCAATGGTTTTGTTGCCCTGCATATCGATTTGATTCAACAACTATTAGGTCCAATATTTTGTCATCAAAAAAATAAAGATAAACATATCTAAAGGGGTTTGCAGAGGTATTTCTTCTTCATCGTTACTAAATTCTTCACCATCATACACCAAATCTTCGGTTTCCCATTTATAAATCTTTTTTCTCTTTATTGTTTTTGTTCTCTTTGATAGCATTTCATATTCTTTAACTGATGGGCCGTCTTTGTCATCTTCTGTATTAGAGAAAATGTTTTGCCTTGTATTATATTTATGAAAATTTATTTCAGCAGGCGCTCTAAGCTGTTTAGCAGGTAGATTATTTATGGTAAGTGTGTCTTCGTCACCAGAATCTTCATCAATTTGAGAATCCGTGGCATTTTCTGGCGAAGAAATAGTCAATGACTCAACATTCTTTATCATATCTTCCTCCTCCAGCATAGCCAGTGCATCATTTAGAGAAAAACCCCTGGAAGTGAAAATATACATGATATATGCTAAATTATTGATATATTTTGTATAAAAGCATGTAATTTACGCAAAAATAAAGTTTTGTATGTAGTACTGTTATGTGTCCAACGTCCTACATGTAGGACGCTGTGGAAGAGAGGTTCAAAAATATATTATAACATATTTGTACATTACTGTTAACACTATATTGCTAAATATACTTCTTTTTACGTTAAAATACACATCCCAAAATATTATTTACACAGTTTTAAAAATAAAAATTTTGCTTACCTTGCGAACGAAACACCATACTCGGCCATTTTCAAATTTACACAATTTTTGATGTTAACTACACAAATATTATGGTGTAACTAATAGTCGTTTTATATTTTATCACATCGGGTGGTTCCTAGAGATCGATTACCTGTAGTCAGCATTTAGTTACGGGGCAAGAATGAGACAGGATCGGACTTGCTTCAGGCGTTCTATATGTAGGAAGTTGGGCATATCTGGGTTAAATGCAAACAGAATTAGATAATACCAAATCATAACTTATTATTGGGTGCCACCCCTGGTTTAACCTCGAAGGGGACGAGAAAGAAAAAAATAAGATTTATAGAAAGTTTACAACAAAACTATACTTTATTTATCTCTTAGTAATGAACAAAAAAATCATTAAAAGCCACGTCACTCCAAAAGGATATCAAAATACAAGTTCATGTTTATATTAACATGAGTGTTTATACAAAACTAAATTAAAAATCGTATAAACAAACAAAAGTTTTATATCGTATTAAATTAAGAATAAGTATCCACAAGGAATCTACGTTCCTGTATTTGGCTGTATACCATATATTAAAAAATTTTTATCAAAAAACCTTTGTAAAAGGTATTTATTAAGAACCCAAATGGGCTAAGTTAAACAGACAAAACGTTTTCGGAATCCATATTCCATCATCAGTGTCTAGGAGAACATGAATGTAGCCACATATATATATATATATATATATATATATATATATATATATATATATATATATATATATATGGGTAAAAACCCGTTAACAAATAATTAATTACATTTAGTTTATAAAATTTCTTATAATGATTTAAGATGTTAGAGTTACCGTTGGATTAGGTAACATGGCGACATATGACTCCACGTTGAAGTTGCTAGTCTTGAGACGGTGTGTATACGAAGACTGTATGGGAGCAACTGAGTTGCAACTCAGTTGCTCCCATACTAGGAATAATAGAGAGATTAAGCTTTTAAATAAAATTAAACACTTCACTGTATTTTCTTTCTTTAAGTTTGTAAATATTTCCTGCTTTCTTGATAGAAGAAAAGACATAATAAAAATTGGTACAACCTAAATTATCCAATATCTAGTAACCATGAAGAAATTGTTTCCTTTTACCATTTAATCAGTTAATCAAATGAAACCATTGGTACGACTCCATTTTAATATCAATATATCACACCATAAAGAGATACTGTTACTGGGCTAGGATTATAATAACTCCATATCAATATTATATCGAGACATGTATTAGAGACATATCAACATTCAAGCCTCTCCAATAAGGGTCTAAAAATAAATATTTATCTGAAAATATAGACAAGAAAAAAATTTTTCGGCTTACCTCTATGAGAGACCACACATAAACAATATCACGTCTTAACGGTTTGACGTTTAAAGAAAAAAGAAAAATGCTAGTCGTTTCCGCTACTGATCGAGATGAGTGACAAGTTAATGAACGTTCTCATCTAACGGATATATTTGGAATTACAGTAGAATCCTTGAGTCGGCTACACGTACCCGGCAGAAAGATGGAGTTAGCAGTTTTATCTAAAAAAATTAATCAAATTTATAATGAATTTTCTAAAACTTTTGAAACGGTCACGTTATATAATGTAAATCTTACTCCTGAACGCTACATATTCGACATTCATCAAGATCATGAAGTGCCTTGTGTCCCTTATAGTGTCCAATTTTTTTTATTGCATGCTAATGCTAGATCTTATGCAGCCTGATTGGTTCGAGACTACCTCTCTGAAACAATGGGCTGACCATCAAGTCGTGTCGACCTTAATCCGGCTGGGATGTACTTAAGTGGTAATTACGATCTTAACCGATTTGAAACAACAACTTATAGGATTTGGTTCGTTTAAAATCTTATTTCAAGCATCATTGCAGACGTGAGGAATGCATTTTGCAAAAAACCTATTTTTTGATATAATTAACACTTAGTAAAATATAATATTCGATTTATTCATCTAACTTGCTTAATTGCAGCTGGCAACTGACCCTATCGAAATTGGCAATAGGATAAGACAGGAAGGTTCCCTGTGCTCTCTTTTATTTAACCTTATTATGAACCTATTAAGAACCAAAAAATAATACCAAATGGGAGAAAAACATTTTAAAATAACTATCAAAGTAAAGATGATTTAAAACGTATGCTGCAAAAATTTAATATAATCGCCAGAAACTTTAACATCTTAATTTCCCCGAAAAAGACAACATGCATGGTTATAATAGCAAATTTACTAAGATGTAAATTTATGCTCAGATAATAGCACAAGTGATGGAGTTAAAATTTATCTAGGCATCACATTATCTAGCTACAGAAAGCTCGAAACAGAGTGGAAGATCAAGTGAATAGAGAACACAGGGCTGCAGGTTGCTCGAATGAAACAATATGGAGAAATAAAAATATCGGGAAAGACATGAAAGGCAGAATTTACAAAACAGTCATCAGTCGAATAATAATGAGATACACTGCAGAAACAAGACCTAACACACAGAAGACAAAAAGATGTTAGAAACAGCAGAGATGAAAAGACAGAAAAATTTATGGTAAAATACTATGAGATAGAGCGAGAAATATTCGTACAGATATACGACATAGATGCAAGGTAGAGAACATTAAGCACAGAGTAAGAAATAGAAAATTAGAATGGAACGATCATGTAAGCCAGATTACAATAAATAGAGTAGTAAAGATGACAAGAGACTGTTTCCCAATACAAAAGACGATCAGTAGGAACACCACAAAAACGATGGAACGACAACTTACTGGAGGCACATTAATAGACAGAGTCATGTCTACGTAAAAAGAACTTTCTTAATAAATTAATTAATATATTTATTAATTGTGCTTTAATTTGTAAAAACAGTGTATTTATATTGGATAAATCAATACATATAAAAGGGACAACTTTGTACAACAAACAAACTTTGCGGTAGGTGTATATCAGAATTGTTCCAAAATTTAGTGTAATTCGTGTTTTTAGATAGATACTATAAACAAGATCTAAATTTTTCACAGAAAATTTTCATATTGTTCTGAAGCTATTTGCTTGTGGCATTGTAAATTAATTACTATTTAACTGGGAATAAGCCACAATTAAAGATAAAAATACGTTTATTGACGTTTTAATTTCCACTTCGGAAATCGTTCTTAAAATACAAACAGTAAATTAAACAAATTTTGTTTTTTTGTTACATAGTGAAAAATTCTTCTAATAATTTAATTTTATCTGACTCATTTATATTGACAATTCAGACATACATTATGCATTTTAAAGTAGACGACTTTAGAAATTTTGATTTAGAAAAATTTAGATCTTGTTTATAGTATCTATCTAAAACACGAATTACAATAAATTTTGGAACAATTCTGATATACACCTACCGCAAAGTTTGTTTGTTGTACAAATTTGTCCCCTTTATATGTATTGATTTATTCAATATAAATACACTGTTTTAAGAAATTAAAGCACAATTAATAAATATGTTCATTAATTTATTAAGAAAGTTCTTATTACGTAGACATGTCTCTGTCTACTTTTCAATATGCCTCCAGTAAGTTGTCGTTCCATCGTTTTTGAGAAACATTTGTTAACATCTGTTTTATTAAAAAATGATTATCCTTTATCGTTTATAAATAAGGAATTTTCAACAATCGATCGAATAGAACAGGACAACTTAGAACGAGATCCTACAGGATACACAAAGAATAATATGAGGAAAATAACAATACCGTACATAAAAGGATTATCAGAAAACTTAAAAGGATAGAAAATAAATTCAACATTTCAACAACATTCAAAACAACAAACACGTTGAGATCTATTTTGTCCAAAACCAAACCTAACAATGAACAAGAAAGGACAAAGAATTGCATTTATAAAATACCTTGTGAATGCGATCAGTTTTATTTAGGTGAATCATCAAGGCCATTAAATGTTAGAATAAGTGAACATCAATCTTATATTAAAAATAGAGAATTTGATAGATCTCAAATATGTAAACACGCATGGGATAATGAACATAGGGTTCAATGGAATAATTCAAATGTAGTCCTAAAAGAAACGGATGGTAAAAAAAGAAAAATCAAAGAAGCGGCTCCAATTATGCTGAATGAGGCCAATTGTGTCGCAAATTCCTCGTCAGAATGTAGTAGGATCTGGTTATCAATATTGAAAGAGGAAGTTATTAATAAGAAAATACCAGTATTATTAAGTTCGTAACATATACAGGATACATCATTTATGTTTTTTAAATAACGTAACATATAAAATCAGAATTTTGATGTTTGTTGAAGGTAAACTAAATTCACGAACAAATACTTCGAATGTCGGGATAGTATTATGAGGATTTTTTTTCCTGGTTTTTCCCTCATAATTTACTATGGAATCACTAACAGGAGAATTTTACGGTCATCATGTCATGTGTTTGTCTTTTTAAAGACGAATTACATGCTATGATTTTTTCTGACGGATATTCTCAAGTTAAAGTTGATTTCATGTAATCGAATGAACTATCTTAAAAGTAAAGTCGTCCCAGGAGCGCAACTCAACAATATTGGCAATATCATTTTAAAGTCGTCTACTTTAAAATGCATAATGTATGTCTGAATTGTCAATATAAATGAGTCAGATAAAATTAAATTATTAGAAGAATTTTTCACTATGTAACAAAAAACAAAATTTGTTTAATTTACTGTTTGTATTTTGAGAACGATTTCCGAAGTGGAAATTGAAACGTCAATAAACGTATTTTTATCTTTAGTTGTGGCTTATTCCCAGTTAAATAGTAATTAATTTAGAAAATTTTCAAGAGAAAATGATTTTCTGCTTAAAGGGTTAAGTCGATGGTCTTCAGCATAGCCCTTTATAACCTACGGTCCAAATTCTAATTAATGCAAAGTCTAACAACCACTTTGAAGGGATCATTTTACATTCAGCTATTAAAATAGAGTCAGAGCGATACGTTTTCACCGTAAAATTAAATCATTTTATGCTCCACAGCGAAATAAGCAGTAGAATTAAACAAGTAGTAGTTAGAGATATTAAAGCAAGACGATATTCTGCGTGACAGAAATTTGTATCTGTCTGGCTAATGTGTCTCGGGTTAATTCTGTTCTCTTAAATTTGACACCTTGAAAGCACAGAGCAAATGGAAAATTAAAACAGTTAATTATAGAAAGTAACGGTTTCAAATTTTCGTCATCTAGGTAATACGAGGCTGTCAGGAATAAATTAGTCAGGCAAAAATATTTCAAGTCAAGTTTTGTCTATGTATGTTTATGTAAGCACAATATTTATTTACAAATTTTATTTACTACTTTCATTTGCTTGTAGAATAATTTCTTGAAATCTAAATTACAGTTAAGCTAATAATCAAAACCTCTCTAAACAATTAGTGACCTCTAACGAGGAAAACTGCATAACATTATCAAAGAGAAAGTGTGGCTAAGTATAGATAAAGATATATTAATAAATAACCACAATATATATTGCACTTACATCATATGCAACACAATTGGAAAAATCAACTACAATATTAATATTATTTAAGTCTACGCTCCCACAACCGATAAGACCGAAGATTAGATCGAAAATTTCTATTCAAAATTGCACAAAACACTAAAGTTAACAAAGTCTAGAGACATTACGTACATTTTACGAGACTTTATTACAAAAATTAGAGTAGGTATAGTTGAAAATATAGTAGGACAGTTCGGATTAGGAAATAGAAACGAGAATAAGAGAATGACTTATTGAATTCTGCCAAGAAAACAATATGGTAATTGCTAATACTTGGTTGCAGCTTCCTAAGAGAAGACTATAATATATACGGACGTCTCCTTCACATACAGAAAACCACATTGTCAGAAATCAGATAGATTTTATACTCGTAAACAGCATATTATTTAAAAACTCTATAATCTCAGTTTAAACTTATCAAAGAGCAGATGTTAACTCAGATCACAATCCGTTAGTTGCTGTCGTGAAAATAAAATTAAAAATAATTAAGCTCAAAGCATAAGAACCACAAACAAATATAACAATGCTAAAAAAAACTATGAAATAAAAACGAAATAAAAAATAATGTGGAATATTAATATGCAAAAACTGACAACAAAGAAATTATGTACATAAATAAAAAGTGGAATAATATAAAAACGTATTACTGAAATCAGCTCAAACAAACGGCACAGGCTAAAAACCAATCGATAACAGAAGAAATACTTGCACAGTTAGAAGAAATAAGGAAGCATAAAGGAAAAGGTGTTTAAAAGTATAAAGAGATAAACGAATAATTAAGGAAATAATCAAAACAGCTAAGTAAATGTATTTGATGAACCCATGTAAAGAGATATAAATAACTAGAAACAAAATATGATATGAGAAATATATACAAAAAATAAGAAAAGTGACCGGAATGGGTAAAAAGTCAACAAAGATACATAAAGGACAAGAAAGGAATATTGCTAATAGATTTACTCAAGAAATTAAGAAGATGGGAGAAGTACGTTAGAGAACCTTTCTAAGTTAAAAAAAAGGGAAATGCAGGAGATACAAGAAATATATTCTTTAGAGAGACAGAAGATCACGATAAATAAAATCAAATATTCTATCAAAACCACTAAAGATAATAAAGCAGCTGGAATAGACGAAATACCTGCAGAACTGTTAAAATTAGTGGAAAGGATTACTTGGAAGTATTTGCAAATTTGTTCAATACTATGTACGATTACGGTAGTAATACCACAAGAGAAGTTGAAGTCAGCGGTTATAACCATTCCTAAAAGACAAACTGCAAAAGAGTGCTCTGACTATCGAACACTGAGCCTCATGAGTCATACTTTGAAAGTACTGCTTAAAGTAATACATTAGAGAATCTCTTATGTATTATTTTATGATGTAAAATGAAAATATGGAATAGGTATCCGAGAAGGACCATTTGCCACCAATATACTGATTCAGCGATGTTGTGCTGTAAACCTTGACCAATATTATAACCAAATATTAATACGTATGAATAAGCACATTGACAGTAAAATTATAATGATAATCCAAATATTATATTGGAAACAAAGTGCCACAGTTCAAATGTAGGGGCACCAGATACGAGAAATGAAGATCTGCATATAAGTTAGATAAAAAATTCGATAGGACTCAGATTGGAGTCTTTGAAATGTGAATCCATAGAAGAATTCTACGCGTATCCTGCACAGAACATAGAACCAACCTGTCAATTCTTGAAAAGCTTCATATAAAAGAGAGGCTATTAAAAAAAGTAAACCAAGTATAGCGAATTTACTTCGGCCATATAGCTAGAAGAACGGGGACCTTGGAATTATTGGTAGTAGAAGGTGTAAGGCCGAAGATTAAGGCCTATCCTCGATAATCCTAACGGTAAAATTCAGTGAGCTATCTATTTCAAAAATATCTTTCTTTACGAAAACAAAATCCATTCACGAAGAATATTCTAAAAGTCATCTGGTACTAAATTTTATATTTTTACCTACTTACAATCCCCTATTGTGAAGTCTTGGGTGTATACAATAAAGCGAGCGGGAGGTCTTCTATTCATTGCGATTATGGGGTAATTAGAATAATATGAGTAAACCAGAGTAATATTATTTATTGAATAATTAATTTACAACTTAGCAAACTTACAGGTAACAAATAATCGTCCTGTAAATACTTCATAAATTAAATCACAAACTTTTATAAAATTTTATAACAAAATAATGTATAACAAGATATAAGTGTATTGGTTTTTTTATGTCTTATATTTTCTTTTGTTATTGTTTTTTTGCTGACAAATTGGCTTTTAACGTATATTACAGTTTGATGATAAATATTCTGAAATGGAAAATGTTGAGATGTGGCGAATAAAATCATTCATGAAATTAAAATGAAGGGATTTACGTCTATTAGTGGTGCGATTTATAAAATTAGTAGCTCAAATCGCGGAGGATATATGCATTAGTTTTCAAATATTTATTATTTACGATATAATTTCTAAATTGAACCACTTTCACTTCTTTAGGTAACAATGTATCTGTCTTGACAACTAAATAGGTAATTAGACAAAATAACGATTATTATTAATTTCAAAACAGGAGTTTAAAGAATTAGAAGAAGGTAGTCCGGGCCCAGTTAAACAATCAAGTTTATTCCAGTGGAAGCAATCAGGAGGATTGTTTTTCGTTTTGGCTCAGCTGACATGCTCTCTCTAGAACTAGAACCCATGAAACTATGGTAAAAAGCATGCTTTTATTTACACGGTTGTGAAACGAGACGATTAACAGAGACATCGAAGAAAGATATGTCGCTGAAATGGATGCAATAAAGTATGAGAATAGAAGGTACAGTCATGGATGGCATACAATGAAGGCATCTTAAATGGTACGGACATGTCCAATGAATGAAAGACAGTAGACTCCCGAAACAAGTACATCTGATGAACAACTACAGGAATCCAGAAGAAAGGACTACCGTAGAAAACACGGATGGAACGAATAAAAAACTCAATGCGCTCGAAAGTACTTAAAGAACAATGGAACAACCGAATTCAATGAAAAATGGACGTCGGAAGGACGTTTTATACGGATTATATCATATTACGAGTATAGGTACATTGTTATTAATATCATATTATATCTATTTATATAATACATTATATACACGATATTGAAGGAGGTTACAACATAGACAATCAACAAAATCTACATTGTCAACTACATAGTGAAGACCCAACAATAATAGAAGTGTCAAATGCCGTCTTAAAACATAAAGTAAATAAAGCCACAGGAATCGATTAAATCTGCTGGGAAATGTATGAAAAGGTGATGATCAACTTTTTGCAGTAATCCATAAACTAATAGTACTTATATGGCAGAATGAATTGGTACCAGAAGAGTGGCTAAATGAAATAATATGCGTTGCATAAAGGGCTATCAGCTGGATTGTAAGAACTATAGAGGCATTACTCTGTTAGCATCTGCGTATAAAATCTTCGGCAATGTATTGTTTAAAAGACAAACATTTTACAAAGGATATTGTTGATTTACTGCTGCATAATCAACTATACATTAAATTCAAACACATGGGCAGATTCTAGAAAAGTCACTAGAATATAACATAGATACACCGTTATGACAGCCTATGACAGTGTTAAGCAATGATAGACTTTGGTTGGGATCCCACCGAAGTTAGTTAAGTTGACCCAACTAACAATGTAAAACGTGAGTTCGTGCGTTAGAATTGAAGGAGAAAACTCCATGTGCTTTGACGTTAATGATGGTGAGAGAAAAATCTCTCAACACGATGGGCCGACCAAATGAAGACTATGGCTGTAAAATCCGTACATAAAGCCGTTCATATGGCACAGTATCGCAGCCAATGGAGGCAGCTAGCCAATAATATTTAGAATGTCACCACGTCCTGACAAGGGCTCAAGAAATGAGATAGGAGGATATAAGTTAGACAGAAATGCATTTTATCGCCACTTTTGTTTAACTTATATTCTTAAGAAATTGTAAAAAATAAGCTCAATAATACCGTTAACTGAAAATTATTTAAAAAATATAAACGTTAAAAAAACAAAATATATGGCAGCGTGATAAAACAAGTAGAAAAATATCAGTATTTGGGAACTTTGATCAATGAAACCAATGATCATACTGCAGAAATCAGCAGGCGAATAGAGGTTGCCAGATCAGTATTTATATGAACGAATTCACTCCTAACGTGCAGAAATCTTAATTTGGAAATCAGACTACGTGCCATTCGATTTTACAAAGACAGATAGAATTACAAATAAAAAGTACTGGAGAGGTTTGGTAAAGAAACGGAACTAATCACCTCTATATAAACAAGAAAACTGATTTAGATTAGAATGAACAGATTAGTGTCAATGTAGATCGATTCTATAAAAATAGCCATTATGACTGCCAACCTTTCTAAGGATACGGCACTCTAAGAAGAAGAAGGAAATAAGTCTAAAGCAGCTGGTTTATGGTACACAAAGTAAAGTAAGAAATATATATATATATATATATATATATTATATATATATTATATTATATATATATATATATATATATATTATATATATTTATATATATATATATTGAAATGATTTCAATATGTTAAAAAAGATACAACTTAAATGGATTTTTATATGAGTTTGTTGTTCATGAATTTCATGAAGCCATCACAATGTGGGTTCGACTCTGAAATAAAAGAGAGAAAAAGATTAGTAAATTGTTAAATAAATTAATTTTGACTTACCTGGTATAGTGTTAATAATTTCTGAATAGTATAGTTGCCTAGTGTATAGGTGAATCGTCTAAACCTTAAAAAGAACAAAAAAGAAGAATTCTTAAAAAAATATTTAAACATAGAAATTTTAATAAACGTCAGAAAATAAACTGTCAAGCAAGTCTGTGGGAGCTAAATTAATAGGGGTTTTGTTAAATAAGAAATTACAATGATGTGGAGATGAAAAGAATAAATTGTATTAGTATTGTAATAGAATAAGTTTTATATCTGAACATTTTTTTTATAAATTCCCAAATTAGATGTGATTAAAGTGATTATGAGAAATTAATGTGGATTGATAAATGTATCAGAACAGGACAGTTTTATGGTTTAATAAAATAGAAGACGAAAAGAAAAAAGAACGTTGGTTGCTGTTAGCAACGGATAATAATTGGTTTTTTGGGGACGCCGACGAGGATTTTTGGACGAGGAGAGCCCTGAAAACTGTGGAATAGGTCGGGAGTGTTTTTTAACTCGTCTAATTAGAATTTAGTTTTTCCACAGTTTCCACAGCAGAGATATCCAGAATTTGTTCCAGAGAGTAAGAGAAACAATTTGACTTATAAATTATATTGGAGTATAGAAATGTCATTTAAATTGAGAAAATTAAAATTCATGAATTAACATAATTGCGATAGGCCTTAAAAATTGAAAATATTAATGATCATTAAATTAAAAATAGAATAGTACGTACCTTAACTTCCGAAGAGAGGATTGATATTCCAGTTTCACCGATTATTTTGCGAGTAGTTAGTTTTCTTTAAAGAAATCAGAACTGTTTTAAAGTGAGGTTGGATAATAATTTTGGGGATCATTTGAAATTTTGATTATATTTGAATGCAAGTTTAATGTCAGCGGAATAAAGTGTTCAGTTTCTTTTTCTTTATAGTTCATTTAAACACTTTATAAAGTTGCAATATTTATTTAGTTTTTAGGTACTTGTAGAGAGTCTCCACATTTTGTAATAAATTTTTATTGTCACGTCACTAAACCACGTTAAGATTTACACGATTCCTATTTTTGTAAATTTTTAAAGGCAACCCAAGTTGCAGACGAATTTTATTGTTTATATTAAATTTGTTCAATATTAATAAATAACGTGCTTCATTTGGGTTAATTTATCAAAAGTCTAAAGTAAATTTTGGTTTAATTTCTTTTTGAACTCTACCAGGAGACTACAGAGTCGACGTCACACAGTGACAGATTGCTTAGAACACATAATTGAGCTAGCTGAGGTATATATTAAATTAAACAACGAACCACATATTTTAAAAATTAATTTATTATAAAAAAATAAAATTAATAAAATACAACTTTTTCAATATATATATATATATATATATATATATTATATATTATATATATATATATATAATTATCATTATATAAAGTAATAATATAACGTGTTAATAAGTAGAAGAAGGACTAGGAAAAACAATGTGTGTCGATAGCGATTTCATGATGGCTAAATTATTTTATTTATTGATTAAAAACATATCAGGTTTCACTATGAGTTAAAATAATTAGGACATTCGTAAAAGTGCAAATTTTAATTTTTCTTTGGTAATTTGTTTCTTCTGGAATTAGTTCTTACTGCAAACTTTCCATTTTTTTACTACTAATTAGTAGCAACGTGCTCAGTGTCAAAGATATTTCATTGCTTCGTTCTCCTCAGTCAATGATTTCGTAAATTACCAGTCTCGAAATCGGAAAATGAAGTGCTGCAATTTCCTTTTTGTGACGAGTTTTCCACCATAATCATTGGAACTTTTAGAGCAGGTAAACAAGTGTTTAATAAGATCGAAAATTGAACGTCCCGGATTAATAAAGGCAAAAGTAATTATACATAATTGACAATTATAATATTCCTTTTAAAAGTTTTTGTTTGTAAAAAATAAATCTCAGGAATGTCGGATTAAGTGGTTAAAATGTTTTTTCAGTAATGAAAAAAAAAACAAATTTAAATTAAAAAATTACTAAAGTCGTTGTTTATTAGAATAAAACCTTCTTCGTTCCAAAGATTATGCATGTGTTGCGTGTTGTGAACTTCGAATCTTTTCAAGGGGCGTTCTACTCTTCTTCCTTTTTATCTACTTTTCATATATCTACTTAGCCAAAAACAGCACTTCGCTTGATTTATTCCGTTATGAAGTTCCTTCTTATTGGTCATCAGGAATTTATTGTTGCAGTTTCGCAATTTTATATAAATATTTTTAAAATATTAACAGACTTTTTATTAGTTTTGATTCTCCCCGTATAGTTAGCCAAGATTAAGAAAAACACAAACATTATTAAACAATTAGACGGTTGTTTACACATTGTTGTAAACAAAATACTGTTCTTTCATACATTGTTGTTAACAAAGAAGCCCAGAAAAATTAGTATATTTCGTTATAGTTGCAGATCGCTAGAGTAATTATACACCCACGCGTTGCCTCAATAGGCTAGGCGGGATCTGTAGAAATTCAGACCATAATGGACATTTTCCATAGGAAGCTATTTTTTTGCTGGAATCCCTTCAGGATGTGCCTAATATCGATAATCACGATATGCGCCAGTCGCAAACCCTGTGCTAAATTTTTTATTTAACAAAATCTGAAAACAATTGAAAATTTCTCATTTTTTGCTCCTATTTTTGTTTATAATTCGGAAAATATTGATCCTAGAGAAAAAATTATATAAAGTTAAAAGTTTCGCTATTCAATTTTACACAATATTTCGTTAGCTAGAAATTGCAAATTTAATGTTTATTGTTGAAAAAATAGCAATAATTGGAAAAAAAAAGTACAAAAAAATGAAGTTAATCCTTAAAATGTTTTCGTCCTTCTAAACTTGACTTACAAGCTCCATATTCCGCCTAGAAAAACTTTTTAATATGTTTAAAACGTGTGCTAAATTTTGTTAAGATCGGTCGGATAGATTTTGCATAATAATTTTGCAATCCAGCCTACTGGAAAAAAATCGCAAATTTTCAAATTTATAGTAGGCCCTAAATAAGGCCCGTAGATATTTGCAAAATTTTTTACATATAAAGGAAGGCTCAAACTTTCAAACGCTTTTTGTAAAATTCAAATCGGTTCACTAGGAGAGCCTAGAAATTGTTTTAAAGTTTTAAACATTTTTTAGGCTTATAAACAAATTGAATAATTTTACGAGCTTTAAACATATCAATTTCAAAATTTATACACTTAAAGAACATTAAAAGACGCTTTAAAAAAAAGATACATTCGGATTACTGGTTGCCGAGATATTGAAGGTCAAAGTTGGCATACATTTGCCGTGTAACCATAAGTGATAGAGGGCTCATTTTAAAACAAATACCCTCGTCTTGTCAAGTACTTTTTATATGAAAAGTTTTACGTAATGCGCTTCATGGCAACATCCATAAAAAAAGACAAATAAAAAACAGTTTTCGCGTAAAATGTCGCTCGGAAATTCATGAGAGGTGGTGGTGGGGGGACATTCACTCGAAATGTGAATCGGCAAGTTCAAAATCATAGCGCGCGCTAAAAATTGCATTATCTCGGCTTCCTGTTAACCAATTTTGCTCTTTTTTTTAATCGATGTCTCGGACGACAAGGATTTCAAATATCATATTTTCAAATACCATTTTTAATTGCAAATTAGGAAATTTGCAATAAACAATTGTGTGTTAAACAAGTAGTTGCATTTTTTCTTCATGCATTTTTTTTATTAATACTTACATACTTTTAGTAAACAGATATGTATTTATAAATAGTTAATAAATAATTTGAATTGTTAAAACAAAGGCGAACGAATTGTTTTTTTTTTTTGTAAAAAATCAAACTTTTTAAAATTAATTAACATTAAAAATAATTTATTTCTGCAGTTTTATCATAGTAATGACATTATTTGATTTGAGAATATATTTGTATGACGAAAATGACGTGTATAATGTACGTGTTATTATACTTACTGTGTAATGCTCGAAACAGAGGTTGTATCACAACCGGAAGATGTGTGTAAAATGCTCAGTAATTTTTTTAACGAAGTGTTCGTACATTCACTTATTTTAAGTGCATTATTGAAAGAGTTGTAGTCATAAATTTCTTCAGATTTTTTTCCTTTGCTAGGTTTCCAGAAAAATATTTTTATTTTCACTTACTTTTTGTAAAAATATTACCAGACGACATCAAGAACTTGACAAGACGAGGGTATTTGTTTAAAAACGAGCCCTCTATCACTTATGATTACACGGCAAATGTATGCCAACTTTGACCTTTGACCAATATCTCGCCAACAAGTACGCCGAATGTATCTTTTTTCTTTTAAAGAAGCGTCTTTTAATGTCCTTTAAGTGTACAAATTTTAAAATTGATACGTTTAAAGCTCGTAAAGTTATTCAATTTGTTTATAAGCCTAAAAAATGTTTAAAACTTTAAAATTTTCTAGGCTCTCCTAGTGAACCGATTTGAATTTGACAAAAACCGTTTGAAATTTTGAGCCTTACATTATATGTAAAAAAATTTGCAACTATCTGAGGGCCTTCTTTAGGGCCTACTATAAATTTGAAAATTTGCGATTTTTTTTTCAGTAGGATGGATTGCAAAATTATTATGCAAAACCTATCCGACTGATCTTAACAAAATTCAGCACACGTTTTAAACATATTAAAAAGTTTTTCTAGGCGGAATATGAAGCTTGCAAGTCAAGTTTAGAAAGTCGAAAACTTTTAAAGGATCAACTTCATTGTTTTGTACTTTTTTTTCCAATTATTGGTATTTTTTCAACAATAAACATTAAATTTTCAATTTCTACCTAACGAAATATTGTGTAAAATTGAATAAAAAAACTTTTAACCTCATAATTTTTTCTCTAGGATTAATAATTTCCGAATTATAAACGAAAATAGGAGCAAAAAAATGAGAAACTTTCAATTGTTTTCAGATTTTGTTAGATAAAAAATTTAGGGTTTGCGACTGGCGCATATCGTGATTATCGATATTGGGCACATCCTGAAGGGATTCCAGTAAAAAATACCTTCCTATGGACAACGTCCATACACAAAACAGATCCCGCCTACACTACAACTTGTCAAAAACAATTCGTGAAATAACCGCCTTTTGCAGTCAAATAATAGAGTGTGTTCCATGGACCAAGCAAGACAGCCGCGTCTTAGTCGGGGTGGTGGCCCACTCCGCCATCATCAATACTTGTGTGGTGTCTGTATATCGAAGAAGACATCTTTTTAGATAACGGGTGCTATCATTTCATTGGGGGTAACGTACAACTTACACTACTTGTTGCCAAAATTACATTGCCGCTATATAGAGTTTAGTTTATTGGTAACCATATTGTTGCGGTTACGTTTATTAGCTGCAAATTGACGTTTTTCCGAACTGAACTCTACTGAATCTTGTATAGCGAATTAAAAAACCTTTTAACATTTATTTGTCACATATGTAACATTTATCTTTAACTTTTAACGGAACACTTTACGTTCATTTAAACATGTATTTACGGTAATATATGATAATTTTATTTTTTTGTTACCTTTTGTATCTACACTTGTGTGCAAAATAATCGACTAAAAATTATTTTGCGAAAGTACGTCTCCTGTTTCAATCTAAAAAGTGTAAATTTAAAAATATTTAGTGTACAATCATTAAACTCATTATTGAGTTTTAAAAAAGATTTGTTTTTTGGTAAATTGGATGACGCATTACAAGTAAATAATGCAACACGTAGAGAGGCAGTCAAAATTTGACTCATTGAAATCGACACGCACCGACTTAACGCGTTCGGTTAACATCCTACGCATCAATTTCCATAGCAACCCACCGCAGTACTTAAGTTCGCCACCGCATTACAAATGGATACCAAATTCGTCAATGCAACCCAACCAGTTGCATTATTGAGAGAAGGCCTGAACCAGATGGTCGTGGCAAATCGACTAAATTTAAGTCAATCTGTTGTGTCCCGAGTGTATCGTCGATACCAAGATACTACTGATTATATCCGTCGACAAGGAGGAGGCCGTAAATGAATAACAACGGAGAGAGATAATCGATTTCTTGTATCGAAATCCCTGGGAAGTCGACATTTGAGTGGTGCTAAACTCAAAGAAGAGCTTAGACAGGTCCGAGGTCTGGTGATCAGCATTTGGACAGTCAGAAGAAGAGTAAAGGCAGCTAATCTGACACCAAAAAGGGCAGCTATGGGTCCCAAGCTAACTGCAGCCCAGAAGCAAAAGCGATTAATATATGCTCGCGAACATCTGAATTGGGACGACTATCAATAGAGTCAGGTATTATTCTCTGATAAAAGGATCTACCTACAATGCAATGGCAAGGAGCATCGAGTCTGTGGAAGGTCAGGAGAGCGATTTGCTCAATTTTGTATACGAGAAATTGTGTCATGAATGCGGTTCTTGTATGTTTTGGGCAGACAGTTCTATGGGTGGGAAAACCGAGTTGATTTTCGTGCCTGCTGGAGTACGTGGAGGAGGTTTAACGGGAGATCGTAACATTAGAGACATTTTGAAGAAACATGTGATTTCGTACGCGGGATTTATTGGTGATGCCTTTATTTTAATGCACGATAATGCACGATGCCATATCGCACGAGTCACCACCAACTATCTATCTTACATCGGTATATCTACAATAAATTGGCCTGCGTTAAGCCCAGACATAAATCCAATAGAGCGTGTTTGGGATGAGCTTAAACGAAGGGTCCGGGACAGAAATCATGCACCAAGGAACATAATAGAATTGAGAGCTGCGCTTAAAGATGAATGGGAAGCAATTACTCAAGAATTTATTTAGGAAAGTCATCCGATCCATGCGAAATCGATAGAAAACTGCAATTAGGAGTAGGGGTGGTAATATCAAATACTGAATAATTAAGAAATTCATGATTGATGTCTCTGTTCATTACGTATTTCTTACGTTAGTTCCAATGATGAATATTAAGGAAACTCTGCTTGTATTGCATATTGTTTTTATAACGCGTCTTCCAAATAGCAGTGTTTGTAAGTTCAATATCAAAGTCATTGTTTGCACATTACATTTTTTTTTATTTTCGTACTTATTACTTTGAAACAGAAGGTGTAATCTCAAATATCGCTTTTGAGTCTATTAGTTTGCATTTTTAGTGTATATGTATTTTTTATAATGTTATTTGTCTTTTATAAAAAATTATACTATTACATTACATAGATATTTATGTGACATTCAGCTGTGAAAGTCATTGCTACTGGCCTTTCATGACGTATCATATTTTAGCATACTGCTGTTATAATTTTATAGATGAGCGGTGTATATGATATAGATATCCAAAGTTCGTCTCATAAACAGCTGTATTTTTACGCTAATTCTTTCACCTTTTGTAAAGCAATCTGGGTTATGTTTAAAACTACTGTTTTTTTTTATCTTTATCACGCAATCTTCATCATTTTTAATTGGTGCTTACAAATAACGTATTGTATGTATGTTATTTGTTCATTATGTTAAATGATTTAAATATAGTTTATTTATAGTCCTCTTGCTTTTACTTATTTATGGTAATATACGGGGTGTCCCAGACTAATTTACCCACGCTATATCTCTTAAACGAATAGAGATTTTCGAATGGGACAAAAAGTGATCTATTCTACTTGTTATACACTCTAATATGGCGTAGAAAAAATCATGCCCTAACTATTCATCCCTTGGTTACAACCCCTAACTTTAATTTTTTTAATAGCACCCTGTATATTTTTTTATAGTTTTGGATGTGGTCTTCTATCGTCTATTCAAGAGATTTATTAAAAATAAAATCGGTTTGTAAATAATCAAGAAATCAATTTATTTTTTATTTTTGTTAATTAAGTATCCCAAACTAAATTATTCAGGCTATATTTCTTAACAAAATAGAGATTTTTTAAAGGGACCAAAACGGGTCTATTCCATTTGTAATACACCTTAATATGGCGAAGAAAACATCATCCCCTAAATATTCATAATTTAGTTACAACCCCTAATTTAAAATTGTTAATGGCACCCTGTACATTTTTTATAGTTTTAAATGTGGTCTTCTATCGTCTATTCAATCGATTTTAAAATGGGTTTGTAAGGTATTAAGAAAATATAAGTTTATTTTTTATTTTTGTTAAATTAATCAAGATAGCCTTAAAAAATAGAATGGAAAAGAAATATTATGCTTTATTATCACTGAAAATTTTACTATTTTAACTACATAGTATAACTTGTTAGGTGCGTACGAAGTACACACTTTTTTTATTTAAACATTATTTTAAATTTTTCAAAATTTGGTCTTTGTGGGAGCATACTTTATCTTCCAGTGTGCAAAATTAAGTGTGCAAAAATTAACAAAAAAATCAAATAGTAAAGTCAAAATATTTAAAAAACTTTTGCGGTTATTTTACGTCTTGGATACCTATTACCCTTAATTTAGGTTGCCATGATTTGATCTGTCAAATCAACAATTATTCTTTTTGACGTTTGGTATTACACCAGTAATAATTATATTTGTTGTAATTTGGTATCTATAACATTTCAATATGCCTTATTTATTTTCGCCTGGCGAGTACGTTGATATCATTTTGATTTATGGAGAATGCCTAAAAAATAGGAGAATTCCCCGACAATTATATCAAGAAAGGTTTCCAAGTCGAAACATTCCAAGCGAAAAAACCTTAAAGAATTTGGAACGCTCACTTAGACAGGGACATTTTCCTAATAATAAAAGAGGTACAATTGAACGCACAGTAAGATGTAGCTGGTGATGACCGTGAGACGTCTTGAGTTTATTGCAAAAATGATGTTAAAAATCAGTGATGATCCACTTTTTTTATAAAAAATATTGTGGAGTGATGAGGCTAGATTTCACAATAATGGTTTTGTCAACCGTCAAAATTCCAATTATTGGTCTTCCGTGAACCCACATTGGATGATGGAAACAAGATTTCAGAATATTTGGGGTATAAATGGTTAGTGCGGTTTATGCAATGGCCGTGTTATAGGTCCTTACTTTTTTAACGACACTCTAACCGGTGTTCGATATTTAGACTTTTTAGAAAACATTCTACCCGATTTGCCAGAAGATATTCCTTTTTATGAGCGCCAAGAAATGTGGTGATAACAAGACGGAGCTCCTATAGCGAGAAGCACATAATGCGAGAATCGTTAGCGACCACCTACAAAACCGTATTGATAACCACTGGATAGCAAACAACTCTCCAGAAATTATGGTGGCCGCACGTTCATGTGATTTATCACCTCTTGACACTTTCTTTTGGGAAGCGATAAAAGATATTGTTTATCAATCAAAACCGCAAAATTTACAGGAATGAAGAGAAAAAATAAGACAAGCATGTCGCCAAATTACTCCCGAAATGATTCGAGCCACATGTACCAGAAATCTTCTGGAACGATTCGAAATGTGTGTTGCAACAGGTGGGTTACAATTCGAACATTTAATGTAAATAATATTAGTTAGTTAGTGTTTTGATTTATTGTTTCATGTAATTTTTATTGCATTTATTTTTTTGTTCCTTTAAGTTTTATTGTTCCTAAGGTTGTATTTTATTTGTATTGTTGTGTTGTATTTAAAGTTAGCAATAAATTGTTTTTTCCGCAAATCGCCAGGAAATTTTGACATTCCTGTCAAAATTTCTTGAAGAAAAAGTCAGGACTTCCTTACTGTAAGGAAATTACAGTAAGGAAGTGATAGGATAAGGAAATGATATTAAGGAAATATCATTTCCTTACTGTAAGGAAATGTCATTTCCTTACTGTAAGGAAATGTCATTTCCTTACTGTAAGGAAATGATATTTCCGTACAGTTGTTAGTGTTCTACATAAATGATAGAAAAAGTTTGACAATTCAACCTCAATACGTTTCCATAGCAATACCCAAGTAATTTTATTAGGAATTTCAAAGCACCATTTATTTGGGAATAAAATTATCGCGTTTTTTTTAATCAATCAATATCTGTCGAATTTTAAACGATTTGCGGAAAAATAGTATGTTTACCTCGTAGGAAAAGCCACATTCCTGGACTCTGTGTTGCTAAGTCTCGGCTTGCGCCTCGACTTAGCAATCTTCACAGTCGTCCAGGAATGTTAAGCTTTTCCTACCCGGTAAACAATGTACTATTTTACTTTCATTATTTTATTTGTAATATTGACGATTTATCTAATTTCAGTGACAATAAAGCATATTTTTTTTCTATTTTATTTTTAAGGCTATCTTAATTAATTTAACAAAAATAAAAAAGAAACTGATATTTTCTTGATACCTTACAAACCCATTTTATTTAAAAAAAATCGGTTAAATAGACGATAGAAGACCACATCCAAAACTATAAAAAAATGTACAGGGTGCTATTAAAAAATGTAAGTTACGGGTTGTAACTACGGGATGAATATTTAGGAAAATATTTTTGCTTCGGTATATTAAAGTGTATTACAAATTAAATAAACCAGTTTTTGTCCCTTTAAAAAATCTCTATTTTGTTATTAAATATAGCCTGGATAAATCAGTCTGGGACACTTAATTAACAAATATAAAAAATTAATTAATTTCTCTCTTATTTACAAACCGATTTTATTTTTAATAAATCTCTTGAATAGACGATAGAAGACCACATCCAAAACTATAAAAAAATATACAGGGTGTCATTAAAAAAAAATTAAGTTAGGGGTTGTAACTAAGGGATGAATAGTTAGGGGATGATTTTTTCCTACGCCATATTAAAGTGTATTACAAGTAGAATAGATCACTTTTTGTCCCATTAGAAAATCTCTATTCTTTTAAGAGATATAACGTGGGTAAATTAGTCTGGGGCACCCTGTATATACTCAAAGCGCAAGGGAGACACCAGCGAGTTTTAGATTCCACATAGACATTTTCCTCCCTTTCTGATAGTCTCAATATCAGTAGTGAATATGTGATTCCACCACTACAAAGCTAGAGTTATTAACATTGATCTAGAGACCGATGTTTCTGGTTCGGTTGTTCAGTGTTAATTATCATTTTGGGTTTTTTCTCATTTATTTCTGATGTGAGCTGCTCTAAACAGCTCAACAGACTTGACAGAATTATACCATTGTCTTAAATTGTTTAGCCAGGAGATATGTCGTCGGCCTATGTTTCTTCTGCACAGCATCTTTTCCTGTATAATGATCTACAGTTAGCATATTTATCACCTCTTATGACATGACCCAGATACTGCAATTTTTTTATTTTAATTGTATTTACATCTTACTTTTCTTGTTCATTCTTTTTAGCAGCCTCATTTATTTACAGACCCATATTTTTGTGGGTACTGAGAAAGTGGTATGCTTTTTTGCTTGCGTATTGCACGGGCAATTACGTCCAATTCATTTGCTTAGATCAGGCATGTCAAACATGCGGCCCGCGGGTCGCATGCGGCCCTTCAGGCATTTTCTTGCGGCCCGCAGCCCGATCATATCAGGTAATTTTCTGCGGCCCACGAAGCCAACCCAATGTATGTAGTACAATAGTTAAAACATTTTATAAGAATGCATGAAGAGCACAGGGGCAGAAAATGTCTGTGCTTCTCTCCCGCACGCACTGCAACTGCAATACTTGAGAAGTACATATTGTGATTGTTGGAAATGTCTTGTGAGAGAAGGGTCTGATGATAAGGTGATAAAAATTAGCACCCCTGCTGTCTGACCGCTTTATCTTGGGTTCTATTGTTTGCGAAATAGCAGGTAATTTTGTTTCAAAAGAACTCCACTGCCTGTTAAATAAAGTTTATTTTCGTTTAAACCAATAAAGTGGACACTACTATCTTTAAGGCCGTCTATTATGTACAAACCGATAATGACAGATAATATTTTCAAGTGTTTTCTATTACATTTCGGGCGAGGCTACTTAATACCTGCGCCTGCGCCAGCCTGTTGCTATGCAGGAGGGGGCAGCGCGGCAGGCGGACGGCCAGTAAGTAAGAATGTAACCAACCAACCAAAAAGAACCATGTCATGAATTTGTTGCTTGTGTGAGTCCATTTCAAATAGGTAAAGAAATAATAAATAAGACTTACTCACAATCAATTTAATTTAACTATCCGACGACCGGTTTCGCTTTCTACAATATGCAAAGCATCTTCAGGTCTCGATACAAAGTTAAACAAATGATGCCGGTACTCTATTAATAGATGGATGGTAGAACATGTTTGAAACTACTGTATATTGTTGAATGGAGAACTCAATACTATTATTGCAGTTGTTTGACAGTAAACGGGAAGTTCTTGAGGAGGTAGATTTGATCCAATGAATTTGAGATATGTGTGAGATTGTTTGTTAAATGTAAGTGGTGTAATATATTATTGTGTTATTAAAAGTTATTTATACTTATTGCAGAGATATATTTTTGAAATGTGTGTTATTTATTGAGTAATTGTTTTATGAAAGTGACATTTATGACAATGAATAAGTGTAGATGTAAAATTGTGTGGGTGTGCAATTATTTCCAAACTTGTAGTTATCAAATTACTTTGATAAAGTTCTATTGGTAATGAGTTAATTATTGGAATGGTCAAGTGAATAAAATGAATTAAATGGTAAAATACAAACACTTAAGGATAACTTAAACACACTAAAAACAGAAAACACTTAGAAGGGACGAAACAAACATTGAATTTAAAAGGGGGAAGGACTTTAAAGCGCTACATCATAGTCTTAGGCACAATTACTTTTCACAATTTCTTTACCTATTCAAAAAGAACCAGTTGACGACCGATCGACATCGACGTGCCACTCTGTTGTGTTTTATTCTGTGATTTTATTTTATCGAAATAGCGCTCTACCTACTGTTTGTATCGAAATAGCAGATTGTTTTTAGATATTATTTATGCCACTACTACTGTGAAATGTCTCTTTCAAAACCAAGTGGAAGTAAGAGGAAAATCATAGACGAACATCGAGTATTTCAAGAAAAATGGGAGTTGGAGTTTTTTTGCAGTGAAGTGAAAGACAAAATTATTTGCCTGATTTGTAACAGTACAGTGAGTGTCCCTAAATTATGCAATATCAAACGTCACTATGATCAGCACAAAGCTAAGTATAACCAGTATGTGGGGGCAATAAGAAATGAAAAATTAACCGAGTTAAAAGCACGATTAACAAATCAACAACTCATGTTTACACGAGCTAAACAAGAAAATGAGTCTGCTGTTTATGCAAGATACGTACTTTCAACATTAATCGCCAAACATTCAAAACCTTTTGCTGAAGGTGAATTTATAAAAGAGTGCCTCGTGAAAGCCGCAGAAATTGTTTGTCCCAGAAGCGTTAAAGCTTTTCAAAGTATATCTTTGTCGAGGAATACAGTCGCTGAAAGAGTCACTGAGTTTGCTAGTAACATAAGCGTTCAAATAAAACTGAAATCAGATACTTTTATCGCATTTTCAATTGCCTGCGACGAAAGTACAGACGTGTGTGGTGTGGCTTAACTCGCTGTTTTTTTTCGTGCTGTTGATAAAGAAATGAATATTTATGAAGAACTACTGGAATTGGCGCCTTTGCATGACACAACGACTGGGGAGGATATATTGAATGCTGTGTATGAACTGCTACAACGGTATAATTTGAATTTATCAAAATTGCCTTCTGTTGCAACTGACGGGGCTCCTTCTATGACAGGAATAAATAATGGCTTCATTAAATTATTACAGTCCAGAATTAAGGAGACATACAAAGACGTACCAGATTTTCACCACGTTCATTGCATAATACACCAAGAAATCCTATGTTCAAAAGTGATAAAGATGGAAAGTGTGTTAAAAGCAGTAAAAAAAATTATTAACTTTATAAGATCACGTGGTTTGAATCAGCGACAATTTACTGCGTTTCTACGCGATTTAGAAAGTGAATACGCGGGCTTGCCTTATTATACGGAGGTGCGGTGGCTTTCGTGTTCTAAGGTTCTCGATCGATTTTGGAAACTAAGAGAGGAAATACGACTTTTCATGGAAATAAAAAACTAAGATGTCAGTTTGCTGTCCGATGTATCGTTTTTACAAGATCTTTCTTTTATGGTAGATATCACAAAACACCTATAAGAGCTAAATACAAAGATGCAAGGACCACGTCAAATTATTACAGACATGAACGATCAAGTAAAAGCTTTCAAGTGCAAGTTATTACTGTGGGAAAAGCAGTTAGCAGTTAATAATTTGTCGCATTTTCCGACATGCAAGGACTTCCAAGAAAATAGTAGTGTCGAAATTTCGTATAATAAATATGTCGAGAAAATTAGAAGTCTGCAGGCCGAGTTTGAGAGACGTTTTCAAGATTTTAGACTTCAAGATGCAAATTTTTCCTTATTCACACGCCTTTTCTCCATTGACATAGAAAAAGTTCCCGATCACTTGCAAATGGATGTCATTGAAATTCAATGTCAGACTCACTTGAAACAAAAATTTAATGATGTTGGTTCATCTGAATTTTATAAGTACCTACCTGTCCAGTATGAAGAACTACGGAAATTTGCTTGCAAAGTGATATCAATGTTCGGAAGTACCTATCAGTGCGAGCAATTATTTTCCTTGATGAAAGGAAATAAATTACCGACACGATCGCGATTGACTGACACACACACTCGGATGCAGTACTGAAATTGATTTCAGCAGATAAATTTACTCCTCAAATAGATAACTTAATTAAAGATAAAAGATGTCAGATTTCAGGGAAAAAATTGTAATTATTGCAACTTAACTTACCTACCTGTTTTGTTTTCTTTTTATTATGTAATTAAATTATTAAACGATTGCTGGACTATCTTTACTATACATTTTTTTTGTTTGGCCGAGTCTTGCGGTGCGGCCCATTGATACTGTGATCATTTTAAAAATGGCCCGCTAAGTACTTTTAGTTTGACATGGCTCGCTTAGACCATAAGTAGTGATGATTTATTGAAGATATTTTCTTAAGAATAATTAATAGAACATTATTGAGATCTATGCTGTGAAAAAGACAATCGAAACTATATAGACAAGACTCTGTATGTGTTTCAATGTGGCTCCATGTGTTTCCACTGTTTGTCTTCGTATTAGGGAACTGTCTCTCGCTGTCTTTACTATTATATTTGTTGTAATTCTGCTTTTTTGCAGTTTGCGTTTCCGTCGTATATTTGAACTTCTAGCTTTTCCCATGGTGTCTTATCATCGATTTCTCTAAGGATTTTCATCCCTGCTGTTTCTAGCATTATTTTTATCCTCTCTGTGTCGGTTGGTGTTTATACTGCGTATGTCATTACTTGTCTGATGAATGTTTTGTAAATTATGCCTTTCATTTCGTTTACGATATTTAGTTGTTCCACTAAGCTAACACTTGGCAAAGTTTGCAAACCTACCAATCGTTCAAACGATTACTGCTCAAAGCAACAATGTAAAGCCTAAACTGACACTATACAAATCAATTAGTTGCCCAGTTATTAGGTTTGTGTCTACAAATATATTTACACACAGCGCAGGTGTGATTGAAAACTGTAAGAATTTAGATGCAAATTTTGATGCTATGCAAAACATCTACGAACAAATAATTTGGTTTGTCAATTCCTATCAAAATTGATAGAAGCCGAACGGTATTTAACAAATTTTAATTGTCAATATAAGAAGATTATAAAACAAAATACAAAGTATTTTTATCAGCTATTGTTGAATTTTTTTAAAACTACCAGGCTCTCTTCGCTGATAATTTAAATTGTTCATGATTTTATTATATTGTATCTGTAAAGGCATTTCTTATTCATAATACTGTTTATTTCTACTGTTCATTTGTATATGTATACAACCATTTATTTATTAATGAGGCATTTTTTTAAATCGCGCTTACATTCAGTCGTTAATTTAATTGTGTTGTTGAATATATTGTTTTGTTTTATCCATGAATTTTCGACTCCTAATATGTTTCCTGGTTAAATAATACCTCTGAACATTTGTTTATTATATTAAATTATTATTATACCTTCGACCAGGAGAAAGATCAGACTGATTAAGTTTCGTAGTTAAGTAGGTGGACCGAGTCCACCTAATATATTTATTATTTGTTTAGGTAGTGTGTTGACCAAATTTATTTAATAATTAACTGTTGATATTTTTCCTTGGATTTGGTTTCAAAACCTAAATATTTTTCCTTATCTCTTTTCATTTCTGAGGTTTCTTATTTTTCCCCTTGTACCCCAAAAAGTTAAGTGGCGCCCTTTTTCTATCTTATCTTATCTTTGGTAATTTTACCCATCTATCTTTTTATTTATTTCTGTATTTTTTCGAATATATCTTATCCTGTCCTATCTTCACTTATTTCGTCCGTTGAACCTATTCCCGGTTCCAAAAGCTAGTTGAGAACCCACGGCTCGATCTCCACCAAGCATCTGGCTTACGTCCGTAGTGTCTTCATTGGTGACCTTTCTAGCACCATCTAAAAAAGGTTTCCGAGGTTACAATTTTAAATAGGTATGTACTTACCTCCATGTTGTACTGTTTATTGATTTATATTCCGACAGTGCAACCAATAAAGAAAAAATCCGAAAACAATATAACCTTCAACTTCAAAATACAATTAGGGTTAAGGGTTGGATTCAAATAATTCGAACTGTGCAAGTCTTTGATTCAAAAATAAGCAGAAAATCTGCAAATTCTCGTAACTGTCACCAACTAATCCACAATTTCAAATGTTTGCTCTACGATCAGATGATTTTAAATCACTAACGGTTTCTTGTTGTTCTGCAAACGCTACTAATGAAACACGCATGCGTCGTGCAGTTGCTGGTGACTGACAAACAAACCTATTATTTATGGCAGTGAAACCTGGACCCTCAATCTAAGGAAAATAAATAGCTGCTGGTATTTGAGAGAAAGTTTCTTAACCCTTATATAAACGAAATAACAGGAGATTGGGGAAGATGCCGCAATGCTAAATTAGTGGCTCTATATAATACTAAAAACTTATTCAGACATATAAAAGCTAACCGAATAAGAGGTCACTTAGGTAACTTAGGATCACTGGTAGACTACAAAAATAACACATTCAACAAGATAAAAAAAGAATATGCGTGGCTAACCGCTGTTATTTTGGCCTGGGCCTCAACTAAGAGCGAGAAGTATGTCAATAGCAACAAACTTTATAAAACAATAATACGTCCAGTGCTCACATGGGCAATGACGACCCGAGATGAAGAGTTACTACGAGTCTTTGAAAGAAAAGTATTGAGGACCATATATGGCGGAGTAAACGAACAAGGTCTGTGGAGAAGGCGGTATAACTTTGAACTCTGACTTTTTGGATGGGATAAGAGTGATCCCACTAACATAACTATGCTAAACAGGCCGGTCGGAAGAAGAAGAAGGGGGCGACCTAAACTCAGATATCTGGACGATGTACAGGAAGATCTGAGGAAGATTGGAGTGAGGGGCTGGAGAAGGCAGACACTCGATAGGGAAGGATGGAAGAATGTTTTGAAGCAGGCCAATGCTCACGAAGGGCTGTAGCGCCAATTGATTATGATGGATAAGAGGTCCTGTGGTAAGATCAGAAAACAACAGAGCATTAAAAACAGTATTTTTTAAAGGACAATATGGTAGAATAAAGTACCTTTCGGCAAGAAGTTTATGATAATCTCTCCAAACTTATCGCTTTTTTAAGCTGCTTGTGACACAGTTTTTATTTGCGTTTTTTTTTATTCTGTGGCATTTTCCCTCTAATTTTCCCAAAATCCATCGATTTTACGACATATATCGAAAATTTATAGATATTGCTATTCTTTTTCAATAAATAACTTAGAAATGATAAGAAAAACTCGTGAATAAAATGGTCTGAGGATAAATATAGGTCATTCAACGCGTCTCACGAATTTTCACAACATTTGGGAACATTTCTCACTACAATATGTCTCACAACATTTCGGAAAATCGACTGTGACGAAATTCATAGACAACCAGCTAATTTTTTCAGAATACTTTCATTAACCGTAGCAAAAATAACTTTGTTATAAAATGTAATGTTAATGTAAAATGTCTTTTTTTGTCTGGGGTTGAGAGTGGTCGATTTTATTACTATCAAAACTATTATTAATAACCGTTTTTCCAAATATTTTTTGTTTTTAAAGGAAATATAGAATATTATATAATAATTATTTGACAGTGAAATTGAGTCGTTTTGTTTAAATTAAATTTAAATATTAAATTTATTTATCTTGATTTTTGTATCGAAAATGGTCCCTTCCGTTCGTAAGCATATTATATTTGGTCCATGTTTATTAAAAACCAGCTAATATTTTTACCCTAGTTTTAATGAAATAAAATCGGAATATGGTATGAATATGAATATGAAATAGAATCTGATAACTTAATTTTCTGATGAAATGTATTTACTACTTTTTTAGTCTGCGCTTCAAACAAATTTTGTTTGGTTATACAATTTTTGATTAAACTTTTATATGTACCCTTATAATTTCATAAATATACGCAATATTAGTTATTAAACAGTTAATTTGATAATGTTAAAAATCGTTTATAAAATAATTATATTTTACCTTCTTATTATTACGAACTAAAATTTCCTCATATAGACCCATCTCTCTCACCAATGTAATGTGCAAAGTCGTGGAAAAAATAGTTAATAAAATATTGCTATGGATATTAGAAGAAAATCACCTTCTGGTTAACGAGCAAAGTGGATTTTGACAAAGTCGAACTTCTACTGATAACCTCATTGATTTAGAATCTGATATTCTTGAATCTTTCGCGAACAAGCAGGAAACTATTGCAGTATTCATAGACATTACAAAAGCATTTGACACAGCATGGCGTTACGATATTGTTAAATCATTAAAACTTGAAATATTAGAGGTAATATCATTAATTTCTAATATCTTAATCTTAATCTTCAACAAGAGGTCAAGCTTATGGCACCCCTCAGGGGTCTGTAATAAGCGCAATGTTATCTTTAATTGCCATGAATAATATTATACCATCAAACTCCAGCTTAGTTCGTGGCAGATTATATGCGGATGATCTGGTATTAGTATCTTCAGGAAAAAACATCTCATCAGTACAGCGTTACTTACAAACCTCACTTCATGAACTCGAAAACTGGTCGAAGAAAACAGGATTGCAGTTTTCACTCAGCAAATCAAAGTGTTTGTTATTTTCAAGGGAACGTGATCGGATTAAACCGCAACTAAAATTATGTAACCAAATCCTGAATTATGCCGATGACATTAGGTTCTTAGGGATGATTTTTGATACGAAACTCACATGGAAAAAACACATTCTACAAATAAAAAAAAACATGCCAAAATGGAATTAATCTTATGAAAACTCTATCTAATAAAAACTAAGGAGCTGCCTATAACTGCTTAATCCATATTTCTTCTTCTTCTTCTTTCTTCTTCCAATGGCGCTACAGCCCAAATTGAGCCTTGGCCTCCTGTAACTTCTGCCTCCAACAAAGGCGATCCCGCGCCACTCGTCTCCAAGCCCTGACGTTCAGTAAGTTGTGCGCATCTGCTGTGACTTCGTTCTCCCATCTATTACGTGGTCTTCCCTTTGGTCTTCTGCCCTGCATTTTACCATCCAAGGCCTTTCTCGGCAATCTGTCGGCATCCATCCGTACCACATGACCAGCCCATCGAAGCCTTTGTACTCTAGCGAACTCTGCAATAGGTGCTTCTTTGAACAGTTGGTAGAGTTCATGGTTATATCTAGATCTCCACATCCCATTTTGAGTGATGGGTCCAAAGATCTTCCTTAAGATTTTTCTCTCGAAAACCTCTAATCTTCGTTTAGTGCTTTCTGTCAAAACCCATGTCTCGCATCCATAGCATACTATCGGTCTGATGATAGTTTTATAGACCTTAAGTTTCGATTTTCGATGTACCGTCTTGGAGCGGAATATGTTAATCAGGGAGAAATAGGCTTTATTTCCCTTCATTATTCTCTTCTGAATTTCGGCCTCTTCTGTTCCCTCCGTATTCATTTCGACTCCCAGATAAGTAAAACTCTTCACTGTTTCAATGTCATCCTCTACTTTGATTTGATTTCTTGTTCGCTTTGTCCGCGTCTGTGTTAGTATTTTTGTCTTCTGTGTATTTATTTCAAGTCCAATCTCCTTGGCCGTTTTTTTCAGCTGCGAATATGTTTCTGCTGCATCATCCACTCTGCGGGACATGAGGTTAATGTCATCCGCATATGCGGCGAGCTGGACAGATTTGTTTGTTAGGAGATTGGCTCTTCCGACATTCAGCTTTCTGATGACATATTCAAGGGCCAGATTGAACAGTGTTGGAGCTAGTCCATCACCTTGTTTCAGCCCTTGAACTATTTCGAAGCTGTCAGTTAATTCGTACTGTATGCGTACAGTTGCTATTGTGGAGTCCATCGTTGCTTTTACTAGTCGGATATATTTCGAGGGAATATTGAAGCTTTCCATGATGTTTTATAACCGGCTTCTATTTATGGAGTCATAAGCCTGTTTGAAGTCGACAAATATATTGTGAACATCAATATCGTGTTCCCAAGCTTTATTAAGGATTTGCTTTACTGTAAAAAGCTGATCTATTGTCGACCTGCCTTGTCGAAAACCGGTCTGGTATTCGCCGATAATGTTTTCACATAATGGTTGAAGTCGCCTATTCAGGATGGATGTAAAAATTTTGTAGGCCGAACATAGGAGGGTTATGCCGCGGTAATTTTCGCATTTAAGTTTGTCCCCTTTTTTGTAGATTGGGCAGATAATCCCATTTTTCCAATCGCTAGGAATTTTTTCTTCCCTCCATACCTTAGATATGAGCGCGTGCACCTGCGTTGTTAGATGTTCGCCACCTAATTTATACAGTTCGGAAGGGACATCGTCAAATCCCGGCGCTTTGTTGTTTCTTTGCGCCTGTATTGCTTGTTTGACTTCTTTAAGAGTCGGGCTGCTTATTTCTTCGTCTCCTTCCTCGATGTGCCGCGTATCCGAAGATCGTGAGCTTCCTTGTGCTCCTAGCAGAGCTTGGAAATGGCTTTTCCAAACTGATTTTATTTGCGTTGGTTCACTAATTATCTTATCTGTTTGGTTTCTGCACAGACTTGTTCGGGGTTTGTATCCTTCTCTTAGTTGTCGAAGATATTTATATGCCTCCCTTAGATCGTTGCTTTGGAGGTTTTGTTCCATTTTCTGTATCTTATTATTTTCCCATTTTCTTTTTTCTCCTCGACATATTTTATCCGCCCTGCGTCGTAGCTCCTCGAAAAATGTTCTTCTTTCTCTGGTTCGCCTTTCCATATATTTCTTGTGAGCTTCATTTCGTTCGTGTATGGCCCGTCTACACTCTTCGTTGAACCATTCTGCCCTTTGCTTCTTTACCTTTTTACCGATGGTCTTTGTTGCTGCATTTAATACTTTTGTCTTCATTTGTTTCCAATGTTCTTCAATGTCTAGGTTATCTGTGTTTGTAAGTGTCTGGGTTATTTCTGTCTCGTAGCTCAGTTTAACGTTTTGTTGGCTTAGTTTATCAATGTCCAACTGCTCTTTTATCTGTTCTTTCTTATCTCTGTTTCTTGAGATCCTGCATCTATATTTTGCTTGTACCAGCAAGTGATCAGATCCACAGCATGCTACTCTTCGACTTTTTACATCTAGGATGTTGGTGGCAGCTCTTTTGTCTATTAAGACATGGTCAATTTGGTTAGTAACCGCTCCACCTGGCATGATCCACGTTGCTTTGTGTACATCCCGATGAGCAAAGAACGTAGAGCTGACGATCATGTTTTTCCTGCTGGCAAAATTAATTAGGAATTCCCCGTTCTCGTTGGTGTTTTGATGGAGTGAGTGTTTGCCGATTATTCCTGCGAACTGTTCTTCTTTGCCTATTTGGGCGTTCATGTCACCCAATATTATCTTGATGTCATTTTTTGGGGCATTGTCGTATATTTCTTCTAATTGATCGTCGAACTCCTCTTTTATTGTTATGTCGTGTTCTTCTGTTGGACTATGGGCATTAATGATTGTGAGGTTAAAAAATTTTGTTTTTAGCCTCAATCTACATAATCTCTCATTTATTGCTTCGAAATCTAAGATATTGTTTTTGATGTTCTTATCTACTACGAAAGCCACTCCAAATTCTTTCTTTCCATTTTCTTTGCCGCTATAGAGTATTGTGTGCGTTTTTGTGTCTTTTATTCCATTGCCTAGCCATTTTGTTTCTTGTATTGCGGCTAATTGTATCTTATATTTTTTAAGTTCGTTAAGCAGCGATGTTTGGGCTCCTGGTTTATTTAGGGTTAAGACGTTCCATGTTCCAAATGAGTAGTCCATATTTCTTTGCTTGAGTCGTCGTCGATAAGACCGTCCTATCCGAGGCTTTTGTATAGGTTTCGTAGTCGGGGTTTGTTCTACAGTAATGGGTGACTAGCCCATTGCCCAACCTTCCTCCTTTATCCGGGCTTAGGACCGGCTGTGACACTGTGATTTCCCATGGTATCCCAGGCGGAGTTTTAATCCATATTTATAAAATCCTAATTAGATCCAAAATAGATTACGGTTTTATAGTATATGCATCTGCTAAAGAATATCTATTACACCACCTTAACGTAATTCAAAATACGGCATTAAGAATAGCTACAGGAGCATTTCGGACCAGCCCAATAGAAAGTTCACGAGCAGAAACCGGAGAGCCATCACTTAAATATAGAAGGATGCATTTATCTTTCACATACGCATTTGCTGCTAATTGGAACATGAATCTGCCATTTTAAGAAAGAGTTAGGCAAAACCTTAGAACTTTACAAATACCGATACCAAATACCTGTTCCAACTCCATAGAAATTCCTCCTCCTTGGACATTAAACATTCCTCAATCCGATACATCCTTAAATATCTTCAGAAAGAACGATACTCCACACTCTTTAATAAAAAATACTTTCATCAACAAACTAACAAAATTTTCTAAATCCTATCATATATACACAGACGCTTCCAAAACATCTACTGGAGTTGGGACAGCTGTCATTACTCCAAATATTACATTTGAGTATAAATTACCATCTTTAATGTATACATACTGGCGAGCTGTACGCCATCTATCAAGCTCTCGTTCATATTAACTCCAGTAACTCCAATGCTCTTATAATTACCAATTCCCTTAGTTCCATCAATACCATTAATCAACTGTACACGAGACATCCAATTGCTCTCCTAATCAAAAAAGAACTAACTACCAATAAATATACTTTGTAACTCTGTTATTTACTCAGTTACCAGCTGAAGTCCGTTTGAAGAGGTCTACCCTCCGGACGCTGGTACTCAAGTAAGGCATGGTTATATGTTGCCTGAAGTAAAATCTAATCAAATATTAAACATCATCAATTTTTAACAACAATATGCACATTCTTTGGTAACTTTAATTACTGTAAAGGGTTTTACCCTAATATTTTGGTGGCTCAGGCATATTAACCTGCTTTTAACCTGATGATATAATTATTATTCCGAAAACGTTTGTTATTTTGATGTAGCCCTTTTAAGGGTTTTTTAAATATACCTACTTACAAAGATTTAAATTTTAAATGTTGTCTTGTTATCATGGATGCTTCATACGTCGCTGTTCCGGTTATTTCTTTTAAGTTACGAAAATTAGATTAGGTATTATGTAACTTATGCAGATTTCATGTACTTCGTTTACTATTATATTTAAACCACTTTTGTATTTTATTTTTAACATCACCGTAAAGTACGGCGTTAAACTTCTAAAAGGTTTAATTGACTTTCGCTCGGTGTTCGCCTTCAAGTGTGTCAAAAGTAATTATGGTACCAGCACCACATCACAACTACTTGATGTAAGTCGATGAGATGCAGGCATCACATCATCTAACCGCCGCTGTCGCGTTGAAAACGGTATTCATACTCGCGATGTATATTTAATTACTTGGAACTTCCCCGGGAATTATACGGATTTTACGTTGAACCTTGAACCAGTTAGGATACCAGCGTTTCATTGTAAAGGGATTGAATACGTCGACGGAGTTACTTTATGAGAAGTTTTTTATTTAAAGCTATATTAATTGTAGATGTATTACAAGTGGAGTCAAAAATATACGACGATGCTTAGAATATCGAAGAATTGTCTGTATATACTGTATTATGAAAAAAAATTAGTGGAAAATGGGAAAAAAAAGCTCAGACTAGATTCACATTATTTGTATTTGTGATTATTTCGTTATACATATTTTAATATTAATAAATAAAATTTACATTGTTAATGAATAAGACGGTACGGTTAGGAACTTTTGAGCGATTTTTCTTTGAATTTTCTGTGAATAAATTGTACAATGGGAATTCACTCTATTAAATATTGTGGTTACCATAAGTCCCAAATAAATTAAAATCAAAAATGTCATTTATTTAAGTGGATATGTTATCAAAATCTAAATTTTTAATCTTATAGTTGTAAGTATTGAAATATTCATTTTGTTTACATATAATAATTATAATAAATTAACAGTTTTCTCTTGAAGAGGTCACAAAATCGTGACGAAATTTTGAATAAATATATAACAAATAACAAATAGAGTTTTATTTCCCACAGACCAATTGCTGAGACTACAAATCAATATTTAACACAGTACGGTCGAAAATAATTTGAATAATAAAAAACAATGGGCTTATATATATATATATATATATATTATATATATATATATATATATATATATCTATAGATATATATATATATATATATATATATATAATATATATATATACATATATGTATATATATAAGTATATATATATATATATATATATATATATATATATATATATATATATATATATATATATATAACAATTTATTGTCTTGGGGTATCGGGTATGCGGTCTGTAATTTATAAAAAAACTCTTTTTTCTTTTAATTCTCTATATTTCGCTGATTTTTTGTCAGTTTTTTAAATTACAGACCGCATACCCGATACCCCAAGACAATAAATTGTTATTTACGTTTCGGTCTATAATCCTACCAGTTTTGCTATATATTATATATTATATATATATATATATATATATATAATATATATATATATAATATATACGGAAAAAGGAGTACGACCGTCAATCCAATATATATAAGGATCACTCAGACGAGTGGTGGGTTCTTATATCGGTCTCTAGGTGGAGAAATAAAAGACAAAGTTGATAGGCTACTTTATCTATTTTGAAGACGTTTCGCTTTCGAGTTTTGAAAGATTTGCAGTGTTGCAGAATTAGGCTTATTGATCTTTTCACTATATTAAATGTCATATTAGGCGTACTACTTGAACCTCTTTCCATTTTTTATGAAATAATTTATATACATAAAATAGAAATAAAATACATAAAATAACTAAATAAAATAATTAAATATTCTTGACTTAACTTATTATTACATATGCAACTTACATTGCATTTTCATACACTGATTACTTAGATTAGTGTGAACAATTTATACTTAAATAAAATAATACAAATAATGTAATTGATTCATAGAATCCTTTGCAAATTACAGTTCCAAGTACATGAACCTTGGGCTGTTTGAAATTAATGTGTCGTTAACCACCTGTGGCTGATTAACTAGCCATAATGATTAACGTTATTACATACATATGAGGTTGAATGAAAATCTCCTGTTTGTAAATCTAGGCTGATTAGTGAGAGGAGTTGTTATTACAATACCAGTTTCTTTCACTGTTTTGTCTTTTACAACCGGGTAGTCATCCAAACTCATTTAAACTTTTAAATTGGCCGCCCAATTATTTGGGTTGGTACCTCCACCTTGCTGATCTGTCAAAAGTATTTTGACCTCAAGGTTGGCTGTCTTTTCGCGGTTTAGTTCGTTCCGGTTCATCTAACGCCATTTTTCCGGCGACACTTGTAGGGCTTTGATCGGTAACTTCATTTACACTACTTTTATAATTTTTATTAATATCACTTATAATGCTACCTAAAGTTAAAATCAAAGCTTAATAATCATAAAATAGTTGGAAGTTATCTATGATTTTCTTGGTTCTTGCTCACTAATTAACATTAAATAACATTTAATTTACTTTAGACCACATGGTCATTTGCTGTGCTAATTTTATAAGTTCATATATGTTGTTAGTTACTTAATTGTTTATACAAGATCAGCGTATTATGTCCATTTACTTAGTTTCATTCACATTATTGTTAATAACATTGACTGCTACATGTCTTTTTAAGGTAACAATTAACATCGTTTCCATGATTGTGTGGTTCTCATATTGTACTTTTTTAGATGAACTGATGATGCTTTCAAAACTCGAAAGCGAAACGTCTTCAAAATAGATAAAGTAGCCTATTAAATATATATATTATATATATATATATATATATATATATATATATATATATATATATATATATATTTGTAAAGGATTGTTTAATTAAAATTTATTGTTGTATTCTAGCAGGCGGTGTATTAATATGCATAATTGTCATTATTTGTTATTATTGGCTCTTTTACAAGGTAATAGAAATTGCTGGTTAAAAAATAAAAAAAAATATTGCGTAAATTTACTTTAAATATATTGATATATCTTTTACCTAAAACGAATAGTTTAAGTTACCATCATAAAAGTGGAGAGCTACAACCTGGCTGTCTCTGATCGCACAAAAGCCATTAAATTCCCATCGCTCCTGAAAATCACATACTTATGTTAAACGTTGATTGACTGCGCTGCAGTAATTAGAATTAAACATTCCGTTTTATGTAAATTTTGATTCGTCACACCATACAATATTCTTCAAAAATTCATTATCTTCTTGAAGTTCTATCGTTACAAATTATATTCTTTAATTATAGCCTGTTTTCTTTAAACTTTTAACTGTAGCGTAAGAATTGGGATGAAATTTTTGTGTTTTTTTGAATTCGCTTTTAAAAACGCTTCGGGAAAACAGCATAGTAACCAAGAACGTTAATTGCATGATCATTATTATTAACAACAGGCTTCGCTTGCATACCTTTTTGTTGGAAACAACCAAAATGTATTAAACTGTTCAGTAATCACTTCACAGCGTCTCGAAAACTTGGTACAGACAGACATTGAAGTCACATGGACTGCTCTAAAAACAAAAATAACAAAAATACAAGACGAAGACATCGGGTACATAAAACACAACAAAAAACAAGAATGGATAACGCAAGAGATCATGGACCTCATGGACGTAAGACGAAAACATAAAACAAGCCCAATAGAATACAAGCAAATCAATAAAATCATTAAAAAAAGTGCAGGGAGGCGAAAGAAAACTGGATTAATTACTATTAAACTGGGAATAAGCCACAATTAAAGATAAAAATACGTTTATTGACGTTTCAATTTCCACTTCAGAAATCGTTCTCAAAATACAAACAGTAAATTAAACAAATTTTGTTTTTTGTTACATAGTGAAAAATTCTTCTAATAATTTAATTTTATCTGACTCATTTATATTGACAATTCAGACATACATTATGTATTTTAAAGTAGACGACTTTAAAATGATATTGTCAATATTGTTGAGTTGCGCTCCTGGGACGACTTTACTTATAAGATAGTCCATTCGATTACATGAAATCAACTTTAACTTGAGAATATCCGTCAGAAAAAAATCATAGCATGTAATTCGTCTTTAAAAAGACAAACACATGACATGATGACAGTAAAATTCTCCTGTTAGTGATTCCATAGTAAATTATGAGGGAAAAAACCAGGAAAAAAACCTCATAATACTATCCCGACATTGTAAGTATTTGTTCGTGAATTTAGTTTACCTTCGACAAACATCAAAATTCTGATTTTATATGTTACGTTATTTAAAAAACATAAATGATGTATCCTCTATATGTTACTGACTTACTAATAGTGGTATTTTCTTATTAATAACTTCCTCTTTCAATATTGGTAACCAGATCCTACTACATTCTGCCGAGGAATTTGCGACACAATTGGCCTCATTTAGCATAATTAGAGCCGCTTCTTTGTTTTTTCTTTTTTTACCATCCGTTTCTTTTAGGACTACATTTGAATTATTCCCTTGAACCCTATGTTCATTATCCCATGCGTGTTTACAGATTTGAGATCTATCCAATTCTCTATTTTTAATATAAGATTGATGTTCACTTATTCTAACATTTAATTGTGGCTTATTCCCAGTTTAATAGTAATTAATTTACAATGCCACAAGAAAATAGCTTCAGAACAATATCAAGAAAACTGATGTCAACAAAATGCCTAGAAATCGAACAACTTCAAGTAAAATACGACACCTTTAATATTTATAAAAAAGTAAAAAAAAATGACAGGTAGACACACAAAGATACAAGCAACAATATTAAAAAATGAAAAATACCGAAATAATTATGGGTACAGAAGACAAACTAAAAAGATGGAAAGTATACATACAAACTCTTTTTGATGACGATAGACATTGTTCTCCACCATCCAAAGATAATCGAATAAATGAAAAAGGCCCAGAAATAACCAAAGAAGAAGTGATTCACGCAGTAAAATCTCAGAAAGATGGAAAAGCCACCTGTTCAGACAATATCAATGTCGAAATACTAAAACTAATTGCAGATAACGAAAGTAAAAGCCTAGACTTAATAACAGCACTATTCAATAAGATATATGACGCAGGTAAAATACCAACAGACTGGCTAAAATCAACATTCGTAGCATTACCAAAAAGATCGAATTCCTCACAATGCGATGATTATCGAATATTAAGCTTGATGTCTTATCTCCTTAAAACTTTTCTCAGAATTATACATACACGAATTTACAAGAAGTGCGAGTTTCAGATGAGTGACACTCAATTCGGATTTCGAAACGGATTGGGACCACGAGAGGCTCTGATTGCTTTAAATGTGTTAACGCAACGATGCAGAGACATGAATGTAGATGTATATGCATATGCATGTTTTATTGACTATCGAAAAGCATTTGACTGTGTTAACCATCAAAAGATGATCGAAATTCTGAGAACAACTGGAGTTGACGAACAAGTCAACTTGCGAATTATCTCAGAACTATACTGGCACCAAACGGCAACAATTGAAATAGAACACACAACATCCGAAGATATACAAAATCCGACGAGGAGTGAGACAGGGTTGCGTCTTATCACCCCTTCTGTTTAATTTATATTCGGAGTCTATATTCAGAGAAGCATTAGATCAGGTCCAAGGCGGAGTTAAGATTAACGGAATCAGCATAAACAACATCAGATCTGCCGAATATACTGTCTTAATAGCAAGCAACGCACAAGAACTACAAAATGTAATAAATGCGGTAGTTCACCACAGCGAAATTTTCGGATTACATCTAAACGTTTCCAAAATGAAAACTTTAGTATTTTCAAAGACACCAATAATGACATACATGTGTATGCCAAGGGTCAAATGATAGAACAGGTAAATTCCATAAAATATTTGGGAGCAAATATCAATAGTCAGTGTAATCCAAAAAACGAAATACTATCAAGAATCGAACAAGCAAGGAAAACATTCGTGAGCATGAAAACATTTTTTACAAGATCACACCTTAGTCTGCAGCTTAGAATCCGAATGATTAGATGTTACGTTTTTTATGTCTTACTATAGCTGCGAAAGTTGGACAATGGACTCTGAAATAGAAAAAAGAATAGATGCTTTTGAGATGTATATATACCTACGAATATTGAAAATTCCATAGGTACAAAGAGTTACTAATGTTGAGGTACTTCGTCGAATGCGTAAACAAAAAGAATTACAAGAATAATCAAAGAGAGGAAAATGCAATACTTGGGTCATGTGTTGAGAGGCGAAAAATATGAATTACTTCAAGTTATACTGGAAGGAAAAGTACAGGGCAAAAGATCAGTAGGAAGACGCCAGAGCTCATTGCTGAAAGACCTAAGGAGATGGTTCGACCGCTCATCCGCAGAAATCTTTCGCGCAGCAGTTTCCAAAACCACAATTGCCATTTGGATCGCCAACCTTCGAAAGGAGACGGCGCCATGAGAAAAAGTATGATACTTAGGCAAAAGTCAGGTTATACTAAATATCCTTGCTTCATTTGTAAATGGGACAGCCGAGCACGAGATAAATGGCCTACAAGAGAAAATCTTACGCCAGGAAGTAAAAACATAAAACACAATGCCTTAGTTGATCGTGGAAGAATTTTATTGCCCCCTCTGCATATAAAATTAGGTTTGATGAAACAGTCTGTTAAAGCTATTGACAAAAACAGAAAATGTTTTAAATATATTTGTTTCCCAAGTTGTCCGATGCAAAATTAAAAGAAGGAGTTTTTGTTGGTCCTGACATTAGATTTTTATGCAGAGACGAAAACTTTCAAAATTCTATGACGCTTATCGAAAAGAAAGCGTGGACTTCATTTAAAGAAGTTATCGAAAAGTTCCTGGGAAATAAGAAAGTTCCAGACTATGAGAACATTGTCACATAAATGCTACAAAATTTTTGTATTCTAGGATACAATGAGTTTAAAAGTACATTTTTATTCGCTCATCTAGACCAATTTCCAGGAAATCTTGAAGCTGTTAGCGAAGAGCAAGGGGAACGTTTCCACCAAGACATTAAGTAGATGGAAAGACGTTATCAGGGTAAATAAAGAGTATCCATGACGGTAGACTACTGATGGATGCTACAATAGGATGGATAATCCTGACAAAAGATTTCATTAAGTTGTGCATACCTTAGACCATAAAATCTGATAGACACGCCTTGTACCGAACCGTTGAAGCAAAGGCCTTCCGCGAAAGTGACGTCACAATTAGGCAAGAGCCCGCTTGGATTCTTAGCAAAGCACTAGTATAATTACCCAATTTTAGATTAATTTTAATATATCTTCAATATTTTGTAAAAAATATGGAAGATAAATTATTTAGCAAAGTAATTAATAAATATTTTTGCCTTAAATTGTAAAAATAAATGTTTTATTTGAAAATACATACCTACATTTATTATTATATATATCGTTGGTATCTCACTTCTTGTTTGATATTCAGAAATAAATTTAAAGGAGAATAATTTTCTTTTGGATGGAAGTTTCAGGTTAGGTAAAAAAATATGTAGGAAATCTATTAATTTATTGACCACAAAACAAAATAGCTTTTGTTAACTTACTTCTAACTCTTATTACATTATTTAGTTTTTCACCTTCGTGGTACAATCTAATGTTGCAATAATGGAAACAAATTATCTTTATTAGATTAAACAAATGGTTTGTTTCAAATTCATGATCAAACATATGTTCTTTGTATGCGTTAACACACAGAACCATGCACGTTACTCATGACATTTAAGATCAATTTTGTCATTATTTTGGAATCGTTTAATTTTTTTGAATTGTACATAAATTTAATTTCGCTTTCAGCAATTTTGCAAATATGAATGACGTCTTTAGAAGGTTGAATTAAAAAATCTTTTGATATGCTATAATTTTTGTGTCTTATGAATGGAGATTGTAAATTATCACATTCAATTGCACACAAACATATGTCACAATCTAATGTTTTCTTAACTTTCTTAACGACAAACCCAGCGATATAGTCAACAACATCACAAACATAAGATGACAACGTTCTTGAAAAACTTAAATTATTTACAGTATAATCCTGATCCTGATTACTAGTTATTGTATCAATATTATTTTCATCGGGTATAAAGTCGTCAATGAGTTGATGATCAACAGTTTTCATTTTCACAGTATTTGTTGTGCTCATTGCTAATATTATGGAAGGTGCCTGTTCTATACAATTAGCCTGGGTAGATCCTGTAACACTTGTGTGCATTAACAGTCTTTTATATTCAGCTTTAAATTTTTTTGCCGTTGGGTTGTTGTTGTAACCTCCATGACTCCTAATAGAACTAAAGAAAACTTCTAAGTGATCTTGAGAAAGTTTATAGGCCGAAAGATACTTTAGACCTCCATCCATATCCTCGACGTAATTTTTCCAAATTCCCATTAGTGATTTTAAACTAATGATCATACCAATAAAACCCGTCTTTCTTTGGCTTAGATATAGGGGTTCACCATTTTTGGAACACTTAAGTGAACTAAGATATTTTATAGATTCTTCAGTTTTTTGAAAAATCGCTTGTTTATTATGATGCTGTAAACTAGATTTTATGTGTTTTGCCAATAAATTTCGGCTATTTAAAATATCAAAAATATCATTGATATGTTCAATGAAATTTTAAGTAGCTTCGCTATGTACAAAATCTGTTGAGCTTTTATTTTCAAATAATGTATTGCCTTAGCAACTTTTTGGCTGAACGTTTGGGAAGCTAATTTCACTTTCATTTTTTCCTTATACCAATTTAAATGCCTTCGCGTTATCCTAGTTGCAAGATGAAGGCCTTCCTTCTCTTGAATGTCTACTAATTTTTGCAAATATTCCCATTTAATCGATTTATTATTCCCGTCAAAAAAATTTTGTAATAACCTAAAGTATTGCGAATAAGTTTCAACATATGTGGAGGGTCAAACATTACATATATTGGTTGATTTGTTGCTGGATGTAGAAAATATACTTTATTGGAATTAGTCGATAAATCAACTCCAAGTTGTTTAACCATGCTAATATTTGATGCTGCACCATCAAATGTTAGACTGGTAATTGTGACATCAGCTTCGTGCATTATTTTTAAGCACATTTTTATTAGATTACTTTTTTCAACACCTGATAACCCAGCGATTAAAAAGTAGCCTATCGGCAGCTTTGCAATGATGAGTCTTTAGGAAATCTAAAACAATTTATTTACTTAATACTTTAGTTTTCAATCTAATTATAAAATGAAAATTATATATAAGACTCTCTCTCTCATATGTATCTATTTTAAATACTTTGGGAGCAAAAAGTAAAATAATAGGTGCTAAATTTCTGGTATGTTTTTCAAGTTTAATTTGTTAATTTACTTACCCGTGAAATGATATATCTGTCCCTGTTTTGTGTCGCTGCGTACAATTAACTGCACTGCAAGATGCCACCATAATTATAATATTAATGTATTGGAAAATTTTTAAATTTAAACACTTTAAAACGTTTACAACGCGTATAAACACTACTACTCTCTACCGTTTCTGCCTCAAACTGACGTCACCCACAGCTGTGTGAATCGTTTTATGTTGGCTTCACTCCTCGAGACGAGAGAATAGCATTACGGCGCGTCTATCAGTTTTTATGGTCTAAGGTGCATACAAAATATGTAGTTTTCTTTATTTTGAGCATTACTCTTATTTTTAAAATATATTAATAAATGTATTTATAAGCACATTTAGGGTTTTTATAATTTTTTAATTTGCTAAAATATATTACATGATAAAAAAAAATTGGTTTGCAGATTTGGAATCAGCGCACCAAAATTATCTAAAATCACTTGTCAAATTTAAAACATATTTCAAAAAGTTTTTTTTGTAGACCTCTGTAATTTTCCACATTGCAGCAGTAATAAGCTGTCAAAGGCACGCTCGAAATTGACAAAGACCAGGAATAAGGGTGCGTTCGACGCAGTCGAATTCTTTTATAAAGCCTGCTTAATTGACTCTCAATTCAATTTAGTTTATTAATCTTTTCACTATCGTTGTCAGAATTTTATTTAGAACATTAAGCCAGATTATTCGTCTCAGTTTTTGCATAGAGTGAGGTCGAGCTTTTAAGGAAGTTTAATAATGTTACTTTTTTTCCAGCCTGCTGTAATTTGGTTTGTTTTCCACCCCTTTTTGATTATTGCAAAAGTTTAGCAGTTGGATGCGGATCAGCTTTTAGAAATTCGTCAGCAATGTTGTCGGTTCCGAGAGATTTTGTTTCTCAAAGATTTGGTAGCCGTTACTATATACATTTTGGAAGAAGCTTCACAAGATATCTATAAATCTATATTCTGCGAGTCTTAGACTTGATCTACGTTATCCATGGCTGTACCTGCTCTTTGAATCTATCTACTTGGTTATGTATTGTGTTTATAACTGATTCCCAGGTCTTGGATCTTATAATGTTTTTTGTCTCTTCTTGCCCTTCTGTTAACTCTTATATTGATGGCTTTATATTCTCATTATCTATATACTCTTTCTTGCACATTTACTACTTGCAAGGTTTGTTTTTTTTGCACTTTCATTTTGCCTATATGCATTCTTTTCTGCCTTTTTGTTTTTTTTTCAATTTTTCTTTAGCTATCTCTGTCGAAACATCTGCCGAAGCTTTCCAGCATTCATCTCGTCTTCTCTTATTGTATGTTAAAGTTCCTACGGAAATATGTGTCTTACTGTGGGTGCTTGTAGTTTGTCTAAATTTGCATCTTGGCCTGTTGGTGTTTCGCGTAATTTTGATTTTTGCCATCTTGATTATAATTGTTCCGATTAGGAGATCATCGTCACTTAAGATGTCCCCACCTTTTTTGATATGGCGATGTAGTACAAAAATTTGTTTGTCCATGTTAGTCCATTCCGGTTTCTAAGTTAATTCTGTCTTCATCAGCTTTAGCTTTCATATAGCCAATCACTATAAGTGTATCAGGTTGGTTTATTTGCAGAGTCATTTGTTCTATACTGGGTCTGTATTTGTACAAAATGTATTTATATTCTTAGGGAGATGTGTTCGTAGGGGCATTGAATCACTGTTATCTTTCGATATCTGGTATATGATCAGGCAGTCATAATTCTGTGATTTATTGATTTCCATGAAATGAGGCTTTCTTTGGTTCTCTTTGGTTCTCCAACCGGTGAGTTGAACTTTCTTTTTGCTGACTATTGAAGTGCTTCAAAATTGATCGGATAAATCCTTTTTTTTGTATGCTTATGGATTTTCTATTTCGCACTCGCCCACCTCTAGTATTATTTGGTTTTGGTCACCTTCGTCCACACTGTGTATTTTTGTTTGCATCCACATATTTTTATGATGGCTATGTCTAGATGTGTCGGCATTTTATTTCTTCTAAAGAAATGGATAGGTCCTACAAACCTTAGCACACTTGTTTTTGGTCTGTTATCAGGATAATTATTAAAAAATCTTTCATTTCCGTTGGTTGCTCTGCCGTTCCAATTTGGTGATCTTACATTTAGATCTCTTATTATTGATGATAAGTCCATATTTAAGATGATATTTAGATCCATTTTTAGAACCATATCGTAGTGTCTGACATACACTAATGTGATCATAATTGCGCGTTATATTTTTAACGATTATACGTAATAAAAAAGAAATTAGTTTTCGGTGTTTTCTTGACCAGAGACGTGTTTTAATTCTCATTCATTTCATTTATTTATTTGTATTTCTTTAAATGAAATACATAAATCGTTTAACGTTGCATATCAAAACGAATGCAAACAAAATGCAGGAAAACAGTGCTATAAAGTAACTTCAAGTATTTACATAACAGAATATCAGTACCAACTTTAAATTTGTAGTCGAAAACTTCTTTTTATTTTGCCGTAGCGAAGCAGCAGTCACTTCCGAGAATAGATGGGGACTAACCAGAGCGATATCGCCACGGAAAGCCTGAAAATCTGAAAAACGCTTCTAATTTGTATACACTTTGACTGCATCTCATTAGCTTATTTTATGACTATTTACGTTTTGAGTTTTTATTGTCGCCTCAGCCTGTATTCATGTGTAAGCTTGTTGGTTGGTTGAGTTTTCCTCTTAATAAAATATGAACGTTTCAGTTAGTATTCCATAGCATTAGATATACGGAAATAGGAAATTATATAACGAGGGTGGTAAAGAGGTCAGCAATTCTAATAAGTTTACAGTTTGTATATAAATTACTTTCTTATTCAAACAAAAATGAGCGCTGAATAAATTAGAGCGCTGAATGAATTAGAATTTGAATAAACCCATATCTTTTAAACAGATATGGGGTCTTATGGTACGATTACACTATTTAATTAATCCATACTTAAAGGAGTTAAGAAAGAATTACGGAACTGAAGAAAAATTACTGGAATTAGAAGAAGAGTTAAAACACATAAAATGGGACGTTATAGGTCTCTGTGAAGTAAGACGTGAAGAAGAAAACTGTATAACTCTTAAATCAGGGCATCAACTTTTCTATATGGGAAACAAAGAAAAAATAGGAGGAGTTGGACTTCTTATACATAAGAGACACACTAAAAATATCCAACAACTTAAAGGTATCAAACCAAGAATAATACTCTGCATACTGAAGCTTAATAAAAAAACCAGCCAGCCTATGCACCTACATCTACACACTCGGACGAGGAAGTGGAAACCTTTTATAAAGACCTAGAAAATGCTGTAAAACTAGCGCCTACTACACACAACCTAGTAATGGGTGACTTTAATGCTAAGTTGGGATGTAAACTAGACTGGACCGAAGTAGCAATAGGTCCCTATGGATTCGGACAAAGAAATGAAAGAGGCGAAATGTTTTTGGGTTTCTTGGTACGAAATGGCCTCTTTGCAATGAATAGCTTTTTCAAAAAAAGTCCCCAAAGAAAATGGACCTGGGCAAGTCCAGATGGAGTCACCAAAAATGAAATTGATTTTGTCTTAACCAACAACAAAGACATGATCCATGATGTAACAGTTCTTAATAGCTGTTCAGTGGGAAGTGATCATAGAATGGTAAGAGCGAAGATCGTGCTAAATCTCCAAAAACAAAGATACAAAATGATAACAAAAACACACCCAATAGAATGGAATCCAATCGAAAACACCATGTCCTTTGAAGAGGAAATTCTGAGATGTCTAGAGACAACAAATATAGACGTTATGGATATCGAAACCTTAAATGATAACTTAATAAAAGCTATTAAGAACGCAGAGAAAAAGTGCAATACAAATTCTAGGAGAGATAAGGAGGAAAAGCTCAGTCAAGAAACAAAAAGACTTATGGAGGCACGAAGAGAACTTAAGAACAAAAACGATACGAATGCACGCGTACTACAACAACTTAATAAAGATATTAATAAAGCAGTGAGAAAGGACGTACGACAATATAACACAAAAAAGATTACAACGGTTGTCGAGAAAAATAAAAGTTTAAAGCTGCTGAAGAGATGTCAAGCTCTAGGTAAGAAGAACATTGTTAAGCTCGCAGATCGAAATGGAAAAGTGGTAACAGATAAAGATAAGATAATTAAGATAGTTGAAGAATTTTACACAGAATTATATAGAGAAAGGGGGAAGAAAGACGGCACCAAGTTGAGAAAAGTCCATAATGTGGGTTCAGAGGATATCCCAGAAATAACAATCGAAGAAGTCTTAAAGTCAAATAGAATGAAAAACAAAAAAGCAGCTGGTGATGATCAAATCGTTATTGAGGCAGTTAAAGCAGGAGGAAAGACAGTATTGAAAGCATTGAGGCAATTATATAACTTATGCCTTTCAAACGAGGTTACACCATCTCAGTGGAATAAAGCTGGTATAGTAGTCATGCACAAAAAGGGAGATATAACAGAGCTAAAGAACTATAGACCTATTAGCTTGTTATCTCACGTTTATAAGTTGTTTATGAAGATAATAACTAACAGGTTGACATCAAAACTAGACTTCTATCAACCTTGCGAGCAAGCAGGATTTAGAGCTGGATACGGAACAAATGATCATTTGCAAACCGTTAAGTCGTTGATTGAAAAAACCATTGAATATAATAGACCCCTGATACTTGTCTTTGTCGACTTTGAAAAAGCATTTGATACGGTCAATCAAAGTGAAATGCTCCAAGCTCTAACACAATGTAGAATAGATCACCGATACATATCTCTCATCAGATACATCTATCAACATGCTACAGCCTGTGTAAGACTTAATGAAGATACTGGGACTTTTCGTATTGAAAGAGGCGTTCGGCAAGGAGACAACATGTCTCCTAAATTATTTACAACTTTGCTAGAATACGCTTGTAAAACAATAGATTGGAACGAAAAGGGCATCAATGTAGATGGAAAATATTTAAATAACCTTAAATTTGCAGATGATATCGTTCTTATTGCAGAAAGCTTTGATCAGGCACAGATAATGCTCCAAGAACTCCATACTGCCACAAAAAGAGTTGGTCTTAAAATAAATTTTTCAAAAACACAATTTATGACAAATTTAGTCCACAACAAAAACAACTCAGTAGAAGACAAAGATATTGAGCCAGTTGACTCCTATAAATACTTAGGCCATGAGATCAGAATAAGTCGAGACAACCAAACAATCGAGCTGAAAAGAAGAATAAACCTCGCTTGGGCTGCATTTGGAAGGATAAAGGATATTTTTAGGTCTAAGATTCCAATGTGTCTGAAAAGAAAAGTATTTAATCAATGTATTTTGCCAGTGATGACCTACGGTGCAGAAACCCTAACGCTCACAAGAACAACAGTGAGTAAACTACAAGTTGCGGAAAGAGCAATGGAGAGAATTATATTAGGGATTTCTCTACGTGATAGAATACCCAATGCTACTATACGCAAAAGATCAGGAGTAGCAGACGTTATTGAAAGGATAACAACACTAAAGTGGAACTGGGCAGGTCATGTAGCAAGATCAGTTGATGACCGGTGGACAAAAAGAATTTTGGAGTGGAGACCCCGAATACAAGCTTACAGAAATAGAGGTCGACCCCCAACGAGATAGACAGATGACATAAAAAGAGTGACTACAAATTGGATTCAGATGGCGCAAAATCGGACTAAGTGGAAAAGCATGCGAGAGGCCTATGTTCAGCAGTGGACGTTAGAGGCTAGTTGATGATGATGAAAGGAGTTAAAATGCTATAAAACCGGATTACACATGCAAATAAAACAATTTTTATTTAAATAAGAACCGTTTCCGATTTCTTGTAATAAACAAAGGAGGCTGTGGTAAAGCAGTTAAACACAGATTTTTCAACAGTACGTTTTTCGTCTGTAGAACTAACTTATACATGGAACAACTTAACGGTATGCCAACAAAATAAATTGAAACAATCAAACACATTAATATGTGCCATGTATCTATCTATATAAGGATTTTTACAGCTGTCGCCGCCTTCCTTCTTTCAGCCAACGTCTCCAGTCCTTTCTGTTCTGCCATTCTCCATCTCTAAGGTCTCGTCTTTCCATGGCCTCATCCACTTCATCCCTCCATGATCTTCGGGCCTACCTCTTTTCCTCCTTCCTATTGGGCTCCAATCCGAAATCTTTGCTATCCACCTTGTATGATCTGTTCTTCTCACATGTCCATACAAAATTAAACGTTTTTCTTCGATGTAGCTGAGTATGTCTTGTTCTACTGCCATTCTTCGTTTTATTTCCTCATTTCTGATGCGATCTATTTTTGTCACTCTGCAGCTTCTTCTCATGAACTCCATTTCAGTTGCTGTGATTTTGGACCTGTTTCGTGTATTTATTACCCAATTATCTGCCCCATAGGTCATTATACTGCGTACCAAGGTGTTATAAATTCTCTTCTTTATATTTCTGGTAATCTGTCTATCCCACAGTATCCCGTTCAGTTGTTTAATACATGTTCTTGTCTGTGCTAATCTGCTAGTTATCTCTTGCGCGGTGGTTTCATTTTTGAGAGTATGAATTCTTAATATTTGAATTTTTCAGTGCCGTTAATTTCACTATTATCGTCCATTTCCAAGTTTCTCACTGGTTCTTGCTCTGTTGTTAAATATTCGGTCTTTTCTAGTTTTATTTCCAGTCCATTTTTTATGTATGCCTTTTCTAATTTTCGGAACATATAGCAAAGATCTTCTTCATCTTGAGCCGTTACCACTTTGTCATCTGCAAAGCTTAATGTGTACAAGAAGTTGTCCACATTAATGCCAATTCACATCACCATCTTGCACAATATGACACGATCCGAAAGACTGTCAGACGAAGAATATAAAAATAAAGAAATGCATAATGTGAAAAGAGCGGTAAGAAAAAACGTAGTGTAAAGTAGTAAAAAACGTAGTAGGTAAAACAGTATTACAATTATTCAGCCACATCTTGGAACCTATGTCTCAAGGAGCAGATATCATAGCTGTATTATAGATCGCTTAGGCTTGTTGTTAGCATCTATTGTATGCCTCCTGTGTCGGAATCTTGTTTGGAGAGAACGTACTCCATTTCTATATTGAAAACAAACGGAGAAAGCATAAGCATCCATGTATCCATTAATCCATTGTGTGGCACGCTGCATGTCGTCTTAGTGTATAGTGACTTTTTAATAGAGATTATGTTTTGGGGAATGTTTTTTAGTTCCATAATCTTCCACACTGCAGCAGTAATAAGCTGTCAAAGGCACGCTCGAAATTGACAAAAACCAGGAACAAGGGTACGTTCGACGCAGGCGAATTCGACGCTTATACTGCGAGCCTTATAAAGCTTGCTTAGTTGGCTCGCAATTTAATTTAGTTTATTAATCTTTTCAGTAACGTTGTAAGAATTTTATTTAGAACAGTAAGCCAGATTATTCCTCTCAGTTTTTGCACAGAGTGAGGTCGAGCTTTTTAGGAAGTTTAATAATGTTACTTTTTTTCCAGCCTGCTGGAATGTGGTTTGTTTTCCACCCCTTTGTGATTATTGCAAAACTTTAGCAGTTGAAGTGGATCAGCTTTTAGAAATTCGTCAGCAATGTTGTCGGTTCCGGGAGACTTATTGTTTCTCAGATATCCGTTACTATATACATTTTGGAAGGAGCTTCACAAGATATCTATAAATTCTCCAAGTCTAAGACTTGATCTACGTTATTCATGGCTGTACCTAATATCTCCTGGAAATGCTCTTTGAAAGTGGAATTGTTGTTATATCTGATTACCAGGTCTTGGATCTTATAATGTTTTTTGTCTCTTATTGCACTCCTTTTAACTCTTATATTGATGGCTTTATTTTCTAATTGTCAAATAATCTTTCTCGCACATTTCCTGCTTGCAAGATTTGTTTTTTTTGCACTTTCTTTTTGCCTATATGCATTCTTTTCTGCCTTTTTGTTTTTTTTTTCAATTTTTCTTCAGCTACCTCTGTCGAAACATTTGCCGAAGCTCCCCAGCATTCATCTCGCCAATTCTTATTATAAGTTGAAGTTCCTACGGAAATGTATGTCTTCCTCTGGGCGTTTTTAGTTTGTCTAAATTGCATCTTGGCCTGTTGGTGTTTCGCGTAATTCTGTTATTTTTGGTCGTTTTGATTATAATTGTTCCGATTCAGAGATCATCGTCACTTCCGATTTCTTTTCCTTTATTATTACGTACATCAAGTAAAGATGATCCCCACCTTTTTTGATATGGCGATGTGGTCTATTTAATTTTCTCTGGTATGACCAGTTGCAGTTTGTGTAACTTGTGGATATTTTTATGTGGGAATATGGTTTCACCACTTTATAAAATATACCAGGAACCAGATGTAAAATATATTAAGATAGGACTCTTGTTAGACCCAATGGTCATTGAAGAAGAGAAGATCCAGAACAAGGTTCCTTAATAACGTCGATGAAGATATGAGAAATATGGAAGTACGTGCTTGGCGGAGGAAGACGATTAATAGAGACGACTGGAGAGAAATTCTAGTGGAGACTAGGACCCCACAATGTTGTAAATCAGGAATAATGATGATGGTTTCGCCAATAAAGAAACTGTGGTTCAAACAAAAATTTGTTTGTCCATTACGGTTTCTAAATTAATTTTGTCTTCATCAGCTTTAGCTTTCACATCGCCAATCACTATAAGTGTATCAGGTTGGTTTATTTGCTGAGTCGTTTGTTCTATACTGAGTCTGTATTTGTACAAAATGTATTTATCTTCTTAGGGAGTTGTGTTCGTAGGGGCATTGAATCACTGTTATCTTTCTATATCTGGTATATAATCAGACAGTCATAATTCTGTGATTCAGTGGTTTCCATGAAATGAGGCTTTCTTTGTTTTTAGATCCTTCTTACTCTCAAACGTTTTAGATCGTTTGTAATGTGAAAGTTTAAATTTAGCGTTTTTTAGTCATATTTCAAGTGCCTCACATTTATTGCTAAAACTCAAAACCGAAATTTCAGGCTGTGTGTTTTCAAAATTGGTATCTAATATTGAAAACTCCATAGTGACCTGTCGATGGAAAGTGATAAATATTATTGATCTCATGAGAATCATAAAAAATGGAAAAAATCGCTTTTTTATTTAACACCTTTATAGAAACTAACTTCCTTTGCGGCAAAATCCAAAAATTGCATACAAAACTGCTTTCTTTGCCTTTTAAACGCATTTTCATTTTTGATGATAGGAGATAAATTTGATTTAAAATTGATTTCGAACGCGTACCTGACATTGAAAATCACCGGCGCGCGGCGCTTCAAACACTGTTTCAAAGAGAACGGTTCATTCTATTGAAAAAGTGCTAATAAACATTTTTGTTTAAAATCATCACAGCTTCATTTTTATTTAAAATATTTTTTTCTTCTGCGTACAAATTCTTGGTAAAATAATTTTTTCCGTTTTTGCTCCCCTACCGTGAGATGTTTTAGGGGAAGCCGGGGGGTAAAAGTGGTAAATTTTACTGCATCCTTTTGGGGTGTCTCAAAATTGACATTCTTAGCAAAATTCTTAGCTTGGTATAATTTTAAAGGTTTAGTGGCATTTTCGTCTCTAAAGACTGGATAATTATACTAAAACAATTTTTAATTGAAGGTGATTACTTGGCAACATCGCACTTAACGAAGCCCTTAACGATAACTTTTCAACGAAATCATATTCCACTTATCAATTTTGCAGAGGCGTACCAAAAAAAAATTAATTATTTATTTAAACACATAAGTAATTAATTAAATCCGATATAGTTATTAAATTATCATGTGTTTTTTAACAGGTATCTTATTCGCTCCATGCGTAACCATGGTAGGGGTACATTGAAACAATGCCAGCGTGCGTAGCGGTGAAATGTGACAAAATTTGACCTATCTTTTATGCATAAATTTGATCAAAAATGGGTGTAAATACATGTTGGCGTATTTAATTGTGCAAATAATAGCAAAAATAGCGAGTGTAGTTTTTATAGGTTTCCAAAGATTACATATAAATTCGAGAAAAGAAAAAGATGGACTCGTTCTATTAATATGAAAAAGTAAATATCACAATTTCATTTTTATGCAATTAAATAGCTCTTACAATATTGTTAGCAGTACTAGATTGTTCCCTTCCTCTTCCGTTTGGGGTTGCAAAGATAAATTATGATGAATTTTAGAAACCCAGTTTTAAATACTACATTTATTTTGTACCATTTAGGGTTCAATGGAATAATTCAAATATAGTCCTAAAAGAAACGGATGGTAAAAAAAGAAAAATCAAAGAAGCGGCTCTAATTATGCTAAATGAGACCAATTGTGTCGCAAATTCCTCGGCAGAATGTAGTAGGATCTGGTTACCAATATTGAAAGAGGAAGTTATTAATAAGAAAATACCAGTATTAGTAAGTCAGTAACATATAGAGGATACATCATTTATGTTTTTTAAATAACGTAACATATAAAATCAGAATTTTGATGTTTGTTGAAGGTAAACTAAATTCACGAACAAATACTTACAATGTCGGATAGTATTATGAGGTTTTTTTCCTGGTTTTTCCCTCATAATTTACTATGGAATCACTAACAGGAGAATTTTACTGTCATCATGTCATGTGTTTGTCTTTTTAAAGACGAATTACATGCTATGATTTTTTCTGACGGATATTCTCAAGTTAAAGTTGATTTCATGTAATCGAATGAACTATCTTATAAGTAAAGTCGTCCCAGGAGCGCAACTCAACAATATTGGCAATATCATTTTAAAGTCGTCTACTTTAAAATGCATAATGTATGTCTGAATTGTCAATATAAATGAGTCAGATAAAATTAAATTATTAGAAGAATTTTTTCACTATGTAACAAAAAACAAAATTTGTTTAATTTACTGTTTGTATTTTGAGAACGATTTCCGAATTGGAAATTGAAACGTCAATAAACGTATTTTTTATCTTTAATTGTGGCTTATTCCCAGTTATAAATAGTAATTAATTCAAATTGTTAATTCAAAATTTCAAAAAGTTAATTCATTGGTCAAAGGATAAGGATAAAGAAATGCACATTATAATAGAAAGCATAAGCTGACATATACTTATATTTATAATTTATAATAGTGAAGAATCTCCACATCAGTGTCAAACTTAGTACATGTACGTCAATCTAAATTTGCTTTACCAGATGAAACCAGATTCGACAATATTGGCCATATTACAAAAAGAGACGATAGTGCAAGAATGTAGGATGTGCAAAAGTACTACTATTTATTTATGTAAAAGGTGTAGTATGCATCTACACCCCGAATATTTTGAAAATTTTCACCTTACAATTTAATTTACAATTAGATGCAATATGTTCCTTTATTAAAAATTGTACTGTTTTCCTTGAAAATGAGAAAAACCCCTGTAAGAATTTACTACTGACATTTTACACGGATGCCGCTACCGTTTAGTTCAATTTGTAGATTAGTCACCTTTAATTGAAAACTGTCCGACCATAATGTTCATTGAACACGGAAATTCAAAATTTAACCCAAGGGAATATCTTGGACATCCGTGCAAAACAAAAATTTTAAATTATCACCTAAATTTTTTTTTTTTTTTTTTTATTTAAAATTAACGTGTCTCGACAGCTTATGGTCATTGACACGGGTACAGTAGTTTACAACATTATACATATTTTATATAGGTATAGGTACAAGAATTTAATATCAACATTTTTTTTTATATAGAAAGGTTAGAACAATAAAGCTTATCACTATGCACTGTTTATATTAGCTGAAATAAACTTGTTTCTCTTTAAAAATCTAAGAACACTGTCAAAACGGTTTGGAACACTGAGAATGTCTTTTAGATTTCCTTTTAGGCTGTGCTTGTTTCTGGAAGAGTCATACTGGCAGCAGTCCACTATCACGTGTTTGATGGAAAGGACGTTATTACAGTAGTGGCATACTGGAGGGTTTTCTGATGCCATAAGGTATCCATGAGTGAGGCGTGTATGCCCTATTCGTAGTCGGTGAATAACTGATTTTTCTTTCCTGTTCATAGAGGAGATATTGACGCGAGATAAGTTGGGCTGAACTTCATGGAGCTTAGTTTTTGTTTTACTCCACAGGTCCGCCCATGAGCTGAGGATTTTTTGTTTTATCAATATTTTAAGATCCGTATGGATTTGGACCTCTTGGAAGGCTATGTCAGAAGAACATGCTGCTTTAGCGGCTTGGTCTGCTTTTCGTTTCCCAATATACCAACATGAGATGGAGTCCAGATCATTATGACTTTTATGTTAGCAGAATATAGTTGGTTACAGATAGTGTGGGTTTCCTGGACTAGTGGGTTTTTCGAGAAAATGCATCTTATTGAATAAATCGAGGAAAGAGAATCAGTGCAAATGGCGATTTTTATGCTTTCATTTGAAGTAGGACGGATTGAAGTCTTTAATGCTTGGAGTATTCCATATAATTCTGCGGTATAGATACTACAACTTTTAGGCAATCGCACAGAGCTTATTGTCGTCGTCAGTGTGGACACAGCGGAGCCACAACAGTCTTCATTCTTGGACGCATCGGTGTATAAAATTTCATCAAATTGTGTTAAGTTAGGGATGTTTTGGAAGGATTTTCTAAGGATTAAGTTTGGGGTTTCTGTTTTGTCGAATCTGCATAAATCTGTATTGAATATTGGAAGATTGTGCATCCATGGAGCTGTCTTGGGGTATAAATAGAAGTAGTATTGGAGAGGTTGATGGAATCTAATAAAGGAGATAATATTTGTGGTAATGTGAGAGACTGATTGGAAGCGTTTACTGGGGGAGGTTCTATGGGATTGATTAGATTTATTACCGGGTTACTTGGGTTTGCTGATATTCTTACAAAGTATGAAAGTAGAAGCTGCTGCCTTCTTAGATGGAGTGGTGGCTCTGAAGATTCAACGCACAGACTTTCAGCGGGGCTTGATTTGAAAACACCGATGCATAGTCGTAGGGATGTATTTGAATCGTGTTTAGAGACTTTAGTAGGGAGCTACTAGATGTCATATAAAGAATACTGCCATAATCTAGCTTAGAGCCAATTAACGCTCTATATATTTTAAGAAGAGATTCTTCGTCAGCTCCCCAAGAGAAGCTAGCAAGAGATTTAAGTAAATTGATTATTTGGGTACAGTTTCCTTTAAGTTTCTGAATATGCTGTCTCCAGATAAGCTTTTTATCAAAGGTGATACCAAGAAGTGTCAAATAATTAACTGTTTGTAAACGAAGTCCGTTTAGAGTTATAGAAGGTGGATTAGGTCTATGCTTTTTGGTAAAGTGAATTACTTTGGATTTAGGAGCTGAAAACACAAATCCAGCTACGTGTAGACCAGGTGTCTATTTTGTTTATTGTGTTTTGTAGCAAAGTGCTTGTGGTAGCTGTGACTCTGCCTCGGCAGTATAATATAATATCATCAGCATATATCGAGTACCTGACTGGTGGTTCTATATATGAGGAAAAGTCATTCATGCTAAGTAAAAATAAGGTAGTGCTTAAGACTGAGCCCTGAGGCAAACCGTTGTCCAAAGCGTGTGGTTTTGATATTTTTCCATTTGTTAATACTCTAAAATATCGACTTGTTAAAAAATTTTTTAAAAATAAATAAATGTTACCAGTTAAATTATATTCCGTTAATTTTCTTAGAATTAGAGGTCTTTGTACAGTGTCGAAGGCACTTTGGATATCTAAAGTTACTGCTATGACTTCGCTTCTATTCGAAAATGCATTAACAATGTCAGTATGTAATGTGACCAGGTTATCCATTGTACTTCGATTTGATCTGAAACCTGTTTGGAATGGGTCAAGAATATTATTTCTTTCTAGATACCATAGTAAGCGTTTATTGACCATCTTTTCTAACAGTTTACATAGTGAACAAGTGAGAGAAATTGGTCTATATGATTTTAGAAGATTTGGAGATGAGTCATTCTTTTTAATAGGAATTGTAGTTGCTTGTCGCCATAACGTTGGGAACTGGTTTTGAGACCAGATCTTATTATACAACTCTAGCAGTTTGAGATGTGTGTCTGGATGGAGATTTTTTAAAAATATTGATGGGATATCGTCAGGACCGGCTGCTGAGTTTTTTAATGAAGATATGGCTTCGTTTAATTCTAGGAGATTAAAAGGAAGATTCATAGAGCTGGTGTTAGAAAATATTTTGGGGCTGGAAATGTTGGTGTCTGAGTTATTGGGAAGATTCGGAATATTTGACTTATCTGAAAAGTGAGAGGCAAAGATATCTGCAATATGTTGATCATCGGTAACTGTATGATCCTGCAGGGAGATGGCGGCTATTTTGCTGGAAGTATTATGACCTTTTATGAATACTATTTGTAAAATACGCAAAGAAGCTGCGCAAAGAAGACTAATGACCGTAAAAAACAAGAAAACGTACCAAAAGTAGAGTGAACAGTGGAAAGTTTACTTACTACGCAGTCGTTCATACGCGGCTCCGCGCCATCGTGCATAGATTTTTCTTTAAAAATTTACCACCGGCATTAAACACAGTTTTTGCACTGATTAAAAAAGATAAAGATTTTGCAAACATGTCAGGCACAATAATGTGAAGAATACTTCATGAAATTAACTTCGTTTTTTGCAACAAGGAGTAAAGTCGACAATGATTTAATGGCCTGATATTCTGAAATGGCATCAGTGTTTGCGTGAAAAAATTTCGTTTCCAAGGATACACCGTCGTTTATTTGGATGAAACTTGGGTGAATGTCGGACATAGCGTTTCCAAAGAATGGTGGGACCTCTCAGTAGCCAGGGATGCATCTATTAAGGGGTTATAAGCTGCTTACTAATTTTCCAGAGAAAACTGTGGTGATGGACAACGACTCGTATCATTCGAGGAGAGAAGAAGACATGGTTGCTGAGGAAATTTTAAAAGCTATTTTAAAAAGGTCAGAGCTTATGGAAGTCGTAAAACACATTCAAAGAAGAATACATACAATATCAAATCGACAAAATGTGCAAAAAGAAAAATGTTGCCATTCTGAGCCTACATTAATACCATTGTGAGTTGAATCCAATTGAAAAAGTATGGGTCAAGTCAAAAGACATTTCATCATACAAAACATAATTTAAGACCGCCGCAATGAAACAAGTAATAAGAAATGCATTTGGTGTAGTAACAGTGTAGGACAACTGGAAAAACTAATAAACTTGCTATTAAGGAAGAGTAAACATTTTGGGTTATTGGCAGATTGATGGACCATATTGATCCTGTGTTATTAAATGTGACGGTTGACAGTGATGGTTATGACAGCGATAGCGATGAGAGTAATTGCGACGACAGTAATAACGATGATGTTAATATGCAGTGAGTAAATCATGTGATAGTGTGAAAATCGGCGGACACAAAGTGCCTAATCCGAAAAGTATGTAAGTGAAAGTCCAGAAAAAACTGAAAATTAGGTAATAGTACGAAACATTTCAAATAAACATTATTTTTAAGGGGAATGCATGTTACATACAAGAAAAATTTGTATGCAAGTAATTGTTGTTATTATTTACATGCAAATGAAATAAAAGTTGCATTTCTTTTTTTATCTTTTAGTTAAATCTTATCTAAAGCGCTAATAAACATGTAATGTTAAACAATCGTAAAAAAAACTAATTTTATTAGACCTGTAATAATTACATACCTATATGTCTATTAAAGAAACAAGTATTTACAATGTATTAGTCTGTATTCCACTATACGTATCCTCTTATTGTCATCAAGTGCCCTAAGCTATCGAGGGCAATAGAAAAATTGTGTATAAATATTTGCACAATTTTCAAGTCGATATCAGATAAACAGGAATAAAGCGGAGATGCGCTGTCCTGAGTTTTCACATACGGTTAGGCTTGGCTGATTGTTGTGCCTCTATAGCGAATCAGATTGCTATAGGGGGGAAAGGGATGGTCTAGAGCATTGGAGCACGGTGGGGTGATTCCTGTTTTTTAAACTCGAATTAAAACACCTTGCTCCAATGAATTGTTACACCCGATCGTACTACCTGGGTGAACATTTCTCATAGGCTGGGTTCAATCAAATTGCTTGAGTCGATATCAGATCACCTCGATCACTCTACGGACTACGACCTTACCTAGAGCATCGTATGCTCTAGGAGGTCGCTGGTCGGGGCTTTGTCTTATCTTTAGACTCTGTAGTTGGTCTATACAACAACCTGCGTTTTTATTTCATTCTTCGGTGCAAGTGCACATAAGAAAACCTGCAAAGTATTTTTCATGTAAGAAAATTCGACTATTTTTTTTCAAGACTTAGTCCAATTTACATCAACATCCGAAACTGAATTGGATAAGTGCCTAGGGTATATCGTACACATACACACGAATACCCTAGTGCAGACCCTAAAGCGGAGTAGACAATTTTATAGGTCTTACTCCTGCTAAGACGACATTATTAGTGAAATTAAGTTAACTACATCTACACATTTCTGAATACGGCTCTAATTAAAATGACTCATATCGACAGTCACTGATCTGCATATGCTAAACGTTCTGTTCTTCACGTAAAGTAAAGTAAATAAACAATAAAGGCGGAAAAAATTAGTTGGCTTTTATGACTTCGGAAACCTAAGAGAAAAGATAATGAATTTTAACCCATTAAATAAAAAATAACAAGTATAGCCCTAAAAATAATTAAAAATCCACTCACAATAATAAATATGTATTGATAGAACCTGAAAATGGACAAGAAAACAAGTTTGGGGTAAGATAAAAGAAAAAGTTGAAGTAGTAAGATGAACATGTAGAAAACAGTAATAGAAAATGGAAAAGGAAATATACTATACAACAAAAAACAAGTGAAAAGGGAGCAAAATACTTATTTCGAATTTCAGAAATTACATGAAATTTCAATTTTGAGTTTTGGCAACAAATATAAGGAAACTTTTAGCTGAAGTTGTGTCGTTTTGAAATACGTACTTTACATTTGAAAAGAAGCAGCTTTAATCGTTTTATTTTAAGTATAAAGTCGCTGAAAAAATTGCAACCCAGCGGCAGTTACAATTGCAACTCATCGAGCGAAGCACATTGTTACCTTCAAAGGGTCTGCCTTGAAATTCCAAGATTCGCCAGCATAAAGCGACTAAATGAAATCAAAAGTAGAAATATTCAGCTTCAATTTCTCGTTTCGAACGTCCTGAAATACGGTCGTATTTCGAAAGTTATATGATATGTTCCTGTGGAAAATAAGGAAATCGTTATATTTGGCGTTTAAAGCGTTTTCTTTTTCGATTGCAACTGTACGTATTTCAAAACAACGCAACTTTAGTTACATAATACAGCAAGTGCTGTCTTCGTGTAAGCATTTTCCGTAACATGAGATCGTTTGTAATGTGAAAGTTTAAATTCAGAATTTCTTAGTCATTTTTCAAATGTCTCATATTTGTTTTATGTGATGGTTTAAAGATTAGACTATAACAATGGAAAAACGACCAATCAATGGAAGTGACAAATTTTATTGATCTCATAAGAATAGTAAAACATGGCAAACGTTGTGCAACGTTTATTTATTTAACTGCTTTATAGAAACTGAATTCCTTTACGGCAAAATGCAAATATTCCATACGAAAACTGCACTCTGCATCTTTAAAATGCATTTTGATTTTTGTCGATACAACTTCAAACGTTGTTTCTGAGAGAACTGGTTCATTCTACACAAAAATTGCTAAATAAACATTTTTGTTTAAAACTATATTTTGTTACATTTTCGACAAGAACTTGGATTTATTACAGCTTTTTACTGACAACTTATGTTTTAGTTATTTGTACATATATTTACACGAAATATATAATTAAGATTTTAGTGGAAGTAGGTTTGGTTGTAGCTTCAGCTCAGAAATCGTCAAAGTGAATTTCTGAGAGAACACTTCCTTATTAATTGGATGCTAGTTAGGTCTCTAACGTTTCTGCTTCCCACATTAAGTAGTTAGAGAGGAACGAAAGAAAAAGAATGAAATTTTTCTAAATCGTTTAGAAAATTATTAGTTTTAAAAAACTTTGGAGAAATATTTTTAAATTATATGTATATGTTGAGGTTTCTTAGCGAATTAGCTTTTTGGCTAAGTGGCGCTCGTTAGACTAATAAACTTAAAGTCTCCGCCCTCTTTTCTATAAAGCTGAAAAATCCAGCTTTATAGACAATTTTCAAACGTTTTAGTCTATAAAGATAAAATCTTGAGTTTCTTAAACCCGGTGTTCACTCTACATCTTATTGTACGTTTTGTTGGATAGGACAAATCCTATACATTAAAACGTGGCATGTAAACAGCAAAACGTACGTCTTATCGAATCGAAATGAAATCCAATGTCAAATTGCAGAAATGATAGGAGAAGCATAGTTTTGCGAGAACTGATAAGATAAAACGTTACGTGAAAATACATGTTCAGTTGACGACTAGCTCCACTGCCAAAAAAAGCTTAATAATGTCAGATTTGCGGCAATGCACCCACGATTTTCTCGGAGAATTTATTGAATTGTATAAAAGTTTTCCGTGTTTAGGCAAGTGAAAAATAAAGACTATAGTGACCGTAATAAACAAAAACGTCGGGTATAAGTTTTTTTAGTCTTAAAGGGAAAAAAATGCTTAAGTTTTATTTTATTCTTTTTGGTATTTAAATTAAAGAAAAAACATTGTTTTAAACCTCTACCTATTTATAACTAATAAACAAATAGTAGTTTAGCTTCAGTTAGTGGTAGTTGTTTTAAAACCAAATAGATGGGATTACAGGTTTCAGGAATTATTTGGCTTAACGCTGGTTTGGTTATTATGGTTGTGAACTCCAAGTTCTTGAGGCTGCGTCCTGTTGCAAAATATCTGAGATTTGCTGTGAGTCTTCAATAGGCTGAGGTGTCCATTTGCAAATAATTGGGCCAGTCATCTGGTTCGCGTCTCAGTTCTTTTAGTAACGAGAAGTTCTTTTCAGAAGTCACTCTCTTGACCATATTGTCTTTCTCTCTTCATCCCCTTTTTCCTCAGTCGTAGTATCGTTTTAGTTGAGAGCGTGTTCCCTCCATAATAAAAAAAAACTGGTGTGGCAGTCCAGTAGGACTGCCGGTAGAAGTTATACTTCTACACACGCGTTCGCCATTACAAATTTATATGGGAGTCAATCTGCACAATCATTACATATGTAATGCTATAAGTAAGAGAGAGCAGAAAGAGAAAAATCATTAGGTATATAGGTATATGTTGCATCGTTTGCTGTATATAAACATTGGACCTGTAATAGGAGTATAGTAAATGAAGGATTGAATTAATATTTTAATAAAAATATATATTTTTTGTATAAAAGGAGTTGAATGCAAAAAATTTTTTACACATAGTCTGCAGTAAAATTCATTGTTTATTTTGTTATTAATATAAAAATACAATACAAATTAAAATGCAATATTCATAACTTACTTACGCATATGTTTAATTTACCATGATAATAATATAAATAACAAAATAATAATGTTAATAAATATTAAATTACAAAAGAAACATTTTTGTTTTCGAGAGAGAAAATATATCTTCTGTATCTCTCTTACCTATATCTTACATGTATAATGATTTTGCCGATTCACTCCCGTACAAATTTCCAACGTCGAACGCGCGTATAGAAGGATAACTTTAAAAAATGTTTGTGGAAGATAAAAATAAAAAACAAAAAACTCGGATATGTTGTAAATTTTCGTTTTATTTTAAAATTTAGCGTTTTTACGTATATTACATATATTTAATTAGATTAACGTTGGATTTTTAAATATTTCAAAAATAAAAAAGGAAATTCAGATTGGGATTCGAACTCAAATATATCAGCGTATGATCCAAACCCGGGAAAACTTTTGCCAATTGGTCATGACACTGTCGGATTTCAAAATTGACCGTTCTCGGCGATACAGTGATTTATTGTAATTATTATTTTGAAATACGAAAGCCTAAAATAATTATGAACATTTAATAAATAATACAAAACATATCACATAAATAATAATATTAATATATATTATATTATATGTAGAAAATATAATATTAAATATATATACAAAATGAACATTTTTATTCTCGAAAGAGAAAGGGGGAGAAAATATATGTCTCTTATTTAATAAATAAATTATGTCTCTCTCTTACTCATATCTTACATATGTAATGATTTCACCGATTCACTCTCGTGCAAATTTCCAATGTCGAACGCGCGTATAGAAGTATAACTTCAAAATCACTAAACAAACTTCACACAACTCAAGACTCTGAATTAGAAATGAGGTAGAAAACGGAAGGGAAAACGTAGTGTGTATACACTGGATAAAACGTACAATTTGTCGTACATTTTATATGACCCACAAAACGTACAAGGAAACCTAGCGTGGAAACCTGTCTTTAAGCATTTAAACTGTTGTTTCGAGATTACTGAAAATTAAAAATTAAAATGATCATTTATGTTTTAACTTATGGATAATATGTAATAACTTTAATATATTTAATGCATACTCAGGAAGCCAGAATATGACTGTTTAAACTTTAATTTGTTTTGTTTTAGCCTATTATGTAACATTTTTAATAGACCGTATATGAAGATGTTATATTTTATTTCAATAGGTTAGACAATAATATTTATTTTAAGGTCCTAAAAAAGTTTCTTGTATATCTAAAACGAAAGAGATGACCATTTCATTCCAAGTAAAACTCCCGAATATAGATTTTTTCATTTTCTCTTTTATTAAATTTTCAGTGCTTTTTATAGTTTAGTCATATCTCGGGTTTCTGTCTGCGTGAGTCCTAGCCGCCTCAAGAATTTCTCTCTAATCGTCCCTATCCATCGCCTTCCTCCGCCAAGTACGTATTCCCGTATTTCTCATGTCTTCGTCGATGTTATCAAGGAACCTTGTTCTGGGTCTTCCTCTATTTCTCTGACCAATGGGTCTATCAAGGAGCGTTTTTTTAGCTGGGTCATTTTGTATCATCCGCATTACATGCCCTATTCTCAGATGTCCTATCTTAATATGTCCTTAAGATATCTGGTTTTACTTTTCTTTTGAAACATCCTTTTGAAACATGTTTTCATTATTTTTGTTAGAGTGCAGGTCTCTGAACCATGTTAGGACTGAGTGTATTATTGTTTTGTAGAATATATATATATATATATATATTCTATATATATATATATATATATATATATATATATATATATATATATATATATATATATATATAAGAGTAAGAAAAAAGAAATTCAAAATTTAAGCAAAATTTATAATTATATAATTTCTATTTAATTTATGCAGTCAGTAAAATATCACATTTTGAATTTTCCATGTATTTGTTACATTTTTTCGGGCATCTATCAATGGTGAATAAATCTTTCTTCTTTTTTGTTACTTAACAAAGAAGAATTTTTTAAACAAAATTTATTTTTGACAATATGTCAAAAATAAAAATTTTTAAGTTAGTATTTATGTCATTTTAGGCTGGTTGTAGCTATTCTATTTTTGTTTATAAATTCAATTTTTTCTTAAGAAACTTCATCTAAATTTTTCAGAGAAACATTTATTAGAATAAGGCATTTTTTTATTAATATTTTTTGTATTTATTATGTAAGCAGTAGTTTTATATAAAAAACTAATTTTATTTGGTGAGTTAACAAAAAATTTTTTATTTCTAGTTCAACTTTGTAAGACATTTTGTATTTTTTAGAAGCTCTTGATAAAAATTGTAATCACAATTGAAAGCTCGAGTAAAAAATAGTCAACAAATAGTCCCTTTTATTGACTCCAACCCATCAAAAACAGTGTTATATAATATATATATATATATATATATATATATATATATATATATATATATATATGTATATATATATTGACCGCCTAAAAATTGTGGTTTTTGCTTCATAAGTAAGCCAACGCATGTGGTAGTTAATGATTTCTTTAATCTGTTAACATTAATCTGCAATATTAAAACTCGACGAATTATTAAAATAGATAACAAAACCTAAATTTTAAGTATTAAGGATGCCTTTAGGTGTTTGAAAAGCAAAGTTATGGCAGTTTTAATTTTAACTTCACTCTTAATAACGAATTATTAAAATAGAAAACAAATCCTAAATTTCAAGAGTTTAGGTAGTTGCGAACCAAAGTTAAGGCAGTTCTAATTTTACCCGAGGTATTAAATATGTAAACGCTAATTTTGCTTAAACTGTGAGTTTTTAGGAAGTGATGAAAATTTTTAGATTGTAGGAAAAATAGAGGCCCTTTTAATACTCGATCGTCGATCTTTATTATATTAAAAATTTTTCGACAAGTTTAATTTGTGCAATTTTTTGGCAAAGCGGGTATATATTAACAGTGCTAATGGACTAGAAATTGTTTTTTCCTTTTTTTTTTTTTAATTTTTTCCAGCTGTTCTCCGTGCGTAGAGGTTTACTCCCCGGCTCTGGAACTCAATTCAAGAATGTATGTTACCTGAAGTCATATTTAATTTAATACTGAACATCACAGTTTTTTATCAACAAGGTGTATAATCTTTTATAACTATATGTAATTTAAAGGGTTTTTACCCATGTATTTTTTGTGGCTCAGGCATTTTAACCTAGCAATTTTAAACCTGATGATTGACTGTTTAGTCCGAAAACGTTTGTTTTTTTGATGTAGCCCTTTTAAGGTTTTTTTAAATAAATATACCCACTTACGAAGACTAACCTCTTTTTTTGTGATACGTGGTATTCAGCCAGCTACAGGAATTGTTTTCCTTGTGGACTTTTTTTTTCATTTCAAGTGCATTTTCTCTGTAGAACACTTAGAATAGTCTTTGAAAATCATGTTTTCAATTTTATGAAACTAACAGTATTATAAAGCACTCGATATTTTCTAAAATCTAAATTTTCGCCACTTTTCTAAAAATTTAAAGTTTATCAAAATTAGCGTTTACGTATTTAATCTCAGATTAAAGTTAAAATTAAAACAACCATAACTTTCGTTCTCAACCTCATGAAGGGTTCCTAAATTTCGGCCACTCTGAAGTCTACTCTGAGGTCCACACCGCTTCTAGATTTCTATGTCCGGCATATAATTTCATTTTTTCTTTTCTGGTTTCTTTAATTATTATGTTATATTTATTTATATGGTAATTCAGTAAACCGTCGTTTACTGTAAACTCTCGTTTGTCGTCTCGTTTTCTGACCCTATTCCTTGTAGTCCAGGCTGTGAGGCCGCTTCCGTTGGAAAAATGTTTCTGATTTGGTTTCTTCGCGGATACCGGTTCAAAAATGTCCCCTTTAACCAAATCTGAGGGTGCCGGGCGAAATTTTTGGGCAGAAATTGTTTAAACAATTTTTTTAAACAAATTCCAAAAATATTTTTTTTTAATCTGGAAAATATTTTTTTAAGTTTTTTGGGTCATTCTAAACAAAAAAGGTCTCGTGTCATTTTTCTCTAAAGTTGATAGTTTTCGAGTTATAAGCGATTTAAACGTCTGAAAAACGCGAAAATATGCATTTTTGAGGCTTGAAAACACATATGTAAATTATTATTTTTGAGGTTACCAAGTGTCTAAATTCAAGTTTAAACATTCAACTTTAAGATTGTGAATTTAATTTTTAATTTAATAATAATGGGGCTTATTTTAATTTAGACCGTTGTTTTTTAATTGTTAAGTATGCGCGTACACTCGATTTTTCAGCCGTCGCGGTGCGGCGCGCTATCGTGCGCCTCTATCGTACGTAAGTTTATTAACATAGTTTTTTCCATAATTTATTTATGTAGGTATTAATTATTGTCATTGGGCTAATTAAATAAATCAATCATCGCAATGTAATAACCGTATATAGTTTTTTTTTCTTCCAAATTTGAACAATATAATTATTATTTATTGAGTATATATTTATTTATATCAATTGTAAATAATATTTTTAAATTATTATTTAAATAATACAATGCAGTAAATATTAATATTAATAGGCAATTAATAGGCAAAATGGGAGAATCCGTAAACGATGCAAGAAAAACAATTTTTAACAGATCATGTGGCTTAGGAATTAATCTAGCCAATATACCTTGTATCTCTGACGCACTTTACCAACACTTGTTAAGAGCTTTCGCTCAAACATATATATTGGGCGAAATGCCATATATTCTCGCTATCAAACTCTCGATTTTACACAATATGGATATTATATGTCTGATAGTGGTGGGTTATTACCAAGATTCATAACTCAAAACCCATTACCAGAAACACTGGTGAAACCGTGCAAATGCAAAAGGACTTGCAAAACTAATGCTTGCAACTGCAAGAAAAATCATGTCAACTGTGTACCATTATGTGCATGTGATTTAGATTTTTGTGAAAACAAAGATACTTTTACTGAGTGATATTAGTGTGATATTTAACAATCTTTTGTACAATTATTTTATTTAACTATTATTAGACTTTAATAAATAAAATGTAGTTTATATTTTACGAAATTTATATTATAACTCAATTGATATAAATAAATATATACTCAATAAATAATAATTATTTGTATGTGTAAGTATATGTAAACTATGCATAAGACGATAGAGGCGCACGATAGGGCGCCTCGCCGCGGCGCCGGCCGCTGAAAAATCGAGTGTTCGCGCATACTTAACAATTAAAAAACAACGGTCTAAATTAAAATAAGCCCCGATTACTCTTCACAATCTTGAAATTGAATGTTTAAACTTCAATTTAGGTACTTGGTAACCTCAAAAATAGTAATTTACATATGTGTTTTCAAGCCTCAAACATGCGTATTTTCGCTTTTTTCAGACTTTAAATCGTTTATCACTCTAAAACTATCAACTTTAGAGAAAAATGGCAAGAGACCTTTTTTGTTTAAAATGACCCAAAAAACCTAAAAGGATGTTTTCCAGATTAAAAAAAAATTATTTTTGGAAGTTGTTCAAAAAAATTGTTTAAACAATTTCTGTCCAAAAATTTCACATTTTTTGAACCGGAATCCGCGAAGAAACCGAATCAGAAACATTTTCCCAACGGGACCGGCCTCACAGCCTGGACTATTGTATGTCTGTATGCATTTATATTGGCTTCCGTGAGTTTGGTATTTATACCTTTTTTTTAAGCATGTATCAATGACTTTTTTTGGAGTAGTACCAATTACTTTTTCTAAGTAGTGAGTAATTTTACTAATATAAAATTAATGATTTTATTCGTAGCGAGATTGATTTTGAAGCTGTGACTTCTATATATCATTTCACAGCTTCAAACCCAATCTAGTCACGGTATTTTGGCATTTGGTATAAAAACAAATTAATAATGTGGTGCATACAAATAATGAATACAATAATTATTAATACAAAACAGACCAGAAATCAAATCGGAGTTAACAAAATACAAACATAGAATACAGTAAATAACACAAACAAATGCAAAATGTTCGATCGCGATCGCTGCACAACTGAGATAAAGTTCTAAGCAAATATGAAATCTATATACCAAGTAAACGTACTTGATATATGCGGCAAAAAGATAAATGGTGTATATTACCTTACCCAATGAAATTATTTCAGCCACGATGGGATTGCGGACCCTCTGGTTCGCTGAAAATTCAGGAATCAAAAAACTCGCATTTTTCGCAAGACTCCATCAAAGTTTGTGTGTTAGGATGTACAACCCTTAACCCAAACCCACGTGTCTATCGTTTGGGAGACAAAACTCGACTCTAATTTTTTAGGTGGAATTCGCCCCTTAGCTCACACACAAGTCTGGTGTTATTTCGCAGATGGCTCGTCTTGTAAATTAGTAGTTTTTAACACAGCTGTATTGTTGTACATGAATACGGGGAGAATCAAAACTACCACAAAATCTGTTAATATTATATAAATGTTTTTATATCGTTGCGAAACTACAACAATTATGACTTAAGAACTTGAGGGAATGGCTTGAATTTTGAATGCAGTAGTGCAGAACTATTTAGAGCGGCAGTCAACAGGGTCGAATAGCTATGATGATTTCCAACCTTCGATAGAAGATATAACGTAAAGAAGAAGAATCTCAACGACTAGTAAGTTACACTAAAGAATTAATTGTGACATTTTTTAAATATTTACATATTTGTCTTATTACAGTGTCTTGAAAAAGGAATAAAACCATTCCGAAAGCTAGACAAAAAGACAAAAAGTCAAAAGAATGTTTTCTTGAACATCCCGGCCAATATTCTGACTGCACCCCTAATAAACTGTGTTAATTGTATATATATATATATATATATATATATATATATATATATATATATATATATTGATGGATTCTACAGTATTCACTGCATTCCCTCGCTCAAACCGTTTCCATCTCTCTCTGTACCATTCTCCATCGTTTAGGCCTCTCTTACTCATGGCGTCGTCTACTTCGTTCCTTCAGGATCTTCGGCGTCGTCCTCTTTTCCTCCTTCCTATGGGGCTCCATTCGGTTATTCTTTTATCCATCTACTGTCGCTACCTCTTCTTCCATGTCCATACCACTTTAGTATTTTTTTGTTCTATATATGTTAGTATGTCTGTTTCTATTGATGTTCTTTGCTTTATTTCGTCATTACTTCTCCTATCCATTCTTGTTACTTTGCAGCATCTTCGCAGGTATTCCATCTCTGTTGTTATTATTTTACTGCTGTTTTTCTTGTTTATAATCCAATTTTCAGCCCCATAATACTTCGCACTAATGTTTTATAAATATGTGTTTTTGTCTTCATATTTAGGTGTCTATCCCACCATACTGAGTTAAGTTGTCGGATTGCTGTTATTGTTTGTCCTAATCTTTGCGCAATTTCTTCCTCTGTTGTTACCTTTTTCGTGGTTACAAACCCCAAGTATTTGAATTTATCCTTTCCTTTGATTGTTACGTTGTCACCAATCTGTAGATCTTCTATGTCTTCTTCACTTGTAGATAGGTACTCTGTTTTCGCGAGGTAAATATCTAGACCATCCTTGGTATATTTTCTTGTAGTTTTTCATTATGTAGCTGAAGTCGTCTTGGTCTCGTGCAATCACTACTTGATCGTCTGCAAAGCTTAACGTATATAGGTATTCGTTTCGTACCGGTACTTCCATGCCTTCGCATTTTCTTTTCCATGTTGTCAAGGCTTTCTCTAAGTATACTTTGAATAGGGTTGGAGATGTGGTACAACCCTGCAGGAGCCCTTTTGTTGTGGTGAAGTCTCCTATGATTCTTGTTCCCACTTTAATAGAGACTTTATTTTCTTTATACAGAGCTTTTGTATCTTATATCAGTTTCGTCTCTATTTCTAATTTGTACATTGCCTCCCATAGTTCTGACCTTGGTACAAAATCACACGCCTTTCTCAGGTCCACAAATGCTAAATGTATATCTCTATTTTTTGCTTTTTTCTTTTCCAACAGTTTTTCTAGTGTGTATATGTGGTCTATCCATTATCTTCTTGCCGTGAAGTCTGCCTGATCCTCCCCGGTTTTGCCTTTTATCACTTGTTCTATCTTTTCTCGCAGTATCTTCCCATATAATCTTCCCATTGATGATATTACGCTTATTTCTCTGTAGTTTTCGCATCGTTTTCTATCTCATTTCTTAAATATAGATATCATATGCCTCCGTCCATTCCTTTGGGAGCTGTTCTCCATTTATGGCTTTCTGAAATATTCATTGTATCATCCGGTGTAATTTTTTTGAGCCTATTTTATAAGCTCAGGTGAGATGCCTACCGGTCCCAGTGCTTTTTTATTTTTGATTGCTTTTATAGCCGTCCTCATTTCCTCCTTCCATTCTTTGTCCTCTATATTTCCCAATTTAATTTTTTCTTTTGAGTTTTGTTTCAATCCTCTCAGTACTTTCCATGACTCCGAAGTTCTTGTACCTCCTATGTATGTTTCAATAATAAGTAAATTCGCTTACTGATATAATGATTTGATAAAACATGTTGTGTTGTGTGCCAAAGGCTGTATTATATCTAGCAGGAACTTTGACAACCTGTTGCAAGGAGAACCCGTGCTGCTGCAAATTGATTTGGGGGTACATTATCTTTGTGAATTTTTGGAATTTCGTATAGGTGTGGTGTGGTGTATAGTTTATCAGGTATTGTAACCAATTGTTGGTTATACATTTTCCCGTAATATTTTAAGAATCTGTTTTTGGAAAAGATTTGCAGAGTGGAAATCGAAATGTCCAACGTTTTGTGGCTTAACCCCATATAATCAAATATTTACTGTAGACATGATCAACAATTTTGTTCTGTGTTTTCACGATAGATTGTATCATTCATAACAGGATTCACTGTACGTATATTTGTATATTTAAATATAGTTACCCCTATTTCACTATTTCAGTTCTACAATTTTCACAAATCTAAATTTCTGCATGCAAAATTTCAACCAACTTTATTAACTTCTAACTACAGATATCGTATTTCATTTTAATTCATCCAGAAAGGTCCGTAGTTCCTGGCATAAATCGTGGATCGTTCCTCTTTAAGACAACTCTAATTAATATCGGGAATAATATTCATTTTGATCTCGGCGGACGTTTCTATTCAGTAGAACAGTTAATATTTTCTAAGGAGTTTCAAAAATTATGACTCAAATAGCTTTGAGTTCATTTAAGGCACTGAGAGCACGGAGTGTTCTCTTGTTGTTTCATTCAACCGTAAAATGTAATAGTGAATTAGTTATTAAAACCTTAGCTTTAAAATTTGATCTCTTGCCGTATACACTTTATACATTTTATAAGAATATTTGGATCAGTGAACTTTCGAGAATTTAATTTAACGTAGAATAATTAACAGAATTTTGCATACAAACGGCTTTTGGAAGTTGATGGTTTTTTAATAGAAGAAATTATTATTTATATGGACATAGCGTACGTTTCTGAAACGTATCTTAGCAATAATTAAAAAATTATTATTAATAATTCTACCTCGTTAGTTTAAATCAATAGTTATGATGAGGATGTTACTCCTCCACCGGAGTCTCTCTGTCCTTTTGACTACGTACAGTATAAGAGAAGATAATAAAAAAATACAATGAAGTAAAAACTTCTGATTCTGTAGTTCTTTTTTAAATATCTACAAAACGAAATATTCTAGTTAAATAAAATCTCACACCAAAATGATAGCTTGTAATATTTTTTTTCTACTCTCTTACTAGTAAATTGTATATTACCTACTATTTGGATGCTAAGTAAATGCATCATAACAGATACTGACACGTAATGACTAGCACGTAATAAAAAAAATTACGCTTCAGTTCTATAAAAATGTGTAATATCACATACGCCTTGTAAGTCAGTTGGTCGAGTTACCATGGAAACGAATTAACAGGCGTTGTTTTGACAGGTTAAAAATTATTAATCTGTCAGTGTAAATATAGTGGTAATTTAATTTTTATTTTTATAAACAAAAATAATGGTAGAAAAAGTATAGTACACATCTTGAGTTGTAAGCTTATTACATGCTTGTAAAATTAGTGCGCTCGCCGCTACACGGCTCGCGCGCAACTTTTTTACTCGCATGTAATAAGCTTCTTACAACTCTCGTTATGTAATATACTATTATAAACTCTTCTTCTTCTTCTAATGACGCTACAACCCTTTGTGGGTCTCGGCCTACTTAACAACGTTCTTCCATTCTGCCTGTCGGATACCTTTGTTAGCCACTACCTGATGTTAAGGTTTTAAGATCTTCCTCTACATCGTCTATCCACCTTTTACGGTGCCTTCCTCTTGTCCTATTTTCGTGGGTTTTCCACATCTGGATTACTTTTACAGCTCGATTATCTGACATTCTTTCTAAGTGGCCTAGCCAGTTTAGTCTTTCCGACTTTACAAATCTAACGATATCTGCACTCTGAATTAACTCATCCAACTCATAGTTCATTTTTATTCTTTTTTAACATTTTGCGCTCAAATATTCCAAATTGATTTTCATCAGTGGTTGAAAGGGTCCACGTTTTACATCCAAATGTGACCACTAGTCTAATTACTGTTTTGTAGATTCTAAGCTTAGAGTCACGATTCAGTATAACTTACTTTTCATTCATCCAAGTATGTGTATGCATAAAAGCACTTATTATCGCTAAGAATCCGTGCTTTTATTTCTTGACTGATGTTGTTGGTGTCATTCTTTATTGAGCCTAGGTAGGAAAATTTTATACTAGGTAGAGAAATGCTATTAAGCATTGTTTCCTTTGTAGGGAAAGGTAGAAGTATATTCGTAGGTATGGTTGTCTACTTGCAGATTCTCATGTCGATTCGACTTTGTGTACTTCATATGTTTTGTTTTTCTTTTATTTATATTTAGACGACCAAATGCAGCTGCTTCCTGTTTCAAATCTGTAGATCTTTCACTTAATATCCTTCTATCGCACTGTATTATGACGACATAGTCAGCATATGCTCGTATTTGAGTGGATCTGGAGATTTTTTATAAAATACAATACTAATATATATTGGGTGTTCTATTTAAAAAAAAAGAAGGAAATGTGTATTTGAAAATATTCTTCACACTATATTGTTTGACTAGATGTCAAAGATATTATATTATTTAAAAATACCACTGCACTAGGAAAACTAGTAATGTAAAGTAAAAATAATTTTAAATTATGAACATCTTTGATACATATCAGTTTTGTTATAAACATATTTTATATACTCCGTAGTTTAGCCGTAACAAAAGAAAACAAGAGGTTTGAGGCACCCTGTATAAAAGATGTAAACCAAGATCTGCAACTAATGTATAGTGAAAAAATTGTATTGTATCGTGTATGTTTATGTCGTGTACACTGGTTTAAACTGCTACCAATTTCTATAATAATTGAAGGATGCAGGGAATAAAGCCGCAATGTCAACTTTTACGAAAATCGAGATTTTAATGCTATATGTTAGGAGTACTATAAGGTTCAAATCAATATCTTCCGTCAGGGAATATAAGCGTTAGGTCAGTAGAAAATCGCAAGTAAATATTTGGTAGTCTGGGGATAAAGGTCTGGGGACTATCTGGGGATAGTCCATGCATTCTAGGAATGAAAGCGCATTGTTACTGTGGTGACACACACTTTGGTGAAAGCGCATGGTTTAGAAAACCCTAAACAAGAAAACACAAAAAAACGGAAAAATACTGTGCGGATGAATGAGATTTGTAAAAGGCTACGACTACAGGGTCACGTAACAGGGCCAGACTGTAAGTACAAAAGATATCGTTGCTTTGAAATTGTAACATCTGACGCTAAACAGTCAATAATACGTAGTTTTAATTTACTTAACTCAGAGGATGCACAGAATTTATGCCTATGTGGTCTTATTACAGTTTTACAAATTAAACAACGGAGGTCAAGAAAAGACTTGACCGACCCAGAAAAATTACATGATTTAACATATGTTAATATACATACAGAGTTCAATCTAAAAATGCCGACGAAGTTACTACTCACGTACCTATCTGCGTTAAAGTTTTTCTGTCTATTCATGGAATCGGAAAAAAGAAATTACAGTTATTGCAACAATCTTTGAAATTAACTGGAGAGGCACCTACAAACAAGAGAGGTAAACACGCTCATCGCCCTCATAAGCTATCGGAGGCTGTTACTGCTGCTGTGATGTAACACATATCTTCCTTTAAAGGAAGATAATCCCATTATAGCTTAAAGGATTCTTTTAAAGTGTTCCTATCTGATGAATTAAACGTTAAAAAAAAGGCAGATGTACATGGAAATGTACAAAGAGGCAGCCATTTCTTACGAAACTTACAGAACTTTATTTACGAATAAGTATTTCATTCGGGTACCCCCTGTTTAAAGTATGTTAATAAGGTCTCAATTAAACTACTGTATTGGCTGAACATATATTAATAATATTCATACATTACAACATGATCATGTCGCCCATTGTCCCCGTTGGGAAGTGGTGTTGACTTGACATTGACATATTTGACATAGTTACCAGGTTTACGTTAAGCCTATCTTACATTAATGTCAAACACCTTCCCCTTAAAGATTAAGGCGTACCCTAGGTTTAATTGTACGTCCGAATTTTGAAACATTACATTTCTTACTATCATTATTTTTTGAGCAGCTATAATGAGGACTTACAATATCAGTATTCCTATGTTCATTAAACAAATTTGTTAAATCATTATCCTGAATACATACATTATTTAAATCATTATTATCATTATCCTTATAACTATTTGGGTTTGTGTGTGGATACAACTCAGGTTTAAGATACATGTCTGCTACATCTGATTTTGTATGTGATGGTCTTATGTGTCTTGTGTTTCTTCTAACTATCCTATTATTGCATTCCTTTCTTATCCAGTACGATCTGGGTTCTTTAGCTTTTTCTACAATAACAGCTTTATACCATACTTTATCAACACTACTCTTACCAACTACATTATCCCCCCTTTTATAAGTTGTTGGTGTACGTTTACTATGTTTATCATACTGAACTTTTGTTTTTTGTTGTTGGTCCGATAATAGTTTATAAATCTCATTCTGAATTTTAGGTTGTAATTGTTCACTATTTACTGGTATTTCTGTTCTCAAAGATCTGCTATTTAATATTTGTGATGGAGATGCACTTAATGAAATAATAGCAGTATTATTATATTCTAAAACTAACTCACGATAATCAGAGTTTTCTGTAAAACTTTTTTTTTAAATTTGTTTACAAATTCCTACAGCCTTTTCAGCAAGGCCATTACTTTGGTGGTAATGAGGTGAACATGTCAGGACTGTAATTTGTTTATTATCGTAATATTTTTTACACTTAAATAATATAAATGGTAAATTATCTGCAATTAAAAATTGAGGATAGCCAAATCTGGAAAAAACATCTTGCATTGCATCTATTATGGCTTCAGATGTTTTATTATTTAATGATAGCATCTCTATCCAATGGGAAAAATATTCTATTAGAATTAAGTAAGATTTACCACCAAATTCCAAAATATCAGCCGCAATTTTATTAAACCTCAATTTTGGTATTGAATGTGCTAACATTGGCTCTCTATAATTATTTGGCATGAATTTTTCACAAATTCTACATTTTTTTATAAACTGGACAATATCATCCATAAGGTTTGGCCAAAAAAATAAAGATCTTGCTTTATTAATAGTTTTACTAGTTCCTATATGACCTTTATGTAACAGAGTAATCATTTCCTGTTTTAGAGATTTTGGTACAATTATTTTATTTTCAACAAAAACAATTCCTGCTTCAACATATATATCATTTTTAATACTGTAATATGGCTTTATATACTCTGGAATTTTGTTTTCTTTAGGCCAGTCTTTATAATAAAAATCAACAATTGTAGCAAAAACTTTATCTTTAGAGGTTTCTTCTCTGAACTGATATATTTTTTTATCTGTCATTGGTAAGTATAGTGAGACTGAATGAACCATATCAAACATCTCTAAATCAAGGGTTTGTGCCTTTAAACTAGCTCTAGAAAGCATATCTGCAAATTGAATATGCTTTCCTGGAACATAATAAATATTTAATATGTACTTTAATAATTTTAGCCTTAAACGCTGCAACCTTACTGACCCAATTTTGCATATTGGTTTCTGCATAATTGAAATTATTGGTTTATGATCTGTTTGGACATCAACATCACACTGGTATATAAAGTTATGAAATTTTTGTGTACCATAAAAAATATACCATCCTAGTTTTGAAACATACAACACCCAATTCCATTTTTGGATGCATCACATTGTAAAACTATCTTTTTATTTGGATCAAATGGTACCAGAGCTGGAGAATTTAAAATTATTTTCTTTAACTTATCAAAACATTCCTGGTGTTTAGGCAACCATTGCCATTCGACATTGTTTTTTAAAAGTTCACATAAAATTTGCATGTGCTCAGCCATATTTTTAACATAACGTCTAATATAGTTAAAGGAACCTATTATTCTTTGTAACTCTAATTTACTTTTTGGAGTTTCTAATTTACATAAAGCATCTGTCCTCTCAGGATCTACTTTCATTCCTAAATGAGAAAAAATTTGTCCCATAAACTTTACTTCTTTTTTGCTAAATTGAATTTTCTCTTTATTAAATCTAGTACCCACCTCTTTTGCTCTATTTATCACCTCTTTGACCGCTTGATCATGTTCATCTTGAGACGCCCCTGCTATGATCATATCATCATGACAAACTACAATGTTTTTAATATCACCAAAATGCTTTTCAATTGCCTCTTGAAAAAGGTCTTGAGAATTTGATAACCCAAAAGGTAAAACTAAAAACCTGTAAGTTCCATAGTGTGTAGAGAAACAACATTTCCATGAAGAATTTTCATCAATTGAAAGTTGGTGATAACTTTCAGATAAATCAAAAACAGAATATACATTTTTGTTTAATAATTTTGAACATATTTCCTCAATGGACTCCCCAACTCTAGGTTTGCGTACTATATGTTTATTCAGATCTGAGGGATCTAAACATATTCTTAATTTACCATTACTCTTTTCGACTATCACCATTCTATTAATACTTGCCCTGGGGTCTATGTTTTCTACCTTAACAATTGCTTTTCTTTGGACTAATCTATCTAGCTCAGTTTTAAGTGAATTTCTAATTTTTATTGGACACTTGGTAGGTGGATAGCAAACTGGTTCAAATTTATCATTTGTTGTAATTTCATATGTGCCAGGAAATTTGCCTGACCCTGTGAAAACTTCAAAATTTTCATTGATAAATTTATCTGTTAAATCAGACCGGCCTATCTTATTTATTTTTATAGAATCAATACGTTTTACCAAACTTAAATTTAAACATGTTTGTCCACATATCAGAACCTGACTTGCACCATCCACAATGACAAAATCTTCAAAAATATTCTTACCCTTACATTTTACATTTAAATTTACTAAACCTATAGGATGAGACACATTTCCATCAAATGCCTTTAACACATATTCAGTAGGCCTGGTTTTAAATTGACAATTAAATTTTTTATAAACATTTAAAGGAATAACATTTACATCTGCCCCTGTGTCTAACTTAGCTTTCAATTTATAATTTTCAACCTCTATATACTCTTCCCAAGTGTCTATCAAATCAACATTACATACCTTTTTCCTGCTGTTAACATTTCTTACAAAAAATTCATTAGAAGAGGTTGACTCACAATCATCCTTTTCAGTACTTTTAATATTTTTGACCTTGCAGGCAACTGCATAATGGTTTTTTAGTCCACACTTGTTACACTTCTTGCCATAAGCTGGGCATTCCCTCGGACCATGCTTTTTTGCACACCTTCTGCATAAAAACACTTCTTCTTCAACTTCTTTCTCTTCATTCCAAGGTTTCTTCTTTATATCATATTTCTTTTTCTCTATCTTCTGTGTATGATTAATATTTCCTGTGTTATATTGAAACTGTAAATTTTGAGATCTACTTTGCTCACTTGTTCTGCAGAATTCTATAGCTTTATTTAAACTTAATTTGTCTATTCGCAGGAGGGCTTCTCGTGTGGTCGGATCCCTAATTCCCATAACAATTTTGTCTCTTAATGCCTTGTCTTCACATGACTCATCGGGATCTAGGCATTGTAATTGCAACTTCTAACCAAATGTCTGCACTCTGTCAAAAAATGTTCAAATGTCTCCCCATCTTCTTGTACTCGTTTTATAAAGTTGTACCTCTCAAAGCATTCGTTAACTCTTGGGTTCACATACTTATCTAACAGCTGCATTGTGAATTCATACTTATTTAGTTCTTCATCAGGGATAACAAAAGTAGCCATAATCCGTGCTGATTCATGGCCAATAATATTTCGCAGGATGGATAATTTCACCTGATCTACAGCGTCGTGTTGTCCTGTTGCTACTAAATAATCTTCGAATGAAATTTTCCAAAATTTCCATTCAGAAGCGGCACTCTGACCCTGGAGGTCGAAATCTTGGGGTAACTTAACATAACCTATTCCATTGACCATGCTTGCCATTTTGGGAACACTTAAATTTTTCTTTTTAATAAACTTAGCACTTAACTTTATCCTTGGACACGTAGATTCCATAAATTGACTGCGCCATGTTTAAAGTATGTTAATAAGGTCTCAATTAAACTACTGTATTGGCTGAACATATATTAATAATATTCATACATTACAACATGATCATGTCGCCCATTGTCCCCGTTGGGAAGTGGTGTTGACTTGACATTGACATATTTGACATAGTTACCAGGTTTACGTTAAGCCTATCTTACATTAATGTCAAACACCCCCGAACAGATAGTTGCAGTACCTACGTGTGATGAATACGTTGCAAAACTAAAATCACTCGAGAAATAATCTAGCTTGCCCCCTCTCACTGCAAGCAAATCAATTCTTGTTCTAGAAAAACAGATGAAAAACCTTTACACTGCAAGCAAACTTCATAAAATGAAAGCAGAAGCTTTTGACAAGAAAAAACAGCAAATCAATAGGTTATGTAAAACCAATGAAAAATCGAAAGCATTTGCATTGAGTACCAAAAAAACTTGCCAGTGCCTAACATTTCAACAAATGATGTCTATTACAAAAGACAATTACATATCTGTATTTACGTTCAACATACACGTACTAGCCTCCAATAAAAGTGTTTTTTATACATACCCACAGACAATAGGGAAAAAAGCGCAGACGATGTGTCTTCTCTCCTTTACCATTTAGTCCATAATTTCCTTGATCCTTCAGTTGAAGAGTTGTTTATATTCGCCGATTCTTGAGGAGGCCAAAATAAAAACAATTCAGTTGCAAGATTTCTGTATCATCTTGTTCACATAGAGAAGAGTCTTAAGACCATACATATGATTTTTTCAATGCGAGGGCACATGGAAACCGTTTTCTTTTGATGTGATTGAAGTTGATCAAAATATGCTGAAAAAATTCTTTAAAAAATGTCCATTTCAAACAACACCTATAAAAGTTTTGAAAATTGAACAAAACTGTCCTCATTTGATTTGTCATCGTCCAACGTACTATGGAAATTTCGTTTAAAATACAGTGATTTCAAAGGACAAAAAAAACCAATGACACTCCAGTTACCTTAGCATCTCATTAGCAGCTGCTACCTCTTTCTAGAGAAAAATTTGAAGATGTGTCTCCTACTGAATTTTATTCCAAAGAAGCTCAGCAGTACTTTGAATCTTTACCACATCAGTAAATAAGTATTCTTCTTAAGTATATTGTTTTTTAATTTATTATAATAAAAGATAATAAAGGCCTTGTTTAACTTATTTTCGTACTCTAGCAATAACATTCTTTTTTTTTATTTATTTATAATATTTTTTGTTAAATTAATATAATTAACACTTATACTGATATATAGCATATTTTACTAAATTGTTTAGCAACCTGTTAAAAAAAAGGAGTTTAGGATCATACAAGTTAAATATTACAAAATAAAACATAGAAAACGTAGTTTTCTGACAAATGTACTAATAGTGACATTGCGTCTTTATTCCCTGCACCCTTCAATTGTTATTATATTTTTACATACATAAATATCATCAGCACACAAAGCTAAATTTGTAGTTAGTTGTATGTGCCCGATTAATGAGAATTTCTTGTAGGCGGTAACAAATTCTAATTGGACGATATGGTATTCCAAAGCAGCTGTGCTAAATGTTCAATGCTCTCTAAAATTAACTGTCACGCCAGCCATTTCCTACATGTAAATTTGTCGTTTTTGCAGATGTGGTCAAGAAACGCGAGTTATTCCGAGACTGCTCCAAATGCGATTCCATTGGCTGAAATCCGAGAAGGAATCGGTGCGACTTGAACAAGCCGGCATCACAAAAAACGTTCTAGACTCGGCCATAGCCGCCTTTACTCTGGAAATTATTGCCAAACATGGAGAACCCGCTCCGAGATTGTGTAATAAGGATCCGTTGACCATAAAGGTAAGATAAAATGTTTTTTATGCGAGTATTAAAAATTCGTAGCTACACTTAAGCACTTGTTATTTCACCTTATATCATATAATTATCTATAATGATGTTTATTTGGTATACGAGGGCAAACAGAAAAGACTTTCGCATAGTGGTGGAAAAATGTGTTTACAGACGCCAACGTTAAGTAAAATGTTTAAATTTATTCTCAGGGTTATTTTTTTAGTTATAAACTATCTTTACCTCATACTAATGTGGAAACATAAAAAAGAACCAGAGGAAACGAAAGAAATACATATTTGTAAAATATTTAAACAAATCATGTAAAATAATGTAGAAATATTTAAACAAATAAGTTGTTAAAAAAAAATAAATATATTGATAAAATAACATTTAAAAATTTTATTACATATATGAAATAAACCAATATAAATATCGTCGGTCTCTATCCTGATAATTGAAAACTTCGCAGCCAAAAGGAATTCGCTTTACTACTAGTAAATTACCTATATTGCTTACAAACTTAGGGTTCCGTTTCAAAATTTTATATCTCAGAAATATTGTTCCCAAATTTTATTAAACCGATTAACTTCCAATTTCTTTCAATTCTAAAATTGAACCGGATACTCTCTTCTTTTAATTCGCTAACTAAAATCTCTTCTTGGATCTGCTCCCAAATTTAATCTCGATCTCACGTCCTAACCAAAACTCCTATCTCCTTTTGGATAGCAAAAGCTCCTAGCTTAAAATTCTTCCGATGCAATGATAATTTATTTGTACTTACAAATATTGTTAACATTAACTTCTGCACTGCTACCAATCAGCATACATAGAATCGCCACTGCTACCAATTTTTCTAACACTTTCGAAAGCAAAAATTACTTTTTACTTTGCACACTTTAATTTTGTTCTACCGTCCACATTCACCGGCATTCATTCTCTTTTTTTCTTCAAATATTATTCTTTACGACCAGTAACAGACTGTCTTTTCCTCTGCTTTTAAAATTCCATCAAATATACAACTTCCCCCCTCTCCATTTTTAACCAATGATCTTTTAGTATTTCAAACAATTACATAGGATTCCCATTTCTACGAAATTTATCAAATTGATATTTTCTTGTTTTCGATACATCAGCAATAGCATCTGCATAATTTTATTTCTTAACTTTCAAATTTTTTGACAAGACAATAGCTTAATACGGTTAATCGCTTTTTTATGATTCCCTCATTAAAAACCAATGTCAAAAAGGGTTTTCCCTGAATTTTGAAACCAAACCTTTTTTAGTCATACATTATTTAATTCTATCTAATATCTTAATTTAATTATCGAAATATCGAAATTTATTGTTTTAACTGCATAGAAAAACAATTTACTATTCTAAACAATTTATGCAAATATTTCCTACTAAATTTCTTAATTTTTTTTTTATATAATAAAAGAATATATACTAATAATTTTTTATAATAAATGAATGTGTATTCTAAATATCTGAACTTTAAACTCAGCAGACGCAGGGAGTGAACACAAACTAATACTAGCAAAGATAAAAATGAAAATAACACCAAATCAAAATTTTCTACAGGAAATCACCGAGGAACAAACTCAATGTAGAACGATTCTGCAAGAGAAATGTACCAAAGGAGGCTAGCACAGAAGATACAGCTGAAACAAATAGACGACATCGACGATATAAACGCGAGCTGGGAGAAAATTAAAAACAACATTGAAGAAGCAGCAACAGAAGCTCTAGGAAAACGCAAAGTCATACTGAACAAAAGAAACAACAATACACCATGGTTCGGAAAAGAAATAAAAGAGAAATGTAAAGAGAAACGAGAGGCCTACATGAAGTACAAAACATCAAATACCCCAGAGTCTAGAGACAACTATAGAAGAATACGAAATGAAACAAAGCAGTTGGTAAGAATAATAAAAAAATGAACAGTGGGAACAGTTTACAAAAAGGATGGAAAGTGACGTCTACGGTACACAAAAATATAATAATGGAGATTTATAAGAAACCAACGGAAAGAAATGGCAGAATTGAAGGAGTGCAATAACATTCCAGCAAACGAATGGAAAAGATACCTGACGGAACTGTTTAAAGCAAAGGAAAATAATAAACAACACAATAACGTACCTGAATTAAGACACGAAATAGAAATCAGTTTTCAGAAAGTAGAAATAGCCATAAATTCGCTCAAAAATAGAAAGTCGCCAGGACCAGACGGAATAACCAACGAGCTTCTAAAATACGGAGGAGAAAGTATAACCCTAGAGATGACAAAACTTATACAAAAACTAATATTGCACTGCAAGATACCAGACGCATGGAGAAACAGCATAATGATACCAGTGTTCAAGAAAGGAGATAAAGAAAACCCCAACAATTATAGAGGTATAAATCTACTGAACACCGCACTTAAGCTTACCACAAAATTCCTAACCAATAAAATCAATAAACTAACAGCTTTATCAGATGAACAACAAGGATTCATATCCGGAAGATCCTGCCAAGACGCCGTATTTGTACTAAGACAAATCACAGAAAAGGCCATTGAGTACAATAAACCAGCATATATATGTTTTATAAACCTGACAAAGCCTTTCGATCGCATCCAAGTCGAAGACGTCTTGCACCTACTGTATAAAAGAAACATAACAATCAATATTATACAAACCATCGAAAACATCTACCTCTAAAATAGAATACAGGCAAAGATAAATGGAAAACTAACACAGTCTATACCAGTACAAAGCGGAGTCAGACAGGGTGACTCGTTGAGCTCACTTCTCTTTAATATAATAATGGACGAAATAATACAAGCAGTACGTTAAGGTCATGGCTACTGAATGGGAAACAAAGAAATCCAAATATTATGTTATTCAGGCGACGCTGCATTAATCGCCGAGACAGAAGACGAGCTCCAAAGATATCTTCAATACAACAGCTAAAAAATACAATAGGATAATATCAGCAGACAAAACCAAATGTATGACAACATCTAAATACTCACTACGGTGTAAACTCGAAATTGATGGCAAAATAATAAAGCAGGAAGCAAGGTTTAGATATCTGGGAATAGATATAACTAGTTACAAGCTGTTGAAGAAGAAGTACGATAACAAAGCTTAAAAGCAAGTAAAACGGCGGGTTCTCGTATTGACACAATCTGGAAGAACAAACCCCTAAGACAAGACACAAAAACAAGAATCTATAAAGCAGCAATTAGACCTATCACGGCGGAGACAAGACCTGACACATCTAAAACGAGACGACTGCTAGAAACAACAGATGAAAATACTCAGACGAGTATCAGGGAGAAGTCTATTGGATAGGGAGAGAAGCAAAAACATAAGAAGAGCATGCAATATAGAAGACATAAAAGGAAAGGTGACAAAACAAAAACAGGAGTGGAACGAATATATCAGTAGAATGGCAGATGATAGAATAGTATAAATAGCACGAGATAAGTCACCAAATGGACGAAGAAGTATAGGCAGACCAGAAAAAGATCGTGCGACAATTTAAGGAGGCTAATATTGAAGAAGAACAGGATTTAAAGCCTACATACTAGAAGTAAGAAGAAGAAGAAAGAATATGTATATTTGGGACAACTAGTTAAATTAAATAAAGAGACCGGAGAAATAAAGAGAAAGATACGGTTGGCATGGGTATTCTTCAGAAAACTTTCTTATATACAAAAATAGAAAGTACCACCAATATTTAACAACAAGAGTCTTCAACCAATGTATACTTCCTGTTCTCATCTACGGTTCTCAAACTTGGACGTTTACAAAAGAAAACATGGAGCCATGGAAAGGCAAATGCTGAACATCAGGCTATCAGACAAGAAAATAAATACTTGGATCCTCAACAAAACAAAAGTGACCGATGTATCAACGCAGATAGCAAAACTTAAGTGGAAGTTCGCTGGACATACCATAAGACAGAAAGACGACAAATGGAATAAGATGACTATACACTGGATACCATATAGTTACATATGAAAAAGAGGAAGGCCACAAATGAGATGGTCAGATGACTTGAAGAAACAAGTAGGCCCGAAGTGGATACAAACTGCCTACAATAGAGAGACGTGGAAGAAGGAAGAGGAGGCCTATGTCCAAAATTGAACAGCAAGGGCTGTATAGATAGATATAAATTTCTTAAAATCATAATATTTACTACTTATCTTTAGGTACAATCGCTTACAAAATAAATTTCAATATTAGGAAAGCCCGGAAACCGCATTTTAATTTTTAATGTTCATTGTTTCGTAAAACTCTTATTACCTTCATTTGTCCTTTTAAATCTATTGAGGATTAACAGTTCTTAAAATCACTTTAAATTCACTCACTTTTCAATGGAGGAGAAAAATATCTTGATTTATATGGTAATTTTAAAACAGAAAAAATTTCTACTGCTGTATCCCGCATCTCAACCTCCATTCTCTCTATCCTGACAATCGTTTTCTTCCAGATTTATTTCCTCCATCGTATCTTCGATTTCTTTTTTCACGTGTTATTTTTGCTCGTCTGCGTTTTCTTCTATTTACAGGATGATATTTTAACGCTTTGTTTGACCATCTTTTGTAATTCATTATTTCCACGTATCCATACTATATAAGCTGTCGCATTATTATTCTATCGCTGATGTTTTCTGTTACTACCATCTGTTGTAATAACGTTTTAATTTTTTCTATATTCCAGCTTTGATATTCTCCCCACTCTTCTGATGAATTCCATTTCCACTGTCTCAATTTTTTCCTTAATTGCCATTGAACACTCTAAGCCATACGTTGTTATAAACTTTATAATGGACTTGTAAATTGATAATTTGGGTTTCCGTCTAATTTTTGTCGTTCAAATTATTGAATTTAGTCTGTGGATTGCCGCTTTCTGTCTCAATATTCCTATATATATATATATATATATATATATATATATATATATATTAATATATATAACACTGTTTTTGATGGGTTGGAGTCAATAAAAGGGGCTATTTGTTGACTATTTTTTACTCGAGCTTTCAATTGTGATTACAATTTTTATCAAGAGCTTCTAAAAAATACAAAATGTCTTACAAAGTTGAACTAGAAATAAAAAATTTTTTGTTAACTCACCAAATAAAATTAGTTTTTTATATAAAACTACTGCTTACATATTAAATACAAAAAATATTAATAAAAAAATGTCTTATTCTAATAAATGTTTCTCTGAAAAATTTAGATGAAGTTTCTTAAGAAAAAAAATTGAATTTATAAACAAAAATAGAATAGCTACAACCAACCTAAATGTCATAAATACTAACTTAAAAATTTTTATTTTTGACATATTGTCAAAAATAAAATTTGTTTAAAAAATTCTTCTTTGTTTAGTAACAAAAAAGAAGAAGATTTATTCACCATTGATAGATGCCCGAAAAAATGTAACAAATATATGGAAAATTCAAAATGTGATATTTTACTGACTGCATAAATTAAGTAGAAATTATATAATTATAAATTTTGCTTAAATTTTGAATTTCTGACCTTTTGTTTAAATTATTATCACTTTTGCTAATACAAACCAATGCTCTGCCAAAGCACAAGATGGTTTCTTAATTCTACAATCACAAGAGCATGTAATAGACAAAGACCATATTATGGATTTTGATAATATTAAAATTTTATGTAATGAAAGTAATAAATTTAAAAGAACTTTTTTGGAAATGGTTTGTATTAGCAAAAGTGATAATAATTTAAACAAAAGGTCAGAAATTCAAAATTTAAGCAAAATTTATAATTATATAATTTCTATTTAATTTATGCAGTCAGTAAAATATCACATTTTGAATTTTCCATATATTTGTTACATTTTTTCGGGCATCTATCAATGGTGAATAAATCTTCTTCTTTTTGTTACTAAACAAAGAAGAATTTTTTAAACAAAATTTTATTTTTGACAATATGTCAAAAATAAAAATTTTTAAGTTAGTATTTATGACATTTAGGTTGGTTGTAGCTATTCTATTTTTGTTTATAAATTCAATTTTTTTTCTTAAGAAACTTCATCTAAATTTTTCAGAGAAACATTTATTAGAATAAGACATTTTTTTATTAATATTTTTTGTATTTAATATGTAAGCAGTAGTTTTATATAAAAAACTAATTTTATTTGGTGAGTTAACAAAAAATTTTTTATTTCTAGTTGAACTTTGTAAGACATTTTGTATTTTTTAGAAGCTCTTGATAAAAAATTGTAATCACAATTGAAAGCTCGAGTAAAAAATAGTCAACAAATAGCCCCTTTTATTGACTCCAACCCATCAAAAACAGTGTTATATTTTTTCCAAACGAGTCACAAGTACTTCTTTTTTCTTATATATATATATATATATATATATAATATATATATATATATATATAAAATATATATATATATATATATATATATATATATAATATATATATATATATAATATATATAAATATATATATATATATATATATATATATATATATATATATATTTCTAATATGTTACTTAAAACATATAACATAAAACAGACCATTGTTTTTTATTCACACAGAATATGGTCAACCTGACTGTTTGGGAAAGTATTTAGTATTTATTTACATATTTTACATTTAATGCTCTCATTACTGTATTAAAATATCATCTTATTTAATTATTATATTCTAGTTACTTATTTTTTAAAAATATTACAGTATATTATTTTTCTTCTATTGAGTAAATTTTCATTGTCAATCTGGTTAACACATTGTAATCTGTTCTTAAATTCAAAAAAAATCAGTTATTGTTAACTGCTTAGAAAGCAAAGAAAAATCTTTAGAATATCAAATTTCTGAAGAATTGTATACGCAATTTGGTATCGCAATTGGTATGAGAATTTTTAGGTACGAATTTGTATCCCTATTTATACTGAAAAACACAGATCGGAACGAGACATCGGACTTGTAAACATCTCCAGTTTATCCGTCTAGGAAACCCATATTTTCCGGTCCCAATAAACATACTTCTCAGTACATAGTCTTCGATAGTGAAATTAGAATATTGACACAAAAATCACACAAATTTAGGATTTTATCCACCTCTACACTCCCACGAAACAGTACACCTCCTGCAGAGGAATGTCGTCATTCTAAACTCCCGATTCCAATCTATCTTCACTACGTATTGGTTTTGTAGACATTTCTACTTAACAATCTATTTGCTTCAGTGTTCTCTGCGTTGTTACATTTTCGTTTCTGTGTATTGCGCCTGCTCGTCTCATTCTCCCACAGAAAGTTGGATCAACTCAGAACTAATAAATCCACACATTCTATTGCAATGAAAATGCCGGCAATTTGACTTTCGTTTTTCGAGTTTGAATCCGTTAGATGGAAATGCGCCCTAAAGTGAAGTCCAAAATTTGTTTGTTATAACAATTCAGCTCTGTGCCAGTGCGTTTTAGTCACTTTGTTATTTTATTTCTACATTTGACTGTTGTAAGTTAGTTTTTTACGTGTAGTGTTGACGAGTTTTTTAGTAAGCTTGGTAGTAGTTTTTTATTCTGTCGTTTATTTGTAAATCAAACTTTTTCGCTTTGAAAAACACCAATGCTACTACACAGAAACTTTCAAGCTACAATTTTACCAACAATTTAATGTTTTGACCACAGTTACCAAAGGGAATGGTGTGTTTGTTTAACACCTTTTATTCTTCACTCTACATTCGTAGGTTAATTTTTCATGTTTTTGTATAATATTACCTACCATTTCCTTGTATTATTTCTTCGTTTTTTTCTTTTGAAACTTACTGCATGGAATAATTGTTTGACGGTCGTACTCCTTTATATGGATATATATATATATATAAATATATATATATATATATATATATATATATATAAATATATATATATATATATATAATATATATATATATATATATATATAAAGTATTTCCCAGAGAGTCCTAGATTAATACGAATGGCAATATCTTTTACAAATATGTACAAGTTATCGGATATGCAGATGACAATCGACATCATAACTAGGTCCACAGAGTCTATAGCCGAAACATTCCGGTCGTTAAAGGCGTCTCGTACAGGACTAATAAAAGCTAAAAGACAATAAGTTTGAGCTAGCAGACAGACAGAGATAGAAGAATAACAATTGACGATTTACAACTGGAATTTATGGACACCTTCATATAGCTAGGCTCGCTATTGACTAAATATAACAATGTCGGCAGGAAAATTAAAAGAAGAATGGTGCTTGGCAATAAGGGTTAGTATGTCTTGAGAAGACAGGTGATCTTAAAACTACACATAAAAGTTTAAAGTAGCCAACTATAAAACACTAATAAGAAGAACTGCTTAAACGTTTCGAGCCAAAAATCCTAAGAAGAATATATGGGAAAATAAAAGAGCAAGGTTTGTGGCGCAGACGATATAACTTTGACTTGTATATATACAAGTTTTGAGGAACCTGATACACGCTAGCACGCTTTAAATGAATAGTGCATGTAATCAGCTGAGAGGAAGGTGCAACAGTTACAAAGTTTTTAATCGAAGAGGGCCAATGGGATAACGAACCAGAGGAAGAACGAGATTTAGGTATCAATACAACGTAGAGGATGATTTTCAAAACCTATTAAATTAGAGCATGGAGAAGAGTTGCCAGAGACAGAAGCAGATGGAGGATTTTTACTGAAGAAGGCTTTAGCTCATAACGAGTTGTTATACCAATGATGATACCGATTCCTAAGCAAGACACACACTTTAGATCAGTATTGCGCTAAACAGAACTCTAAACGTCCATAATCAGGTTTTCCCTAGGGACATCCTCTTAGTCTTTAAACTTCTTCCAATATACTTCGCCAATTTCCGTTGGCAACAAACTCCCTGAAGGGTAGATACCCTCGAAACCATTCCTTAGGAGTAATTAATAATACTAAGGGCAAGGTTAGATTGGTTTTATATGGATTTCAAATTGAATTGCACGACGACTATCCTAGATCACACAGCGACCTCAGTTTACTAAGAAGACCAAAAAATCTGAAAGAATCGTCTTCTTTATGCTATATTCCAATTATAAGACAATAGAAAATCGTCTGCCGTCATCTCCAGAAACTACCACCTTGCCATCATGCGTTTACCAATCATTTCCCCAGCACAATCCAATTAGATATCCCATTCTTTGATGAGGCTTGAAAAAGTCTAAAACAAGAAATTCTTCTTTTTCAGTCATTCTATATTCCCAATTTAATTCAGAAGTAAATTAGGATCGTCGTATGTAGAAAAAATCTCGAGTAAAGTTTTTATGAGAAACAATTGTGCAAGTGAAAATTGTAAATAAATACTGAATATAAATTGAACCGTCATTTTCATTCTATTACTAGATTACTATTTTTGATTTTCAACATACGTCTATAGATTAGCTAATGCTTCATGACTAACTCCGTATATGCCTAACAATGAAACGTTTCAAAGAGTTAATTTTAACAGAAACCGTGTAGATTCCGAACTAAAATGGTTTTAAAGCCCACTTGACCTTTCTTAAACGTCTTTGCAAAGAACTTTCAAAGAATAGCGGTGAAATTGATAGGTATAACCTGCTGGAATTCCTTAGGGAGAGAAAGAGATAGTAAAAGTCTAGCTTGAACAAAAGAAAATAGTTAAAAACTATTATTCAACGATCTAACTAGACATTTTAAATTAAGGTTCGGGATATCTGGTATTTTATTGCCGTTTCTCTTACACTGCAACAAAAGTTGCGCGTTCCCTAGCAGTTTCATCGCTTGATTCCAAATTAGCTGATTGTTAATTGGAAGACAGAAGCACACGGTGTTTGAATTTACGCTTTGTCTGTTTATCTTTTCTACCAATAAACTATGCATTTACCCTTATTATCTAGAGACATATATAATAACTGCAACTGCTACACAAAATCTAATGGGCAAACTAACCGGCTGATGTTTGTTCTGTTATTTCGCTTGCAACTGGATATTTCAACAAAACAACAACGTCGCTATTTTAGAGATAGAGTACTTTAGGGGTTAAAGAAATATAACGAAACTTACAAAATATCATACTAAATTACAGTTTAAATTTTTCTTCAAGGGGGAGAAAATGAGAGGGGGCAACTGGCACGGACGATTAATTGTTTCTCCAATGATAGCATTGCCTCATAATTTTGCTCAACGGTTGCCAAACGATCGAGTTCTAAAGATATAGAAGTAATCAAAACTTGTCTACACTGAGATTAATGGCTTCCAACCAAAACTTTCAACTTCCATCTTCCGACTTCCAACAATACCAAAAAAGAGTGTACCGATTAATTGTATCTTGTGCTGTTGCAACCAAATTCGTCGAGATGCTTTTAATGTCATCTGACCAGCGGGTGGGAGCTGTGTCGTGGTTGCGTTTATCACTCCTTACCTCCATTCTATCCCTATCTACAGTTAAGCCTTGTAGTGCAAATGCTTTCGAGAATATCATCTACCTTTCACTTTGTATGTATCTCCTCGTTTCATACCCTTTCGATTTAAAATTGTATCTTAATTTGCCATAGGTAGCCCAGCATGAATTAGCCTATATTTCTCCACTGCTGAACGTAGGCCTCCCGTAAAATTTTCCACCTATTTCTTTTTGAGCTTCTTGCATACAGTTTGTGCTGATTCGCTTGATATCATCCGTCTATCTAGTCGGTGGTCTCCTCTGCTTCGATATGCATCTTGCCTTGGTCGCCATTCCAGAATCTTTCTGATCCATCTATCATCCGTTACTCTGGCAACAAGCCCATTTAGCCATGGCTATTTTTTCATCTGCATCTGTGATTCCTGTTCTTCTTCTTATTTCTATGTTTGGTACTTTATCTCTGATAGTAATACCTATTATTGATCTTTCCATAGCGCGTTGTGTAAGCCTTATTTTATCTATTGTTGTTTTTATCAGAGTCAGTGTTTCTGCACCATATGTAAGAACCGGTAAAACGTCCTGGTTAAAAACCTTTCTTTTTAGAAAAACGGGGATACTAGACTTGAAAATGCTATTCAATCTACCAAAGGCAGCCCATGTGAGACCTATCCTTCTTTGTATTTTAGTTGTCTGATTGTAACGATGAGTCCAAGCCATCACCGTTAAACCAGCGTGCGCGCGAACCAACCCATGAAGTAGGAGTGTATCGACAGTAGAAAGGGCAAAACTAATTACCAAGCTCCGCTATATAAACCGCATCATTTCCTCATAGAGGCAGAATCGACAGGTGTTGACTGAAGGTTCTCTTCTTCCCTACCCCGGCTTGTGGACGTGTTGAGTTCACAAGTTGTTCCGTTCCATACCGCCGTTACCCGAAGAGCGTGTTGAGCTCTTCATTACCCGTACTCTGAAGCAGTCGTGTTGAGACTGTCGAGGAGTGTCCTATTAACCCGAATCACTTAAGGAACGTGTTGAGTTTCTTTCCTTTCTTTGTACCTATCGTCCGCTGTTATTAAATCGATACAACGTTCTCGTAAAACTTCAAATACACACTCGCTTGCCGATAAGACTAATTTCATATGACAAGGTCAAACTTAATTTGAATAAATAGGCCAGGTACTGAGAAGACTAAACCAAATTGTAAATATGAACATAAGATTTTTGTCAATTTAATTTAAGGAAGACAATAAAGTTTTATTTTTATTTTGAACTCTGTCTCTGACTGTCCAAAAGCTACCCGGATAGTGACTCCTACGAGAGGACATCACATGATTATCTCGGCCTGAGCGAATCTCATGGCCTAGATATTTGTAAGCTATTATTTGGTCGATGCTATGGCTCTCAATCAGAATTTTACCGCTGACTTCAAGGTTGGTCATAAATTTTGTCTTTGAGGTGTTAATTTTAAGACCAATTGTTTTTGACACTTTATAGAGCGTGTGCAGCATTTTTGTAGCTTTATCAAATCTATCAGATATTAAAACGACGCCATCGGCAAGTCTTAGGTGGTTGAGATCTTCCCCATTTATATTAATTCTCATATGATGCTTTCTTTTCATTTGCTTGAACATATATTCAAGAACTGCTGTAAACAATTTAGGGGATACAGTATCACCCTGTCTAATTCCACGTTCTATTGAAACTTCTTGGTATCTTCATGAAGGCCCAGATTAACTATATTCTTGTATGTAACTCATGTTACTTTCTACATATACGATAACCTTTATACAATATGTGAGGACATCAGAAAAGGAGTCTAGATAAGTACGTTCAGTCTAGAATACGTACGCTGGTTTCTCATTAAATTGAATATGTATATTAAGATATACAAAGAAAATAAATAGGTAGACTATAAGTAACCTATATTTATAGCAAGTGATATGAATAAATTATTCCCAAAATAGATATACGAAACCAATACAAAACGAACTATAGATCTGTATTAAAGATAACCCCGCTTATCTACGGGTGAATCATGACGGAAGTATGTTACGATAAGACACAAAAGAAATACAATAGAATATTTTTTATCATATACAACATTGTTCTGAAGGTTTGTATTTTGAGAACGATTTCCGAAGTGGAAATTGAAACGTCAATAAACGTATTTTTATCTTTAATTGTGGCTTATTCCCAGTTTAATAGTAATTAATATACAACATTATAAAGATGATACTATAAATCGATAATAATGTAACAATTTTACACAATAAACGTACATGTGTATCAGCTTCAATGTAGTGGTGTATAAAAGTGTACTTTGCCAGATAGAGTTGGTAGTAGTACCGGCGCTGGCAAGAGCGCAATCGACGTACTCTTGAACAGGCAGGAACCAAAAGTGGTGAGTTAAGAAGTGTTGGAAGCATTGATATCTGGAAATATGGGTGGAGGCTAACATTAACGCTAAAGTCGTTTAATTCATGCAACAAATGGTGATTTATGCTTATTTAATTCGTACTGCCAGCATTTCGATCGAGTTGTCGGTACGACCTAGAAATAATTCCAATTTAATATTTAATTCATATTTATTTATAAGTTGCGGAACTGCAACAACTCACATGTCTGATAATGTATCTGTTGTGATTTTCACTATATGTCCCAAACATGTAAATTTGTGAGCTCAATTCCTTTTGGCCCAATTTTGATGTTATTGCTGAGTACAAGGTTGGTCGTCACATTTTATTTGCTTTCATTAATTTTTAATCCTGCTTTTTCTATTGCGGCAATAATTTCTTCCAGCATGTCTTTAGCTTCTTTAGTTGTTATCCGCTATCAACACTATGGCATCCACAAATCGAAGACTATTTCAAAGTGGTATTCTCCTTCGATGATGATTCTTTTGTCCTCCCAGTTCAGTATTTAGAATTCCAGTACAGAGAAACATATCCAAAACAACTAAAATGAACTATCAAAATTGTCTGAAAAGCTCTACAAATGGTGCAAAAGAAACTTGGTCTATAATAAACGATCTTAGAAATAAAACTAACACAGCTCAAACATTTTCCCTTCCAAACCCTAAAAATCTAAATAAATACTTTGTTAATGTGAGTAAAAATATAACATAAATAATTTGGCCACAACAAGATCTTATTTCCTATCTCCAGAATTAAAAAAAGGTCTCGAATTTATTCTTTATAAGACCAGTTGATAAATCTGAACTGATCCAAACAATTAGCAGTATCAAAAGCAAATCTTCCTGTATTACTGATGGACAAGCCATAAAAATTTTCTTAAATCTTCCAAAAAATGTGTTGGTCTCAACTAATTAGTGATTCCTTTAAAAAAGGTATATTTCCAGAGTGCCTAAATACAGCCATTATTATTCCTCTTCATAAGGGTGGTGAAAAATCGAATGTCTGTAACTATAGACCTTTTGCTTTACTACCGGTCCTATCCAAAATTATTAAGAGACTTATAAAAACCCGACTTATGTCTTTTCTCGTTGAAAACAAGATTTTATCACAAAGTCAATTCGGCTTTTTATATAATGAATGTACCAGTGAATCTGTTTTCTGTACTACGTTAGATCTATTAAGCACTAAACAATAATCTTTACACTGCCACTGTTTTCTGTGACTATGCAAGCTTTGGATTGTGTAAATCATGACATTTTGATAAAAAACTAAATTTCTACGGAACTCGAGGTATTTGTTTGAATTGGTTCCAATCTTACTTGATGAATAGGAAACAACTAGTTCGAGCAAATGATACTGACTCTAGTCACAAAATCATTATGTGATACCTGGCCCTACCTACTTAAAATAAATACCTGGCCCGAGTATAATTTACTCTCTTTTATCGTGGATAAGACAGTAGCATTATCTTATAAAGGACCTCTTCAACCCTTGCTTCTTAATTAGAGCCAGATCAGTATAATAGATTCTGTAAAATATCTTTATGTATTTTTATAGACAGCAACCTTAAATGGTCTTTTCATATCGATTTGTTAAGTAAGAAACTAGCCTCAGCCTGCTATGCAATAAGATCTGTTTCGAAGCATTTCGAAAGAAATGAATTTAGCATCTTCCAAAATAACATACTTTTTTTGTTCGAGTCTCATCTTCGATATGGCCTTTCTTTTTGGGGTTCTAGTACAACTGCCCAATCTGACGTTATTTTTAAATTACCAAAAAGAGCAATATGGTATCTTTTTGGCCTTATTAGAATAACACATTTATAAAATCACGCTATTTTAACTTTTCCCTCTTTATGTATTTTAGGAAGCTTAATTAGTAAACACCTACATGTTTTTCCAGCGAGACCTAATCATGATTACTCCGCCAGAAATTCAATATTTGATGTGTATTTATCGATCCCGTCCAATGAGTTAGTGAAGAAATCTATATTATTTTCGACAAAAAATTATAAAACCATCTCTCTTTGCAACTTAAATCTGCAACTTTATTGATTAATTTCCATAAAAGGAGAAAAGCCTATCTATCTGAAAGACAATATTATTCAGCAGAAAAGTGTCTTAACAAATAACTAAGAAATTACAGTACCTTTATATTATACAATATATATTATACATATATATATATAATATATATATATAATATATATATATATATATATATATATATATATGTATATACAGTGTAGGTAAAAGTTTATGGTCGGTATGGTAAAAATTTAACAGGATATCCAACACAAAATCATATTTTCAGCGAATAGACAAAGATAACAATCATATTTGCCCTTGGTCTCCCCTCCATAAGTCTTATTCACACCCATTGCCATTAGTGAGACGATTAGTTCTGATCAGAGATATTTTACATATTCTCTGGTTCCGATCCTAATATAGCTAAGAAACCGTTTCTTAGTTACTAGAGGTGGGTCCTCTAGTTTTTTTAATTTTTATCGGAACCGTTTTTCGTAAACTGTAACTAGTTGATTGTTTACCAGCATTCAAATTAGCGAGTACACAAACATATTGGCTATTATCGTTTATGTGTATAAGTATTGAAGTGAAAGAAACTAACGAAGGATATATTTATTATAACTTGAAAAATAAATTAAACAATACAAATAGTACTTACATTTACATTACACATTATTAAATCGCGAATCGTCAAAATTGACATTTAAACACATAAGTTTTTCCACTTTTCTTGTTAACCGTGTTCTTCTTTTATTTAAAATTAAACCAGATTTTGAACATGTGTTCACAAGGAACAGATTTTGTTACAATACTACAATATTTTATGAATATAGTGGTTAAGTTAGAATATACATGGCGATGGTTTTTTCACCACGGTAATGGATAGTTTCAATCTCCGTTAGAAATTTTTTGTAGGTAATATATCATCAGACAAATACATGTCGACTTCTTTTATATTTCTCGATACAGGTGTATGTTTAGATGAGTCATGTCCAATTAATTCAACAAAAATACACCATGGACTTAAGTCATCTTTTTCAGTTTCTTTTCCTTCTACTGGTTGATTTTCAAGATTTACTAAACTTATGCAAAGATTTGTTTCATCCGTTTTCCATAGTTGAAGAGTGAGCTTTTAAAAAGTTTGCAGGGTGGATTCCTGGATATAAACCGCCAACAAGAAAAACTTTGTCAGGTTCCTTACTTCAGGAATGTTTATATCAAATATCAAAACTGAGCAAATTATTATATCACAATTTGTTAAAGAAGTAGATAATGTCTGTATTACTACTGACCTCTGGACATCTGGAGTAACTGAGAGTTACATCGCATTAACAGGACAATATTTAACCGAAAATTTAGAATTTAAAACGGTTTTATTAGGCTGCTGCCATTTTTCGGGAAACCATAATTCAGAAAACATCGCTTCTGAAATTGCTGAAATTATTAATCAGTGGGGTCTAAAACGAAAAGTAAATTTTGCAGTAACTAATAATGTTTCAAATATGGTCAAAGCTATTAAAGATATTTTGGAATGAAAACATTTAAATTGTTTTGCTCATACGTTAAATTTATCGGTGGAGGACGCACTTAAATACTGTCGTGTACAAATACATAAAATAAAAAGTCCCTTTTTCGACAATTTGGCAAAAAAATTTGGTATATTGAGATAATATTAAATATCGGAGAAAGGAAGGTAATCAAAATGTTTAGAAACCTAGAATGAGCTTAAATGGCGATTAAAGAAGTAATTTATAAGTTATATTTATAAGATTAAAGAAGTAACTTTGTTATATTGGGACATTTTGTGAATAAAAGTGAATAATAGTGTTATTTACTAATTTACGATATTTAATTTATATATATATATATATATATATATATATATATATATATATATCGTCACCTGAATGTAAGAACTAGGTATCTCAAAATTTTCATATTTTGAGATATGTATACAATATTATTTCAAATACCATCTAGCGTTCAGTACAAAAAGTAGGTACCTTAATATAATAGGTAAGAGCCATCTACTGGACAATGTAAAAAGTAGGTAAAAATATCGAGCAGCTTTCTTTAAATGTTGTAAGTAGGTAACTAAAGATAGCACGTTTGTGCAACCACCATATCACCCGAATGTTTTGGAAGAAGTGGGTATCTCGACTTACCTAGTTTTAACATTTCAAATTTGTGTATTCAAAATATTTACTTAGCACATGTTTAAGACGTTAAGACATACTAATTGTGTTTTATAAGTAAATATGATGTCTAGAGGAGAAAAGATGGTGCAGTTAGTACGTGAAGTTGAACCTAAAGCCGAGGGTAAGTGTAGTTTGAGTTAATTTTTACGTAAAATGGGTTAAATGGGAATGATAGGTTATGTATATATTTGTGAGAAAAATCTGAATTTGTTCTTCCCACAACGCTTTTAATAAACGACAAAACTTTAAGTTTCAAATAAAAACAAATCGTGTTTAACAATCTTAAAGATAATTTATTATTAAAACGTGGTTTATTATAGCCTCAAAAATAAATAAATCGTTCCTTAATAGATGTGGTTGTAAAAATTTTTCATTTGGCTATATTTTCAGGTTCAAACACTAACCCAAAGAGACAAGAGCATAAAGACTTATTTCCAAATAATTCTGATAGACGCGATTTTTCTGGAGATGAATCAGAGTATTTTCCCAGCAGCAGTTCAGACTCTGATACACCAGGTGTTAATGTAAAATTGGCAGGGATGGAAGAACGACCAACAGAAACCGATAAACCTCGACGAAAGAAAAGGCAACCAACCAGTTGGCCAAGAAATATCCGAAAGCAAAGAAGACTTGAAGGTCAGGAATATGTTTCAGTTAAAGGAGTAGTTAAACCAGCTGTCCAAATGAAACCTCCCTGCAAGGAATCATGTAGGCTTAAATGTTTTATGATACCCGAAGATGAAAGACTTACTATTTTTCAATCTTATTATAAACTAGCGGACTACGTACGTCAGGGAGATTTTATAAATGCAAACACGGAAAAAGCAGTTAAAAAATCAAAGACGACGCAAGAAGAGTCTAGAAGGCAATACTCAATTAACTACTTCCTACCTATTATTGGAGAAAAAAAGAAGGTATGTAAATCGATGTTTTTAAACACTTTGGGAATTAATAAAGGTGTGGTGGACATAGCCATGAAGAAGAGATCGAAGCAAAATATAGCTGCCAATGATGGTCGAGGAAAGGAAAGAAGCGTTACTTTAGATCCTGTTTTAACTGATGGAATCAAAGCACATATTCAAAGTTTTCCATGTGTACCATCACATTATTGTAGGGCTAACAATGAAAGAAAATATTTGGATCCCTCATTAAACGTTATGACCATGTATCGTATGTACACTAAATGGTGTGAGGAAACACAAAAGCCAACAGCAAAACTATCTGCTTATCGAAACATCTTCAAAGACAATTTTAATCTGGGTTTTCACAGACCGCGAAAAGATCAATGTCGCATATGTGTAGCTTTTAATAGTACAGTGGATGCACACGAAGAGATGATGAGCGAATACAAGAAGCATATGGATAATAAGACCGATGCTCAAAATGCCAAACTAATTGACAAAGAAATTGCAGCTGCAAGTGGTAATAAAATCCTAAGTTGCAATTTTGACTTACAGCAGGTTTTGCTTTCTCCCAGCGATCCAACAAATAATGCTTTATTCTACAAGCGAAGACTTGCCACCTACAATTTTACCATTTTTAACGTAGCAACAAAACAGGGTGATTGTTTCATGTGGCATGAGGGTCAAGGTGGAAGAGGTAGTTGTGAGATTGCCAGCCTTCTTTTTTCGTACTTTCAATCACTTCCAGATACCATTGAAGAAGTAAGATGTTTTAGCGATCGTTGCGGTGGTCAAAATCTTAACAAATACATCGTAGCGATGTGTATGCACGCTGTTCAAGTGATAAACAATATTAAAAGTATTCACCTTAAATTTCTGACACCTGGTCATAGTGAAATGGAGTGCGATTCAATGCACTCTGCTATTGGAACAGAGTTTAAACGCGTAGGTAAAGCACTGTGGCCAGGGGACTGGAGAACAATAGCACGAAGTGCAAGGAAGAAAGGAGACAAGCCTTACATTGTCCACGATATTGAATCAGAAAGCTTTATAGATTGGAAGTCATTTGCCCATACACAGCTTACTATGAGAAAAACAGACACAGACAATAGACAGGTTCTTTTTCAAAAAATCTGCTGGTTTCAATTTAGGAAAGACAACTCTTATAAATATGAATATAAGGAATCCTTCAAAGAAGATCTGTTTAGAGAAGTGGATTGCAGGAGAAAAGCCTTGCGTATGGTTCCGAGAAATGTTGCTTTACTACGTTGTTATCTACAAGGCCATCTTATTACCGATGCTAAATATAAAGACCTAATGGCTTTGTTTTCTATGAAACCTGCTGCCCTAAGTAGTGAATACTTCAATTTTTATTCAAATTTACCTCACGGAAGAGAAGAACCAGACGAGGATGAAGATTAAAATATTTAATTAAATCATTTAATATTTAAGGCCTTTTTAATAATGCGTTTTATTTGTAGAATATCCTTATTTTTGTAGAAGAAGAAAAATCCTTATTTTTCCTATTATTTTCTAATTTTCATTACCAATTAAATATAGTTACCTATTTTATACTCTTACATTATTTTAGTTTAAGGTAAGTTTGTTAATGTAATAAGTGGATAACTCTGTTTTTTCTGTATTAAAAAATAAATACCAAAATTTTTGTGTATATTTCTTTAAATCAGTGAATTGACTAGACACGAAATGATTTTCTTTCAAAACTAATGTATAATAAGTGTCATGGTTCAAGATATTTCGCTGAAGAGAAATGAATAAATTGTTTTTGGCCATTATCTCGAAACATTAAAATTCAAGTTACCTAGTTGTTACATTCAGGTGACGATATATACATACATATATATATGTATATATATATATATATATATATATATATACATACATATATATATATATATATATATATATATATATATATATATATATATATATTCTAAGTTTACATTCTGAGTTGAAAAGAATAAAATTTCCATAAAATTCTCAATAGAAAAGTAAAGAACTATTTAAAAGTTTAAAATAAAAAAGGATCTAACCTCTTTTCGTTTGAGTATTTTCGCGAACATTGAAATATCTACAAAATAGAAGAATCTAACCTCTTTTCTTTCGAGAATATTCGCGAACATTGAAATATCTATAAATACGCTGTCACTTCGAGCGTGGAAGAGATTAAAAAATTATATTATTATCTTTATTTATTATATTTATCTGGAGATAAAGATTATTAGAAAGAAGATTAATGACTGAGAAATCAAACTATAAAAATTCATTTTGGAAAAAGTCAAGTTTTTGTTAAATTTTCATAGAAAATAAAGCAAGCAAACAGTAATATATAAATTATATGTAAATAATAATATTAATATATAAATATTAATATATTTATATATTAATATTTATATATATATATATATATATATATATATATATAATATATATATATATATATATATATATATATTAATATATAAATATGTAAATTCAGTAATTTTAAATTGTTATTGTTATTTTTCTGACTTCTTGTAAGCTTTGTCCATTTTTTTAAAACAATTTATGGATATAAGTAATATGTGGAAATAGCAAGCGTTGATTAAAAATTTTTTTTTGTTAAATGTGTTTTAACAGATTATTGAAGATTGACAAAACTGATGGGTATAAGGTGAATCAATTTGGTTAGAGTTGTGATTTATGGTATTTTATTCTTGTTGTGATATAAAAACTACTGAACAAGACGTTACTAAAGTGTTATGATTGATAAGAGGAGATTCAGATGTTTGGCTTGACTTTATATAGACCATGCAATTATCTCGATATGTAAATGTGAAGGGATGTATAGGAGTGAGGGATTGAATTATTATGTGATTGTGAATGGTTCATAAAAGGTCTGGTCTGAATTTAGTTATGTAACAAAGCAGGATGAAGCAATTTAGGCTTAGGGGTCAGACGTGAAGTATAGAATACCAGAAAGAAGTGGGGAATGATGGAAAAGTTAGATGCATTGAAAAAGTGGTTTGGAGTGGACTAAGAAAGATGAATTTAATGTAAATTTTATTGTGGCAGTAGAAATTGAGGATGTAAGTCATAAGAATAGTTGGCGATGGAGGGGAAGGAAGTCTCGATTGAATGAAACATGGCGATTAACACAATTTGGACCCTTCTGCTTTTCTTTGATAATTTCTTCATATAAGTCTAGTTTTAGGAAGTTTTTTGAGGAATATTGTGGATAAGTGATACATCTTCTGGGATATTTAGATGTTGAGAGAAAGTGGAAGTGTTTTCTCTTTTTGTGTGCTCTAAAGAGCGTGAAGACAGTGATCTACAAGTTCTTCCTATGTAGGTGGCATTACAATCTGAACATTTTAGTTTATAAACACCACTACGGTTCATATAATTGATGGCGTCTTTGGAATTAGATATACACTGACCCAAATTATTGGGTGCTTTAAAAGACACGTGGATGTTTTCAACTGAACGTTTTATGAGATTTCAAATATCTCCAGAAAGACTCATGATGATACGGAAGTGAAACGTAATTAGGTTTACTTGTAAGGTCTATGGGGAACGCAGTCTCCTGCAGAGTTTTTAGACGTCTTCTATGGATGAGTTTATTGATGATGTTTTGATCATATCCATGGGATATGGAAGTTGAATTATTTTAAGGAACCCAACTTTCTACACATATCTGCTTTCCATATTCTAGGTACCAAATGTTGAAAAACCATAAAGGGCTTTTTATAAAAATCTTTAGTTCACCACTACTGAATTCAATCTGACCAAACTTCAGATAACCTACATTCTTAAGAATTTTTTCATATTATTTTAGGATAAATTCATACCTTAAACTACAACATATTGATGGTTGCTACTGTTATTATTAATATAATTTTAACATATTCAATTTCTAAATATTTCTGGCTACTGTCATATTCAGAAAAATACCTCATGTTACATTGACTGCTTAGTTTCGACTTCCGTCCTAACATATCATTATTGTCATTTCAATCAGTTGCTATCAACAAGTCGTCGTAGACACTTTGTCTCAGGACTAGCAACCTCCAGTGGAGTCTTACGTTGCAATGTTATCTATTCCTGTTCTAACTTAAACATCCTAGTATATAAAATCAAATATTTTAACAAAAATTTTATGTATTTAGTGGCTTAAAACATGTACATCCAGCAAGTATTAACCATATTTTTATATTAACCTCGGTCAAAATTTAAATTTTATTTTTGCTGTAATTAAAGTGGTTATACTTTTAGGATAGGCTGATGATGGAATATTAATTCCGAAAACGTTCTGTGGTGTAGCCCGATAGGGTGTTTTTATATATACCTTTTATAAAGGAATTTTTAAATAAACATTTTTTTGTGATACGTGGTATACAACCAGCTACAGGAATTAAGTTTCCTTGTGGATATTACTATTTTAATGACAATGAACCAAAACTTTAATTAAACATACTTTTAATCAATATTTTAATAAGTTTTAATACACCTTTTATATTTTTTAAATAGACAATTTCCTTTATCTTCCTTTTAACAACAAATATTTTTTATTTTGGCGGAAATAATGTCAACAAGGAGAGATAATAAACATGTTTCCGTTTAAAAGACCATTATAAATCTGACAATGTGGAATGTGAATGTGACAACACCACTGGAATGAACGCACTAAAGCTTTTTGTTGCTTTTATATTTGAATGCTACAATTTGGCACCAAAAAACATACGCGAAATATAGGAAACAAAAAAAGCGCCCCAACAATCAAGTCAAAAGATTCTTAAAATGCAATTTTTTTCATGTATAAATTTTTTGGTTTATTTTAGAAAATAAACAATTTATAAAATATTATTTCGAGATGTGTTTATATCAGAGATAGAATATTCTGACATTATTATTATTTGACAGTTACAGTTGATTCCTAGTTTTTTTATTATTATTTTTGGTTTGGACAAGGTTTTTTTGTCTCCTAAAATAGGTATACCGTCTAATAAAAGGGTTTCAATCATCATAGGGGATTTTTTTTGTTTTGTTTTTTTTTCCTATAAATTTAGAATCTACACATGTTTATAAATTAACTTTAATCTACGTTGTTTGTAAGAAGCAAAATGGGTTATAACGTCATCGTAAAATTTATTAGAGTTTTGGAGAGATTTTAAAAGTTTTTTTTCTATTGCTATTTGAGATAAGATTGACATTCTCTTTTGTTCCATGGCGTTTCGACAATACGTTTTGATTCTTTTGAGATGAGATAAATCCCGTTCATTTGAGGCAGAAGTTGGTGATAATGAGAGAATTGATGACAATAACTTATTAATTTCTGTAACAGTTTGTTGTAATGAACTGCAGTATATAAAATTATACATTTTTGTAACTTACCCCACCTTCCGAAAATATTTGGATCAGCATTATAAAACTTTTAATTAATTTTTTAATTTTATTTTATTAAAGAATGATAGATAATTTTTTGGAAATTCTTTGGCGTAACTTCTAAATTTTGAATTATCAAAGAGGTAAAAATTTGCAAATTTGCGAAATTTCAAAATATACTCGTTAATCGAGATCTGTGTGTGTGTCATGCCTTTGTCTTTTTTGGGGGTTCGGAAATATCAAGCAAATTCAAAAAGTCACTGTGTATATATTGCAAATCGCTATTATTACGAAAATCTTTTTTATTCTATATTAGAAATAAATAATGTCAGTTGACTGATTTTGAACAACACTGAATATTAAATCGGTTTGGGTAAACACTTTCTTACAAATATTTAAAAGAATTGGAGAAAATGCCGGCGTTTGGAGTGGAACTATTTGTGATTCAACGTGCTTTTAATCTTCTACTAACTTATACTGCCGGTATTCTCTGGGTTTTTCAGTGGACTGTATTATTTTGATTGTCTACGGTACGTATAGAATACGAGTAACTTGTAACTAACTTTTATTTCTCTATGTATTATAGGTAACATAAACACAATATACAATGGGTACAATATGTCACAATATACGTGGTTACAGAAGGTTGTTATGTTTCACAATTACGGAGATCAATTTTTTTATTGCTAAACACTTGAGAGAGAGAGAGAGAGAGAGAGAGAGAGAGAGAGAGGGAAAGAGAGAGAGAGGGAAAGAGAGAGAGAGAGAGACGCTCTGAGAATCGCAACTACCAAAATCACAAATTGTGTTATTTAAGCACCATGTTTCTTCCGCGAGAGTTGCTAATTGTTCAATAGTAACAATCGACCTTGTGTTAGAGATAGTATTTCGGACTTAAAGAAAATGGCTTCAACTTGACCTATTAGGAATAGTCTGGAATCTTGCAATTCCTTCGGAGGCAAGTGACCAGATAAGCGGTCTTTATGTCGGGCATTGTACACAAACGGACGTATGTACGCCATGGATTTTATAAGTTTAGTGAATGATGAGAATCGGTTTATATATTAGATCCAACAATTTTCCTGAGTTTTGGTACATACATTAACTCTTTTGTTTTCTTTGGGAAGATTGACTATAGGCTCAAACGAGCCATATTTAAACCAATCGCTAGATTGATCTAGTAGAAATGATGGTCCAGAAGGATCTGACCTGATCTGAAAGCTTGCCCCGAGATAAGAGGTCTGCGGGATTGAGTTTAGTCTTTATGTGCTTCCACTTTGGGGAAGGGTTAGCGTTTTGGATTATGTCCACCCTGTTTGCCACAAAGGTAGACAATTTTTTGGAAGGTGAGAAGGTAAGAGAACGAGATATTATGGGATAAAGCTTTGTGTAAAGACTGGTTAAGGAAACCATTGCAGACAATTCTAGTTTCGGTATGGTGAGAGGTTTTCTCACTGGAGCTACACGCGATTTTGCAGCAATAAGTGTAGATGACGCAGATGAATCAGATTCTGCTGTTAAATACATGCAACATCCATATGCCTGAGTACTGGCATCACAAAACCCATGTAATTCGACTTGTACTACGTCTTTTTTATCGATTATGTACCGCCGAGGAATCGAGAAGGAGGACAGGTTGGTTAAACTTGACAAGAACTTAAACCAACTATCTAAAAGATCGGGATCGGTTATATTGTGGTCCCAAGAGAGATTTTTGGCCCATATTTGTTGCATTAGAATTTTTCCGTGACCAATTACAGGATTGACAAATCCTAGAGGGTCATAGCACTGCGCTATGACAGAGAGAATTTTTCGTTTAGTAGGTGAAGTAACAGTAAGCGACTCTGGAATAGCAACTTGAAATACATCAGTTGCCCGATCCCACTTAATGCCTAGCACCTTGCATGGCCCTTTTTCAGGAAAAATGTCCTTTGACGCGCTGCTAAACTGTGCAGGGTACGCAGCAAAAGATGAATTGGATCTGATCTCGTGTATACTGAAGCCAGTGGATGAAAGAGTAGAGCTTAAGGAACGATGCATTAAAATGATTTCTTCTTGAGTACTACAGCCTGATAAGATGGCATCCATATAAGTCTGATATAATAGTGTGTCTTTCACTGCCGTTGAACAAGAGGTATGTTGAGCAATGTCCTTTAGAACTCGACAGGTCAGATATGGAGCACTCTTTTGACCAAATGAAGCTGTAGTAAGTTTAATGCAAGAGAATTGGTCTTGTGGAGTTTCTCGCCACAAAGCGTTCTGAAGAAAGTGAAAGGAGGGGTTCAGTTTAACCTGCCGATACATTTTCGTTATGTCTTCGTTATGTTATTTTGAACAGTTCGGGCTGAACCTTAAGACCACGGAGAGTGACATCGTTTAGTGAGAGAGCTGAAGTGGTCTTAGCCAAAAAGTCGAAAATGACTCTCATTTTCGTAGTAGAGCTTTGGTGTCGTACAACTGCTAAATGTGGGACAAAGTATTTATTCTCAAATTTGGAGTTGCAAAGGGTTAGAGGGACTTCCCTTCCGTGTCCTAGCTCAATATACTCCATCAGAATTTTTCTATATTCTTCCTTTAGGAAAGGATGCTTGACAAATCTCTTCTCAAGGGAAAGGTATCTGTTTTTAGCACACATAAATGAATCGCCCAATTCTTTGTGAGCTAAAGGGTGAATGAGAAGGAGGTCGACCTGGTAGCGACCGTCTTTCAGAATTTTTCAAATTCAGAATTCGTCGAAACAAAGATTGCTTCGGTAAGCTCATCCTGTTCCGAACTTTTAGAAACATCAAGCTCTTGTTCCTGTTGAAAAAAAGCGATCAAGTGTTTCATTAAGTGATTCCTCGGTTTCTTGAAAACCAAGGGTCGAGTGAAATGTGTATGATTTTGGGTGAGGTTGAAAATGGGGTTTAAGATAGCTGAGTGGTACAGAGCCAGACATAACCCATCCTAACTGTGTCTGTATAAGAGAGGGCAATCCCTTCCCCAATTTTTCAAGTCCTGGTAGCAAAAGCACATAGTAGGCATCAGCTCTTATGAGCAAATCAATGCCAGCTGGTGACTTTTCTTAATTACATTACTATCATTAAGGATTCCCGAGATATGCAGACTAGAAGGATGCCTTTTGCATCCTATTGATTTAGATAGTGAATCAGTGATAAATGAACTTTGACTTCCAGAATCCAGAAAGCTCTGGCTAGAATAAGCCGTCCATTTACTGGATAAATGTGAACTTTGGCTATAGCCAACAAAACGTGAGTGTCATGTATGGTGATGGTCGATAGTACAGTTGAGCGTGAAGTGAAGTTATTTTCATGTACGAAACTGGACTAGTCAATTTCTGACTGAGTTGTCAGAAGAGTATGAGATAGAGGACGAGTGGAAGACTCTTCGTGGTTGAGTGAGTGATTAGAGGGCTCAGTTGTAGTATGAGTGTTAGTTGGTGAGCTGTGAGTGTTGTGTGAAAGAAAATGGTGCCTCGAGTGGCATAAGAATAGGAAGACTTTGACGCACAGTTTTGTAAAAAGTGCTTACTACCTTAACAGTTAAAACTGATCTCTTTGGCCTTTGAATATTCAATTCTATCAGATACAGGCAATGAACAAATTTTAGTGCATGAGTAGATGAGGTGATTCTGCTGCAAGCAGCATTTACATCCTTTGAGCTGTGAGGTATATGGATTTGATTTTGAATCCATTTGACTAGAGGGGTTTGATTGTGAGTGAAAAGCTACCTTGAACTTACTTGGGTGAGAATGGTCATTACCTTGGAATCTAGTCACTTTAGACGTAGGTTGTTGGGCCGCAATGGAATTCTAAGAGTTGATATTTTCCAGAACAACACAGAAGAGATCTAAGTCTAAAACTTAAAATTCGCCTTTTGAGATGTTACGTTATGTCAGTTCTCCTCTACGGGATGGAAACATGGACATTGAAAAAGATCGATACCAAAAAGATAGAAGCATTTGAGTTGTGGATGTATCGTAGAATATTAAGAATACCCTGGACAGAGAAAGTAACAAATGTGGAGGTTTTGCGGAGAGTACGGAAAGAGAAATAGCTGATACTTACTGTTAAAAAGCGCAAACTACAATATTTGGGACATGTTATGAGGGGAGATAAATACCAGTTGCTGCAAATGATTATACAGGGAAAGATAATGGGAAAGAGATCTATAGGAAGAAGAAGGCATTCATGGTTGAAAAACTTGAGAGAATGGTACAATTGCACCAATTACCAACTGTTTAGATCTGCAGCATCAAAAATACGCATAGCTTTGATGATAGCCAAACTTCGGAACGAAGACGACACTTGAAGAAGAAGAAGAAGAACAACACAACGCTTACTCAAAAAATCGAAAAAGTCATCAATAGAAGGAAGCTGATTCACTGAAACTTGCTCTTCGAATGAGCGACGAGTGCTATAATCAAGTTTTTGTTCCAATAAATGAACAAGTAAGAATTCAAACAGTTCTGCTTTACTTAACTTTGCCGTGTCTAAGGCATCGAAAATTGTCTTAGAATTTGCAATAAATTGTATCAGCGATTGCGAAGTACATTTTTGTAATGTAGGAGTGGCTAGTAACTGCTGATAATTTGAGCGGATTATCTGCTGCTGGTTACTATACCGGCTGTGTAATAAATCTAAAGCTATGACAAAAGTATCATCAGTTACCGGCAACCTATTAAATAAAAGAATTTCTCAACATTTGATAACTGTGAATTATTGACAATTAAGGCTCTGAATAAGCCGATAAACGAAGGATATTCGATGCAATTTTCACTAAATGTGGGTAAGTGAATATTTGGTAACTTAATATTTATATGAGAGTGGCTACTACGAGAGAAATGATCAGGATCTGGTCGGGAAGACACTTGATTTAAGGCTTCTACTTGAGCTTGTAGGGTACATTTTAGATCCAGACATTCATTTTCATATTCCTCTCTGTCCGCGGAGTCACTGGGTGAGTCCAGTAACTCAATTTCATTTTGAATGGAGTCATACTTAGCTAAGTTCTCCTTGAGAAGGTCTATACGAGACTTCAACTGATGTCTAACATCACAAGAGGTATTAGCGCTGTACCACTTTTCTATGCTGGTGAATTGCGCCTTGTAAGTACTACGCTTTTTCTTAAGAGTGTCCATGTTTGTATTTATAAACAACGAGTTAACTGCGAATTTACTAATAACTACTTATACTAAGAATACTAAAAAAAAGAAGTATTTTTTTGCTAAACTAACCCTTCGAGTAAAATGCAAAGATAAGACACAGAGTGAGAGAGAGAGAGAGATGCAGAGAAGTATATTTTTTTTAACTATACTTTTAGTAAAATACAAAAGGGCAAACGTTGAACAAGACACAGAACGAGAAATAAAGAGAAGTATTCTTGCTAAATCCAAATGAGAGTAACAGTATACAAAATAAAATAAATTATTTAATATAAATAAATTTTACTCTAAAATATACTATGCAGCAATATGTAAATTGAGTTTTCTATTATGAGTAAAAAATGAAGAATTAAATTATATTTAATTTGCAACTTTGTGACTTGCACTGTAACAGAATCAGCAAATATTATGAGAAGAATGATAGCTTAATTGATAATCTACGGTTCTAAATTAAATAATGCATATGCCAATCTGGTTTATGATGAAATAAATAAAGACATGCAGAATAAAACAAATAATTTGTAGCTTTTATTATTCTCGTAGCATGACCTGAAACATACAAAAAACATTTCAGACCAGCATCAGCGTCCTTGAACTCAAAATTCTTAAAACTTAAGGAAGCTTAAATATTTTTTGACTATATAAATTTACTAATGAATATTTACTATTTCTTCATCTAAACTTAAATGTAAACATATTTTTTCTAGCCTTTTTAGGATTGTCAGGGAAGAATGAAGGGTCATCATCAGAATCATCAAAAGTGCTTTCAACGTTTATTTCTAAGCCTTCTGCTTCTTCTAGGTCTTCTGCTGGTTCATTTCCCAAATAACTAACGTTACTTGATCTTGAAGAAGAAGAACCACCCAGCACCAGAGTATATTTGGCATCGGAATCTTCCTCATAGTCCGAGTAATAGAACCCACTATTTCCAGAAGATTCCAGTAAACGTTGCAGTTCTGCTTCGTTGAGACATTGTTTAGATTTTTTTCTGCAACAATAACGTTTCTGTAAGTTTTTCAAATAAATATGGACCGTGGATACGCCTAACTCACAATAAGGTTGCATGGAAATAACTGGGACACCCTTTATGAGCTTATAACAACTCTGTGGACATAACTATATATAAGCAATACGATCAATTTTAAAACTCAGTTACTGCTTATCAGTTTTGCAAGATAATTATAATAATGATAACTGGTTTAATTAGCAAACAAAATTAAATTTTTGGATCTTTATGTAAGAGGTTATGTCTCCACAAGATACCTTTCAATGATGTTTAGTTTAACAAAAACATCGTTTTTTAACGAAATTCAAACCACTACAATCTATATATAATATGTTACAATTCTTACCAAACTATTTTACACGCACAAACCACCTGGTTCGGTATAATATGATAGACGGAAATGCGTACTGGTAGCTATACATACCGACTAAATCATCATATCTGATTATTGGCATTATTGCGCGCATTCCTTGTTGACACTGTATGCATTGTTGCCAGAGTTACTCAATAAATCAAGCGAAATGCGTAACGCTCAATTTCACGTGACTGTCGTTCCAAAACAAACTTTAAACTTGTATGGTAGCTGTGGCTACCAATACCACTTAAAGGGTTAAATGATACGGAGAGAAATGTATGTTTGGTTGCTTATCGACTAATATTCCGTGTAACATGTAAATCGTCAGCCTGGGGTTTTAGTTTGCCGATACGGGTCTAATAAGAATTCACACAGTCGGATAGATGACACGGATCTCGGATCATTAATTTGAAAATTTGATGCACAGGGATCACTTAACGCTCGTAATGGTCGAATTCTTTTAAAACCCATGAATAAAATTAGTCGGTATAATCTCACAGATATTTTGTTGTTTCACAGAAACAAATGGCATTAACTTATTATCTGCGATAATTAATTATTGAAATACCTATTAAATTAACTATTAAAAAAATCTATATATATATATATATATATATATATATATATATATATATATATATATATATATATCGGAAAAGGAGTACGCAATAATTCCGCTCAGGTTTAGAAAGAACTTTATTAAAATATCCAAGAACTCGTTCCTATCCTCCTTGAATCTGAGACAGCACCCCTCCAATTCCCACATTACTTGCAGCTGTATCTAAGATGAACTCTTCTTCTGGCAGTGGATACCCTAAAATTGGTGCTGTGATTAAATGCTTTTTTAAGGTCTCCATTTGGCAGTCTGTATCCCAGCGGTAATCTCTTGCTTACTGTGTGAGTCGCGTTAATGGCTTAGCGATATCCGCAAACTTCTTAATAAACCTCTGGTAGTAAGTACATAGTCCCAAAAAACTTCTCACTTGGTGTTTGTTAGTTGGTTTTGGCCATTCCTTAATGGAATCTATTTTTCCCTTATCCACGGCCACTCCTTCTCTACTGACTATATGACCCAGATCATTGACTTTACCTTGAAATAGCTGGCACTTCTTGGAGTTTAACATCAATTGGGCAGCTTTAAGTCGATTAAAAACGTTTTCTAAATGCTTCAGATGGTCTTCAAATGTCTCCCCAAGACGATTATGTCATCTAGATAAACTAGGCATGTCTTCCAAGATGACTCTCTTAACACATTTTCCATAAGACTCTCAAATGTCGCAGGACATTGCTACAATCCAGATCCTGTGGTGAAGGCTGTCTTTTATTTATCTACTGGGTCCATTTCTACCTGCCAGTATCCAGACTTCAAATCCAAAGTAGAAAATAATTTACTTTCAGCCAATGTGTCGTCGATCCGAGGCAGAGGATAACTATCTTTCTTGGTAACGTTATTCAACAAACGGTAATCCACACAGAACCTCGTCGTTTCGTCTTTCTTCTTAACCAGGACTACCGGAGAGACCCATGAGCTCGTAGAAGGTTGTATCACCCCGTCGTTCTTCATTTCCTGAACAATCGTTTCAGCTTACTCTCTTTTCGACTGTGGTAATCGTCGAGCTGTTTGACGAATTGGCTTAGCATTACCAGTATCAATTTTATGCTTAATAACGGTAGTTCTTCCCGTCTTTCCTCCTTTCGGTACGAAAATATCACGATACTGCCGAAGAAAATTCCTTAATTTCCTTTTTTCAATCTAATTCAGAGACTGTTCAGCAACTGCAACCATTTGGTCGAATTTGTCGTTGGAATTATCAGATGTTGTCGTCTGACGGATTATGGATGTCATAAATATACAAGTTCCTGCTTTTGTCTCTTTCTTGATGGTTACTGGATAGTCATTGACATTGGTAAGTCTCACAAGGATTTCTTTAGCCGAAGTCACCAATTCCTTTCCAATTATGATTCCTCGGCCAACCGCGTCGTCATGGTTCCAAGGCTGCATCATAACAGGTGTTCCTTCGTCCACAATTTGCTGTAGCCGCGCTACTATGATCGTTTCACTTCTCGCAGGCACAACTGTATCTTCTTTAACGGCTGCTTGCATAGTGCTGTCATTATGTGGATGAAGAAATACTTCCTCGTTACCAATTTTGATTACCTTATTCTTAAAATCCAATTGGAATCCATGCGTATTCATTACGTCCATTCCTAATATAACATCCTTTTCGATGTCTACTATGACAGTATGGACCAACTTTTCTGCTCCAATTCCTAATTGTACCTGGATTTCTCCATGAATGTTGTCAATTTAACCTGTAGCGGTCCGAAGTCGCAACCTCGTTGGTAACAGTTTCTTTCGGCTGTTTATAACTGTCGGACGTATAATGGTTCTGGTCTCTCCGGTATCCACCAACAACGTATGCTTTTTACCATTTATTTCTCCATCTATATATACACTATCTTCACGACATTTCAAAGAAGCTATTAGTAAGAGAGGGTCTTTGGAAAAGTTTTGGGTCGAAACTGCCCCCCTAAGGCTGACCCGTTCTAGTTTTGTGTTCGGTCTTATGGTCTTTGTTTTCTTGTGTGTCATGCTTTTCATCATATTAACGAGCTGGTCAAGTTTGTCTTCATCTTCTTTTACAGTTCTAACTTTACTGTATCCGCCAGAGGCCTGCGTAGCTGACTCGTATTCGAGGGCGGCGGATAAGACATCAACCAGCGTCTTGTGACGAGTTAATCGTAGTGTTTTCTGCATTTCATGATCACGAAGACCATCAATATACGTTTGAACGGCCAACTTTTCCATCATGTCTTCGGGAGTTGTTGGATAAGCATATCGTACTAATCTGGCCATATCTACCTCATATTCTTGAAGAGCTTCATCCTTCTTTTGTCTTCGATTTTTAAGCTGCGACTGATATAGATCCTCCAAGTGTTCGTGGCCATATCGCATATTTAACCTCTTCTTAAGTTGTGCGAAATCATCCGTCTCCTCTACGGCTATGGTCTGGAGCACATCTAAGGCATCTTCTCGAAGAGCGATAGTCAGGTTTACAGCCTTTTCTTTTTCAGACCATCCATTCGTTGTTCATCATTTCGTCTCGTCTTTTTTTGTCTCTGTTGTAATTGGATTGTTTCCTCTCTCTGCTTTCCCTGTTTCCTCCAGCTTCTTTTCCATCTCTTTCCATATATTTTCTTCGAAGGCCAACATATCGGCAGCAACTTGGTTTTTTAACGACGACATTCTATCGTCGAGGGCAGACATCTCAGAAGTGACTGTAGATCAGAAGTAGACTACTGAATGTAGAGATGTTAGCAGAAACTTTGCTTTCCAGAGAAGAAATCTCGTTAGAAACTTTGCTTTCTAAAGAAGCGATTTCGTCGGAAACTTTCGAAATATCGCCAGAAACTTTGTTCTCCAATGATGCGATGTCACCAGAAACTTTGTTCTCTAATTTCGAAATCGACGAGATGACAGCATCTTCAAATATATAAGTTTCCGGGTCTAAACCCTCTTCCTCTAAAGCGTTCTTTAGTCGTTGGACTAACTCAGCCTTTTTTCCGGTAGAAGCTAATTCTTTATCCTCGAGATGTCTTCTTAAATTCGTAACTGTGAGCTCGTAAATCGTCGTCATTTTCCTATTTTATTTAAAATATCTCACTTCTGCACACCACTGTTATGTCTTTATTAGTTCTAATTTATTGTTCTTATTTTAATTTACTAAAACACGATAATTTATATCAATTTATTAAACCACTGTACAACAATTTATTTGACTAATAATTACATAATTTATTTATACGTTCGTTACATTTTAAAACGCGACTCGGTTTATCTTCTCTGACTGACTTATTTCAATTAAAATCCTGTTATATATTCATTCAGCTGTTAGATTAGAAGGATGTCGGCCCCTGGTCGAAAATACTGGAAGGCTACTGCTGGTTTTTCATTCAACGTATTTCCGGATCGTTCGAATGGACCGGTTCTTTTTTTAGTACTTGAAAGTTCTGCAGGTAGTCGAGTGGGTCGTAAAATCTAGAACATATTAGTGAATAAACAACATGTTTACAGGTTTTTTAATATGACTCATTTTTACGTAAACAATAGCATAACGTTTTCGATCTAATCAGATCATCCTCAGTGCTTTCTTATGTAATTAAAGCTAACACTAAATTTGTAGCTGTGACATCCATACATGGTTTTACATTATTCCAAATTTAAATTATATTGTGAGTCTAGGTCGATGACATTGGATAAAAATTAATACTTGAGGAGCTACATGTCTCCTTGCTTGGTTTGAACACGTGGTTCTTGTCAGTTAAAACGACACAGACCAACTGGCTGCGGTGACAGGAAATATAATTCAAGAAAACAGCTTAACATGACATGGTATGGGTATGTTCAGAGACTAATGTAATTTTTAAAAATCATAAAATTTATTTTGTTGTAATAATACCTAATATCTTATTATGAAAACCTTTAATTAAAATTAAATTTGATTAAATGATAATGTTTATTGCCTTAAATCTGCAAATCTCTATTATTGAAAAACAAGTAAGTTTTGAGTAAAAAATTAAATTAGTGGGAATCTATGACATCATAAGTAGTATGAAAATTGATTAAGGTAGAAAATGAAAGGAAGTAATGTGGTACTATCCACATAATAGTGTAAGAAATGGTATAAAAAGGAGTATATACTAAAAGATTAAGTTGTTGTTGTTTGTTTGTGTTTTAATGACTGCGGACACTAAATCCATTCGCCAATCTTACAATTTGTACTCATTTTTTCATTAGTCATTGTTTCCTATTCAATCTTAATACTAAATTCCTACTAATACTAATCCTACTATTACTAGTATTGATCCCTAATATATAGTGATTTTTTCCTATTAATTGTTTTTTAGTTATTTATATATAAGTATAATAAGTATAATAAGTGATGAGGTCCTTAGAGTTCCACAGTAAACTTTTCTGCAGCTAACTACTTAATTCAATAGCTACTTTACTGTGGACTGTCCAAGTTCCTCAATTTTTCTTTTTTTTTTTATTTGTATTTTTTTTAATTTTTTTTATTTGTTTTTTATTTTTTTTTATTTTTTTTTTAATTATTTTTTTAATTTGTTTCTTTAATTTTTTTTTATTTTTTTTTATTTTCTTTTTTTATTATTTTTTTTTTTTTATTTTTTTTCTTTTTTTTTCTTTTTTTTACAAATTACAAAGAAATACTTACTCTATATTTACAATTACAATTTGAGTTTCATATCTAAAACATGTTTATACAATAATCTATATAGAAATGCATTGTTTTCTAATGTTAATAAATAACTTAAATTAATGGGATGGTGGACATCGGTCAAAGAATATAGCGAATTTAAAAAATTATTAACCTTATTGGAAATAAGAGAACAGTCTAAAATTTTATGTTGTAGGTTTCCCATCTGACCACAAGTACATTGTGAACTATCAGCTAGATTCATTTTAAACATATATGATGGTGTAAGACAGTGGTTAAATCTCATTCTGCATATAGTTCTTATCATATCCTTTGTCGACTCCATTTTAGCAAACCAAGATTTATCCGTAATATGGTTTCTGATTGCTCTGTAATGCTGTCCTGTATTTATATTTTCATTAATTAATATACCTTTCTTTCCATTCCTTCTTAAGCTCTTTGAACGTGTCTGATTCTATATCTCTAGACGTACAAAGATAATCAGTTAATACTCCTTGTGTCACAGCATTTTTTGCCAATTCATCTACTATCTCATTTCCAGTGATTCCACAATGGCTTTTAATCCATGCCAACTTAACAGTTTTGCCTTGTTGCTGAAGTTCTTTAATTTTATTTATTATATATAATTCAACGTAATTTACTTTTGATTTAGGATTTATAGCACTAATTTTACTTACAGCACTTTTGCTGTCACTATAAATTATAAACTTTGAATGATCTATATTAGATAAATATTTTAGTGCTTCCACTATCGCTAATAATTCAGCTGTGTATATACTCATGATGGAATTGAGTTTAAACATTTTACTGTTTTTATTATTGTCATCCCAGTATGCACATCCCACACCTTCGATACTTTTGGATGCATCTGTATATAGTATATAATAATCTTTGAACAATTGTGAACTGTCAGATATAAACATTAATTTTCTTAAAGATAAAGGTAAATTGCTGTAGTCCCTTAAGAAGTACAACCTGAACTTGTTCTAGAGTATTAAAGTCAATATTGTAATTTAGGTTTATGTCATATTTATATAGTTGTTTATCATATATTGTCATTTTTGAATATAAATCTACTATATTTAGAGTTTTCTTTTTTATCCAATATTCTTCTGTTAAGTCTGCTAAGAACAGCTGGTGTATTTTGAATATTAAACTTGACTTTTTCTCGTACAATCTTACTAAAAGTCTGATGCCAAGTTTTTTTTCGTCTTATATCCATTGGCATTTCACAGCATTCGACTTGTAGGTTACAAATGGGTGTACTTCTTAGGGCTCCTATACACAATCTAAGGCATTTATTAACGATTTTGTCTATTTTGTTTAAATTACACTGTGATGCGTCACTGTATAATATTGATCCATAGTCGATTATAGCTCTTATATTATTTTTAAATAATAACAAAGAAATATTTGGATCTGCTCCCCATCGTAAGTGTGACACGAATCGAAGAAGATTTATTCCCTTTTCTGTTTTTGTAACATATATTGTCTATATGTTCTTTCCAGAGAAGCTGTCTATCAAGAGTAATGCCCAAATATTTAACATATTTTTGCACTGGACAGGAGACATTGTTTATTGAGATGTAGTTGGGTATCTCTTTTCGTTTTCTTGAAAAAATACATAATTTAGTTTTCGAATCAGAGATATTTAGTCCATGTAAATCACTCCATGTTTTAATATGATTGAGTCCTTCTTCAATGGATTTGACTGCATTTTCTATTTTAATGTGTTCTTGATAAATGACTATATCATCTGCAAATTGTAAAATTCTTGTGGAGTTTAAATTTTTAACTAGATCAGCAGTGTAAATTAAATATAACAATGGGCTTAATATTCCTCCTTGAGGTAAACCATCCATCGCTAGCCTTGGACCAATTGTGTTACAATTTACCGATATATAAATTTTTCGACAGTCATATAGTTTTATTATTTTTTGATAGAAACATTCGGGAAGACCTATTTGTATCATTTTGTTGTACAGTATAATTAAATTAACGTTGTCGTATGCTGATTCCACATCTAATAAAAGAGCTGTTACTGAGGAATTTGACGTAAACGCTAAATTTATATCTGTTACCAAGTGGCTCACTGCTTCCACAGTAGAATGATTTTTACGAAATCCAAATTGTGTTTGTGATAGTTTATTATTTTTTTCTAACCATCTTTCGAGCCTAAGTTTTATCATACTTTCCAGTGTTTTTGTTATGCAGGAGCTTAATGAAATACCTCTATAAGATTCTGCCGAATCAGAATTTCGATTTGCTTTAAGTATGGGAATCACCCGGTACTCTCTCCAACTATCTGGAATATCTTCTGATTGCGATATTTGATTACAAATTTTTAATAGTGTTTCTTTTCCTTTTTGATGTAAATTTGCCAACATAATATAATGTATGTTATCTATTCCCGGAGACGTGTTTTTCTTGTTCTTAAGACTTATTTCTAATTCGTATAAACTAAATGGCACTGAAAGTGGATGATTAGAGTTTTTATTTTCCATTACAATAATTTTTGAAAATATATTATCTGGACATAATTTTCTCAAAAACTCCTCAACCCATTATCCTTCGGTCACTGGATTTATTTGTGGTTTAAAGATGTTTTGTAAACGTTTGACTTGATTCCACATATTTTTTATTGGTGTATTTTTGTTTAAATTTTCACAAAAAAATTTCCATGCATTACGCTTACTTTTTAATATAACTTTTTTCGTTTCTGCTACACACTTATTATAATTTATATAATTTTGTATATTGGACTGTAACTTAAACTTGCGTAAAGTAAGTTGTTGTGCTTGAATAACCTTTTTACAATTGTCATTCCACCAAGTTTTCCTAAATCGTGGACTAGTCCCTGTTCTTTTCTCCGGTATGCATATTTTACAATATTCGTTTAATTTATTTAAAAATTGATGGTAATCTAAAATTATTATCGCATTCCGTGAAATTATCAGTGATAGAAGAGAAAAGAGACCAGTCCGCTTTATTTATATTCCATTGGAATTTTGTGTTTACACATTCCGCTTTATTAACATTAATATTTGACTTTATAACAATAGCAAAATGATTTGATCCTAAAGTATTGTCCACAACATCCCAATCGAAACAATGACTAATATTTGCTGAGCATATTGTAAGGTCTATGGCCGATTTATTAATACTATTAGGTCTACGCATCAAAGTTTCTTTGCCGTTATTTAAAAGTACGAGATTACAGTCTCAATAGCTTCTAACAGATTTTTTCCTATAGTGTCTACAGTACTACAACCCCAAACATAATTGTGGCTATTAAAATCACCACCAATTATAAAAGGCTTCTCCATACTATTAAAAAACTTTTTCCATTCATTTACCGTAATTTTGAGATTTGGTTTTACATAAATAGAATAAATGTAATTCTTTTTACCGGTTTTAATTTTTATTGATATGCTATTACACATTACGTCATTGATTGGATGAAAAGTAGGAGTATTATCAAAATTAATTTTTTTCTTCAATAGTATGGCCACACCACCATATCCATCATCCCTATCATTCCTAAAGATATTATAACCAGTAAAGTTAATAAAGCTACTTTTCTTTAACCATGTTTCTGATATTAGTCCTATATCTATTTTATTGTCATATAAAAAATTTTCTAAATAACCATTATTTGTTTTAATTGACCTTGCATTCCATTGAAGAAATGATATGCTAGCCATCACGATTTAATAATAATTGTAAAATATTGGTTTTCAGTAATTCTAACGTTTTTTCATCTAAATTGTGATTAATCTGATTTAAAGTTGTTGAAATAAAGTTTACTATAATTTCTCCTATATTACTTTGATTATCGTTTTGTATTTGTGTTTTATTATGATAAATAGGGCTGTTAAAATTATAACAAGGCCGACTTTGTACTTTTGGAGTTTGCAAGATTTTTCTGTGCGCTTCCATTATCTCTCTGTCTACGTTACTAGAATTAATACTATTTGATCGTTTTCGTTTATAGATCGTATATTTATTGGAAGTACTTTCTTGTTCTTTACTAACTGTTGAATAATATTTTCTATATTTATTATTAGCTTCGTAATATGTTATATTTTCAGTATTCATAATCTTTTTAATATACTCCTGTTTTTCCCTTTCCGTACAATTTGCTCCCTTGTCAGTAGGGCTATGTTTTCCTTTGCACAATACACAAAATAGATTGTTAGGATTGGAACAATTTGATTTATTATGTTCTTCACCGCATCTTTCACACCTATCTTTTCCCCTACATTGAACACGTATATGCCCAAATCTCAAGCACTTTAAACATTGTAGCATTCTGGGTGTGTAATTTTCAACCTCGTATATCAGTTTTTCTATTACTACGTTGGTAGGTATAGACTGACCTTTAAACGTTACTATTACAGTTCCAGTTTTTACATAGATAGTTGATCCATTTTCTTGTACCACTTTCCGCATTATTCTTTTTACATGTAAGACTTCAAATCTCATTCCAAACCTAGGTTGAATTATTGATAACAAATCATCCTCTTCTATCTCTTTATCTACAGATTTTATAACACCTTTTCTTTGGGTAAAAAACGTTGGAATATATGCTCGTACTGTTTGCTTTTTAAATTATCAGATTCAATTAATTTATTAGCACTAGTAAATTATTAAGTTCTGCCTTAATTTTATTCCTACCAACTACCGTGATTTGTGTGATATTATTTTCAATTTCAGGTACTGAACGTAAAATTAATCGGGCCGTGCCTATCCTGTGTAATTTGCCGATATTACCGTTTTTATTTTCTATATGTACTATGTGCGGTGCACTATCTCCTAATTTATATCTATTATTTAATCTTAAATTTATAACTTTATTTAAATTTGGATTACCTGATCTATCTATTTTATTAAATTGTGTCAAAGCATCGTTATTAAAATCAAATTGGTTACTTACCTCGTTAGTGCTAATTGTTTGGTTTTTTTCGTTTGTTACCTTATTTATTGTTATGTTGCTATTTTTTTAATTCTTCAAATTCCATCGTCCTATCTTCTCCAAATTCTACATAAAATTTCCTCTATCTGGAGGCTTCGGTGGAATTTCTTTCATGTCGTTTTTTTTATTAAACTACCTATACACGAAATATACACTTTCTTCCAGACCACTAGTTTAATGTGTCTTTATCACTGCAAGTGATACTGTGAAAGTGAAGAAAAAACCTTTAAAATTGATATTTTTTGTAAGAGCTTCAAAATAATGCGCCTTTCGATTTTGAAAGATTAAGTTGAAATCCACTGAAATTTAAGTTAAAAAAAATTGATTGGGTAATGGTGGATGCCTAACAACGGTAAGAGACCTAGTGTGTAAATATCTGAGAGTTTAAAAATTAATTAGTAAAATTAATAAGCCTAGTAAACAGTTTTATGAGATAATATGATAACGACAAAAGTTTTAACGAAACAAAAGTTTTGACGACAAAAGATGTAACTATATGTTTTTATACCTAAATACAATTGTGAAATGTTTTAAACTTCTGTATGTCTTTTTAAACGATGGTATACAGCCAACTGCTGGGATTTTCCCAATAATATTTAATATAGGATAATATAATATATTTCCCAATAATATAGGATAGTTTCACCCCTGAATTATGTGAAGAGCTAGTTTACAATACCTAATACAGTTCAGGCTGATATTCAAGCTAAGGGCCATATTACGCCTTATTAATTTTCATTTTAATTTATTAAAAACCTATTGTCCCAATATTTAGTTGTAGTAATCAACATAAAATATATAATTAAACTATAAAAATAATTCCATACATCATAAAAATGTTGTTAATTTCATATTTACAATTTAAAAAAATTAAAATAAAAGAATTTCGGTAAATTGGTATTTTATTAAATGGCCAACTATATGGCCTAGGAGACAAATTCGTTAAACTTCCCGTGCTCGAATTGGTATCACTAAAGTGTTATGATCATTTCGGCCTATCCCAGCCATCGTCAGACACTTGGGCTGATACAAATTCAAACTCGGAAAGTAAAACGAATGTCTCCCAATCTTCACTACCGTGTAGTTAGCTTATAAAGGCGCCCTCTATTTTGAAGGCCGTGAACGAAACGATATGAATAATCGTTTTCTGTATCCTTTATGCTATGCGAAATGTGTATTTTCGCATAGCATAAAGGATACAGAAAACGATTATTCATATCGTTTCGTTCACGGCCTTCAAAATAGAGGGCGCCTTTATAAGCTAACTACACGGTAGTGAAGATTGGGAGACATTCGTTTTTACTTTCCGAGTTTGAATTTGTATCAGCCCAAGTGTCTGACGATGGCTGGGATAGGCCGAAATGATCATAACACTTTAGTGATACCAATTCGAGCACGGGAAGTTTAACGAATTTGTCTCTAGGCCATATAGTTGGCCATTTAATACATACAGCGATAGCGGCTTTCGCTAAAAGATTTCATTCTTTACATAATTGGTATTTTATTCGCAAAATAACTGCTTGTTTCAGTATATAGTTGTTAGGGCTCGTAGTTCTGCGAGATCAAAAACTGTGTCTTCAATAATTAAATACTAAGCCTGTTCTATTTTTTTTTTATTTTAAAAAATTATAATTTTGCACTTTCCTTAGACTCATCAATGCAATTGTATATTATTCAGTATTTGATTTATCCTTTGAAAATCATCAAGTGCGGAACATTGTTAAGCGTATATATAAATGTTTTAATATAATATCGAAGTCCAAAATTCGATTTATCCTAAATTAACATATATGTCATGTTAATTTGATTATATATTTACCATAGTAAACAACATTATATTATAACGTATGTTTTGTGAAATATGTATATGCAGTGCTTGTCACATCCATTATTTAGACCTCTGCATTGCTGCATTTAATTAAAACTACAGGGCGTCAGTTATTTTTCTATAATTATTGTTAGATAAAGATGATATGAATTTCCGGCTTCTTTAAGTGTCATCTCCGTTACGGAGGTTAGCAATCATCGCCACTAGTCAAAGGCGAGTAAGCAAAAAAACTAACCTGTTTATGATATTGATCCGGCCTGGCAAACGACAGTTGTTTTGAGGAGTATGGACTTCTATAACAAGAACATATATGAGTATAAGAAAGTAATAAGTCATATAAAAGCTTTAAAAATGGTGTTTTTTTTTTAATGTGTCTATCTTTATTTTTTGCATAGAAAATTGCAAAATAAGTAAGAAATTTGGATTTTTTGTAAATGTTAATAACTTTGTTAAAAATGAACTTCATATTACATGAAATGTTGGGTCTTGTGGCGCTTAAAATATGCTTTGTAGTCTTTAACTGAATAAGTTAAGGAAGGGAGAACAGTTTGTCTCAAGTTGGTCATTCAGATAGCTGTATTTTTTAATTTGTTAATTTCCATAGAATATAATAAAGACAGCTTAAGGCCTTTATTTTTAATGTGAATAATTTGAAATTGATCATTAAAGGAATGAGTATAGTCTAGGAGGTGAATTGCGTACGTAGAATCCGTTTTTCTATTATTGAAAGCCCTTTTGTGTTCTGCTATACGTTTGTTATGATGTATTTCGTCCATGATCTACCATTTGCCTCTCTCCTTTTGACATTTTCTGGCTATTAAAATGCCTATTTTCTTGCCAAACATTCTCTAGAAAATAACCATTCTTTTGATTTTGAAAATGTACACATTTTGAAAACATAAACAAAATTACAACAAAAGATGCATATTGGAGATGATTCATAAAAAAAGATCCAAATTTTATCAATAATAAGACTGAAATCAAAGATCTTTCCAATGTGTATCATAATTTAATAAATTGAGTTGTTTTTTAAATAAACTATGTCAGACCTTTAAGATACGACCCTGAACCACTCCTATTTTAAGATACCTGCCAGATATCATCTGTCAATGTCAGATACCAATTTTTTAATCCATGTTAAACTTTTTAAAAAGTGTAAGCATGAAATTTAATTGTAGAATTTAATGTTTATAAAATAAAATAAAGTGCTTAAAATGGCAAATTTTCCTTTGCAAATATGACCATACGATATGCATGTTAAACATGGAATAAACGTATGGTTTGGAACCATTGCTAATTATTTTTTACGGACATGCGAATTACCTTGTAATTTAAATGGTAACATTTATTTACAAATTTTTTATAAAATGATTTTATTGATTTATTGGAAAAATTGTCATCAAACTTAGGGCGAAATGTGTAGTTTATGTACACCACCACATTATAGAGAGAGGGCAAAACGTTGGATTGTTCGTGGTAGTCGTATTCACTGGTCATGTGGAAAGATATTCATATAATTACTTAATGCATAAAAATCCTAAAATAATACTTATTATACTTATAATAAATACTGCAACAGCTTCGTTAGAACCAGTGATGCTATTTAATATGAGACGTTCTTTTATGTAATGTATTGACAAATGAATTAAGAACTTATTTGAGAAAAAGTTTAATGGTATTTAGTGTAACTATTTCATAATTTGGTTTGTAAATAAAATATTTTGAGAATGACTTTAATTTAATACGAAACGTAAAATGTTTTATGTAAAATCCAATTATTCTGTTATTTTGTCAAATCCTACTACTGTTAAGTCCGAAAACTGTTAAGTTTTGAAGTTATTAACAAGTATACTTCATTTGTTAAAACAATGTATTTTAATATTTTTTATCACAAACACCGGTAACTTAAAGAGCAAAAAAATTAAGTGCAAATGTATGCCACATACGTGACGCCATCTATCAGCTACATTAAAGTATACATCAAATTATAATTCCTAATGTTCAATATTATCCAGTTATGAATTTTGATACATAAATGGTAACAAACATAAAAGTTGCAGCAATAATTAAAATTTTAAATTTCCACTTTAACACCCTGTACATTTCTTAATATCAACATTTCATTAAAGCAATTTGACTTAAATCGTAATATTTTAAATTGTAAAATCTACGGTTTCGTTTTGTACAATTACTTAAGGACCACCCTGTATAAATATGTTTTGGATAGGTTGGAGTCAATAAAAGGGGCTATTATGTAACTATTTTTTATCTCGAGCTTATTAAGAGCTGCTAAAAAATACAAAATATCTTATAAAGTTTAACTAGCAAAAAAAAATATTAACTCACCAAATAAAATTAGTTTGGTTAGTAAACTCATGCTGCTAAACATATTTCAAAAATACAATTTTAAAAAATTAGCTTATCTAATAAATGTTTCTCTTAAATTTTGTAACATAATTTTGAAAAACTTTTTAAAACAAAAATCAATTGAATTTATAAATAAGTTATAATAGCGACCAATTACAAATAAGCCTCAATGTCATGAATGCCATATTGTATTGCCAAAAACTAAAATTTTGTTAAATATTAATTTTTATTTAATAATAAAAAAGAAGATTTATTTATCATTGATAGATGTCTGAAAAATATTACAGGTATATGGAAAATTAAATTAAAATGTGATATTTTACTGGTTTTATAAATAAACTATAGAGAAATAATGTAATTATAAATTTTGCTTAAATTTTAAATTTCTGATCTTTTGTTTAAATTATTGTCACTTTTGCTAATACAAACCATTTCTAAAGGACTTTACAACTCAGTTGTTATCAACAGGTCCTCGAAGACACTTTGTCTCAGGACCTTTTACCTATGTAGGGTCATACGTCGCCATGTTACCAATTCCAACGGTAACTTAACATCATAATTTGTAACCACATATAATGTAAAGCAAATGTAAATTTATATCATTTAAAGGGTTTGGACCAGATATTTTGGTGGCTCATAGCATGTATACCTCGTTTGCACTGATGATGGATTTAATAATCCGAAAACGTTTTGCAATATCTTTGTGATAGCCCGTTTGGGCATTTTATTATATACCTTTTATAAAGGATTTTAAATAAAAAGCAAATTGTCTAGTATCTAAATTACACAGAAAAAAATTTATTGATAATAAAAAAGTAAGGGAGCTCAAAATATATAATTCAATTGTTCCACGGTTTTATGCTCTACCTAAAATACATAAACCAACGTTATCTATGAGACAATGTAATCGACAAAGACCGTTTTATGGATTTTGATAACATTCAAATTTTGTGTAATCATCATCATCATTGGCTTTTACAACTCTTCGTGAGTTTTTGCCGCGTTTACTATTGCCTTCCATTGATTCTGATCCTGTGCTATTATTTCCCATGGCCTTACTTCCATCTTCTCTAGGTCTTCCCTGACAGCGTCTTTCCACCTTTTTCTAGGCCTTCCTGTCGATCTTTTTACCATCTGGTCTTTCCCAAAATACATTGCTAATCAGTCTGTCGTCATCACTCCGTACCACGTGGCCTGCCCATCTTAATCTATTGGCTTTTATGTATCTTACGATGTTGCCTTTCCCGAACAGAGTCTCTATTTCATTGTTGTATCTGCTCCTCCATTCATTTGTCACGCTGTCCCTGCAAGGACCATATATAATTCGCAGGATTTTGCGTTCCATACTAATAGCTTATTGATTTCTTTCTTTCTCAATGTCCATGTTTCACTTCCATATGTCACTGCTGGTCGTATTATGGTTTTGTACATTTGGATTTTGGCACGCCTTGAGAGAAGCTTTGACCTCATTAGATGTTGAATGGCAAAGAATGATTTATTCCCCGCCAGTATTCGTATTTCAACCTCCCGTTCTCCTGTGTTTTCACTGGTAATTGTTGCTCCTAGGTATTTGAATTCTTTGACACCTCAAAATTATGATCGTTTATGGTAATGTTTTGTCTTATTCGCTGTCGTTCCTTTTTTGATACGACCATGTATTTAGTTTTTTCTTCGTTTATTTTCAGGCCTACGCTTAGTGTTGCTTCTTCAAAGTTCGATACTATATCCTTAACTTCCAGTGTTGTCTGTGCTACTGCATCTACATCATCTGCAAATGCGAGAATAATCTTTGCTCCTCTGGCAGTTATGTATGTTTGTAAATTTTGTGTAATGAAGGTAATAAATTCTAAAAGACTTCTAAAAATGGTTTGTATTAGCAAAAGTGACAATAATTTAAACAAAAGATCAGAAATTCAAAATTTAAGCAATATTTATAATTATGTTATTTCTCTATAGTTTATTTATAAAACCAGTAAAATATCACATTTTCATTTAATTTTTATTTAATGTTAAATACAAACATTATTTGTACTAACCTTTTAACCTTTAATTGTGGTCTATTCCCATTTAAATAGTAATTTTATCTATCAATAATAGATAAATCTTCTTTTTTATTATTAAATAAAAAAGAATATTTAACAAAATTTTAGTTTTTGGCAATATAATTGTCAAAAATGAAAATTGGATTCATGGCATTGAGGTTTATTTGTAATTGGTCTCTATTCTAACTTATTTATAAATTCAATTGTTTTTTGTTTTAAAAAAGTTTTTCAAAATTATGTTACAAAATTTAAGATAAACATTTATTAGATAAGCTAAATTTTAAAATTGTATTTTTGAAATATGTTTAGCATTATAAGTTTACTAACCAAACTAATTTTATTTGGTGAGTTAATATATTTTTTTTTGCTAGTTTCACTTTATAAGATATTTTGTTTTTTGTAGCAGCTCTTGAAAATAATTGTAAATACAATTGAAAGCTTATACCCATTATTTTTAACTTCATAGACGCCTCGACTTATCCTTCAGACGATTTCTAAATGATTTTTTGAAATTGTTTTTAATAAATATACTCTTTTCCAGTATATTAAAATATCTTCAGGCTATTTTTTTTAATTAATTAATAGTTTGTAAGACAAAGAATTGTTAGTTTCAATGGAAAAACGCGGAATTTACTGCATGTTACATAACTTTTTCAGTATTCAGCGGATGGTCCTAAAATGTTTACTGAAGTTGCTTTTTATATAGATGAATATAACCTATGAGTATGAGAAGTGTATCACTAATACTCGGTTAAAATAGACATTGAAGGTTACATTAATTCGCACCTTCCTAAAAATTGGCATGATTGTTGGGAACCTATTATACACAATTTGTCAATTATCCACATCAATCCGGAGTGTGGAAAAAAATTTATTCAAGGTTAAATGTTGCAAAAACCGTTTTTTTGAGTTTTTCAGTTAAACGGTAAGTTTTGTAATAAAAATAGGTAAGACAAAAATGATTCATCATGTAATTATCTATAAAAATTGTTCCTACACATTTTTTCCTAAGAATCACCATTTCGAAGATACAGCGATGTAAAATGTTGAAAAAGTTGTATTCTTCATAATATGCATGTCAATTACCGTAATATACTTTACAGAGCGATAATATAAGTAAAAATATTTATTTTCGTTAGCGTTATACATACATATTATACAGTTATAAAAATATAAACTCGAAAAAGAACAGTCCCTCATTTTATATGACGTACGGCCTTGAGCAACATCTGTCTGCTATTCCATTGTCCACGTGGCGACGTTCGTATACCTGCTCCATTTTGAAGGGCCTTGCTAGATAGAATAGTATTAGTCTCAAGCATTCTTCGTAGTAAGAACACGTAGTTATCGCTTGTATTTTCAAACAATTTGTGCAGTTTTGTGTTTGTAATAGAAATGTCGGAGTTGTGCTTTATTTGTAATAAACATTTGACCGAAAGTGAAACAGTTACTGTTGATCGTGGCCTACAGACATTAATTAATGCAAGTATTGAAAGAGGTGATGAATTCTCGGAATACCTGAAAGGTCAGACTTCTGTGACAGTTCATGTGCAGTGTCGGAAAAACTATACTCGGAAGGGTACAATCGCTGCATTGAAAAGAAAACAGGATGAAGAACAAGCTAGTACATCAAAAAATAAGTCCACCTCATACTAGAGCTCGCGTAAGTGAATCATTTTTTTGTTTTAAAAAGTGTTGCTTATTTTGTGGCAATGAATTTAATGAAGAGCTAGAGAACAGAAAAGCACTGAAGTATCAGCGTAAAATTTTTCATGTAACAACGCTTTCATTCAAAGAAACAATCCTGAATATAGCCAGACTCGTTCTGATCATGTAGCAAAGGCAGTTATTACTCGAATTAGGTTCGAACATGATTTAGTTGCTGCCGAAGCTAAATATCATAAAGACTGTCATAATGCCTTCTTGAGACCGATTACGGGGGGTCAAGCCGGTCGTCCTCAATCTGAAAATACGAATCTTTTAATGGAAGAAATATTTGCACACATCGAGAATAGTGATGATTGTCAATTTTCATTGGACGAATTACAAAATATTTGCAACAATTCGTTAGATAATAGAACCATTAAGTTACGATTAAAGTTGAAGTATGGCGATAAAATTATTATAACAGAAAAGTCAGGAGCATCAACATTAATATGTTTTGTTGATAATCATTATGACATTTTAAATCGAGCTAGTTACGAAAAAAAAAACAACAAATGAAAAAGAAAAGCGATTTAACATCGTGAAGGCTGCGGCAGCAATCATTCGAGAAGATATCCAATCTGTAGCTTTTGACAATTCTCATTACCCCCCGCCAGGTCGTATGTTCGAAGATATTAACAGTCAAATTCCAGAGTCACTGACTTATTTTTTGGAAAAAGTTATTTTGAAAAAAAAGCGATTTAATTTACAACATTTGAAATTAGTATGCACAAATATTAGCCATAGTATTATGACTGCTGTTCGACCAAGATCTTTCAAATCAAAGTTACAACGACGACGAAATATCTGGAGCATTACTCGATCGATTCAATGAAAAACTAAGAGAATATGAAGAACGTGGACCTACCGCAAAACTTTGGATTCAATATTTTTATATGGTATCAATTGTAAAGGAGTTTATAAGGGCTGAGCGCATGGGAGATTGGCAAGCTCATTTGAACAGCGTTAAAGAAATGCTTCCTTACTTCCACGCTTCGGGACATTTTCCGTATGCTAAGTCCGCACACTTATATTTACAAGATATGTTACAATTAGAGAACTGTATGAATCCTAGTGCTTACAAACTGTTTACAGAAGGATGTTTCACTGTTCGACGTTCAGATAAATTAAGTTGCGGAACTTCAACAGATATGGTGATCGAGCAGTCAATGATAAAAGCTATGAAGACAGATGGGGGTATTGCTCGAGGGAGAAGTACAAAAGACAGTGTAATAAGTAAATGGGTTTATGGTATGCATGCAATGAATACTGTTTGTGAAGGATTGGAAGATCTCGCTAATGTTAGAATGGATACAACGGATCAGCATGTAGATGCAAGTGATTCAAGAGTTAAGAAAGATTCAAAAGACTTACAAAACCTTCTGCAGTGGTTTTCATTGCATGATCCGTTTCCGGAAGTTAAAAAAAATGTATCTATTGCTAATGGAGTCGTTGGTGATGATAAAATTAACTGTCACAAAGCTCGTGAAGTTGGAATTGCCGCCATGTCCAAAATGACAGGAATGACATTTAATAATATAAAATTAAAACGCGCTGATAAAGTAGTACCTCTCTTAGCTATGAGTAGCACCGTAAAAGTTCACGATCAGAAAGTTCCTGTCGACCCTGTATTATTATTTCAACGCATGAGTATTACTAGCGCTTTCGAAGATGAAATTGAGAAATATTTCGAATATGAATTGGCTCCGTATCCGTTGTCACTGTTCGATGATTCTGGAATGCGTAAATCACAAAAGTCAGCTATTTACGATTGTTTTGAAACAGTAAACATAGATATTGACAACATAAATGCTACGTACATAATCGACGGAGGATATCTATTACATCGTGTAGTGTGGGATCACGAAGAAACATTTAACCATATTTTAGATAAATACGTGCAGTATGTACATAGACATTTTGACCATAGAGTGACTGTGGTATTTGATGGCTATGCTGATTCTACAAAAAATATTAAGCTGCAGAACAACGTCGTCGAGCTACAACAACATCTTCATCTTCGGACGTCATTTTTGGTGAATTTATGACAGTTACCACAAGCCAACAGAAATTTCTCGCAAATACACACAACAAGTCTCGGTTTATTTCAATGTTGAAAGAAAAATTTACGTCTGAGAATATCTCTGTAAAGCAAGCTGATAATGATGCTGATGTCCTGATAGTTGAAACAACAATAGAACATTTTAACTCGACAAATCCAACTATTCTTGTTGGTGAAGATGTTGATTTGTTGGTATTACTTACTGCTCGAACACCAACTGAAAAAATTATTTATTTTTTGAAACCTGGGAAGACTCAACAACAATCAAAAATATATTCATCCAAGAGTTTATCTGCTTTTTCAAAATGCCAAAATCATATCTTATTTCTACATGCAGTAACTGGTTGCGACACGACATCAGCATTTTTCAGGAGAGGTAAAAGATCAGTTTTGAAATTGTTTGAGAGACAGGATTTACTTGATTGTGCTGAAGTTTTCAAAGAAAGTACCTCTACTCCACAAGATGTAATGACCAACGGAATTCGCTTTCTTCTTTCAATGTACGGAGCTCCAAAAAAAATTACATGCTTAGATAAGTTTCGATACTTATCTTTTGCAAAAGAAACATATAAAAAGAAACAAGTACAATTAGCTTGTCTTCCTCCAACCTCTGCTTCTGCTCATCAACATCTATTTCGGGTATATTATCAAGTTCAAGTATGGCTTGGTAATAAACTAAACCCAGAAGACTGGGGTTGGAAGTTAATTGACAATATATTGGAACCAGTTCAGCATGTATCAGTTGTCGAGTCCAATCGTGCTCCAATGTTGAATCGCCAGTAGAAGAGGATTCTTACGATATAGACGGGGAGACATCTGATGCATCGCTCTTTAAACAATTTATTTGTACCCAGCAAGAAGAAAAAGAAGAAGAAGAGCAAGACAGTCTGGATTATGTTCCATTAGAAGAGTATCTGTCAGACGAATAATTTTCTTAATTTACACATTACTTACACCGCTCTTGTTATTTACAATAGTACCATTTTCAATTTAATATAATAGCTTTTTAACTTAACAGAAGCACAATAGATCGTGGAATAGGCCTACTAGGGAAACCACGTAAAAAAAAACTTATCTTCGAAATGGTTATTCTTAGGAAAAAATGTGTAGGAACAATTTTTATAGATAATAGCATGATGAATCATTTTTGTCTCACCTATTTTTATTATAAAACTTACCGTTTAGCTGAAAAAACTCAAAAAACCGATTTTTGCAACATTTGACCTTGAATAAATTTTTTTCCACACTCCGGATTGATGTGGATAATTGACAAATTGTGTATAATAGGGTTCCCAACAACCGTGCCAATTTTTAGGAAGGTGCGAATTAATGTAACCTTACCCCTATTTTTGATGCTAACTTGACCGGATTATAAGGATAACAGACATAATAAAACTAATAAGCGTAGCAAAATTTTATCAATTTTAAAATTTTCAAGTTTTGCCTCTATAATTTTTTCACTAGTAATCAGATATAAGTTTAACCACACTTATTCGGAGCTTTTGGTCAAAGTTTTATGGCATTTCCTTGACAAGTTAATAAATAAAGAAACATGCCTGCATTAATTTGATACATTCCAAGTTTTTACCAAATGTGATCATATATCTTCTTTCTGCGCTGCGATACTACAAAATCTACCAAAATGTACATTTACATCTCGATTCGTGTACTCATAGCATTGTAATATAGTGATTAATGACTATTGGTATATTGCACTACAATGAGAATGTTGTGGTGCTGTGCACTATTTATGTCCATGGTTACTTCAAGCTCTTCTTCTAAAATAAGACTGAAGTTGAATTTCGTTGTAGAAAGTGGTTAACGGTTTTGTATATTAAAGTTCAAAGCTGTAGAGGAATGGCTGGATTATGTCAATAATAAAGATAATATCCATAAGTAGAATAAATGAACGGGTTGGAGTCTATATTGAAAAATGAAATATTTTTTGACAAAAAACTTGCACTTCCTTTTATTAATCTACGTAATTATATGATATGACAAAGATCTTGGCCGCCCTTGTACTTCCTAAGTGGGGCCACGATGGACACAGCAAATAAATACAGATATTTTGTTATCACATGTGTTACATTCGATAAACAGTCGCTATGTGTATCCCATTGTTATGTTCCAACAAAAGATACAATCTCTAACATTGTTCACTAAAAAGCAATAAAAAAGAAATCAATCACATACTATACATTCCCTGGGAAGTAGTTTTATAACGTTTGCTTTCATATTGTGTCCAGTAAATAGAAATGAAAATGTACAATGGAATTGCGTATGGTTAAAATAAATGTCGTGTACAAGGTGATTCAAATAAGAACGAGTATGTGCAATTTATGTAGCAGAAAATACTAATTGTTCCTCAATCGACGGGAATCAAATATTAATACGTACGGGGCTACAGGGTTGTAAAGTTATAAAAATTATTCTTCTTCTTCAAGTGCCGTCTTTCAATCGGAGGTTGGATATCATCATCACTATCTTTACTTTATCTACTGCTGCTCTAAAGAGTTCTCTAGAACTGCATTTAAACCAGTCCCTTAAATTATTCAACCATGACACTCTCCTTCTTCCTATACTTCTTCCTCCTCTTATCTTTCCCTGTATTATTAGCCTTAGCAGTTCATATCGCTGTCCCCTTATTACGTATCCAGATATTGTAACTTTCTTATTTTTATCGTGTTTATTATTTCGCATTCTTTGCCATTTCTCGCAATACTTCCGTGTTAGTTTTCTTCTGTGCTCATGCTATTCTAAACATCCTCCTGTAACACCACATTTCAAAGGACTGTAACTTATTTATGTGTTCTTGCTTCAATGTCCATCTTTCAAGTCCATATTGCAGTATCGAAAACACGTAGCATCTCAGTACTCTTACTCTCAGTTCTAATCTAAGATCTTTGTTGCAGAGAATTGTTTTCATTTTTACCAACGCATTTCTTGCTATTTCTATCCTAGCTCTTATTTCGGTTGTTTGATCATTATTGTCTGAAATCCAGGTTCCTAGGTATTTGTATTTATCAACCCTTTCTATCGGTACATTTCCCCAAATGTATGTTTGTTGTATGTATATTTTTGTATGTATATTTTTCTTTGTTATTATCATGTATTTGGTCTTTTTTATATTCATTTTTAGTCCATATTGTTCACAGAAACTGTTTGTTTTATTTAGCAGTAATTGGAGTTGTTCAGCAGAGCTTGCTATAATTACGGTGTCATCTGCATATCTTGTGTTGTTAATAGATCTTCCGTTAATTATTATTCCTTCTTTTTGATACAGTAATGCTTCTTCAAAAATGGGTTCATTATATACATTAAATAGTAATGGGGACATAATACGTCCCTGCCTAACTCCTCTCCTGATTTCAATTTCTGGACTGGGTTCGTTATCTATTATGATTTGTGCTATTTGATTCCAGTAGAGGTTGGTTATTATTCGTAAGTCCCTGTGCTCTATGTTTTTTGTCTTTAGAATTTTGACTAATTTTTCATGTCTTACTTTGTCAAATGCTTTTTTTAAAATCAACGTAACAAACATGCACATCAACATTCATATCCATGCATCTTTGAGCTAACACATTAAAAGCAAATAACGCTTCTCTGGTTCCTAGTCCGTTTCTGAACCTAAATTGACCATCATCTATTCCTTCTTCCAGTTTTTTATTTATACGACCATGTATTATTTTCAGGAATAATTTGAGAATGTGACTTATTAGTGATATTGTTCTATATTCACTGCAATATTTAGCGTTTGTGTTTTTAGGGATAGTACAAAAGGTGGAGAGTAACCATTGTTTCGGTATGTGTCCTGTTTTGTATACTCAGTTAAATAAGTCTACTATAATGTCTAAGGTTTCATCATTCATGCATTTTAAGATTTATATAGGGATTTCGTCTGGATCTAATGCTTTGCCATTTTTGCTGTTTTTTAATGCCATTTTAATTTCCTCTTTAATATCTTTAAAACCATATCCTGTTCTACTTCTTTCTATCTCCATCTGTTCTGTTCTATTGTCTTTGAATAGTTCATTGATGTATTCTGTCCATCTCTTTAATTCTTTAAGTTTTTTAAGTGTGTTAAAACTATCATGTCTTTTATGGTATTCTATTTCTGCGCATTGTTCTTTTAGCCATTGTTCTTTCGCTTTCTTAATTCTGTATTTTATTTGTTTATCTACTTTTTTGTACATCTGATTATCTTTGTTCTTATATTGACGTCTTTCTTCCATTAAATCTAAAATTTCTTCCGTCATCCATTGCTTCTTCTTATATCTGGTTTGTATTAGAATTTCCTTTTGACTTTTATCTATTTCTGTATTTATTAATAACCATTTTTTCTCCGTCTCAGTATTTTGCAGAATTTGTTCTTAAACATTCATTAATCCGTTGTTGATTTCATCTGTCAGGCGTTGCCTTATGATGGGGTTCCTTAATTTACTTGTATCGATTTTTGCATTTGTTGTTCTTCGCTTTATTATTTTCATTTTAATCCTAATTTTGGTCACTACTGGGTTGTGATCTGATCCTATGTCGGCACTTGGATAGGTTTTTGCGGATATAATTGCGTTCCTGTATCTTTGTCTAATACATAGTCTATTTGGCTTCTTACAATTCTCTCTTCTTGATCTGCTGGTGACTTCCAGGTATATAGTCTTCTCTTTGGCATTTTGAACAATGTATTAGCTATAACAAAATTATTGTTTTGGCAAAATTCCATAAGCCTGTCACCCCTTTCGTTTCTGTTGCCCAGACTTTATCCTCCTGTACATTCTTCTACTTTTTCTTCCCCAACCTTTGCGTTAAAGTCTCCCATTATAATTGTTCAATCTTGCGTTTTAATGGATTTTAAAATGTTGTCTAGGTCTTCGTAGAAAGTTTCAATATCGCTCTCTGGTTTGTCTGCAGTTGGAGCATAAACTTGTAGGATGTTTATTTTCAAAAATTATTCAGTAATGTTATAATTAAGTTCCGTATTTTAGTAGATAAATTGACAAGTGAACGCGTGAAAAAAATTGGTTTTTGTTATTGAGAATTCCTTTCTTTCATGGTTTTAGCAAGGCTTTTACTGCTGGATGCCCGTTCTGACGCTGATAGAGATTGTGAGGGGCTCGAGATTTCTATAGACGAAAAGGGTTTTACTGAAGGTGATTTTAATGGAAATATTGGTACAGAAAGAGTAGAAATAGAAAGAGTTTACAGAAGTTTGGAGATGGGAGTAAGAAATGATGAACGAAATGGTGTTTCCGAATTTACAGTGGCGTGGGATATGGCTGAGGCGGAGAGAACAACAAGTAGGATACCAGAAAGTACAGTGGTGGAAGTTAAAGGATAAGGATTTGGCCAGGTCTTTAAGGGTAAAGTGCTTTAAGAGTTTAAGGAAAAAGATACGGTAAATTACTGGTTTTAAACCAACAGTAAAGTTCTGGTGCGAGTGGTGGAGTAAGTACTAGGAAAAACAGCTGGTAAAGGAGTTAAAAAACTTGGTGGTGGAACGATGCACTTTAACAGAAGGTTAGGAAAGAAGAAAGATGCTAGAAAGAGGTACGACAGGTCTAAAAAGGGGGAGATAAGTATATATACGAGGTAACAAAGAGGGAAGCAAAGCGCGCTGTAGCTACTGTTAAAGAAAGACCGTCTGCGTCTGAAAAGGTTATACACCATTTCTAAAGCAAGGGACAAAACATCAAAGAACTTGACCCACGGGCGGCAGATTAAGAGTGCGGATGGAAAAATGTTAAATAAAGCAAAGATGGTATTAGTACTTTATAAAGTTGCCAAATGAAAGACACCAGAGGAGAGACAGAGGATTCGGGTTCTCAAATGAGAATGTAATAACGGGGATAGTGAGAGAAGAGAAAGTCGTTAAATAGGATGAAAAATGGTAAAGCAGTAGGACTTAATGGAATATCTGTGAAGGTTTGGAAGGCTTTATTAGAGGAACGGATTGACATTTTGTGGCAAATAATGAGTAGGATATAGCAGGAAGAAAGAATGTCCTATGCATGGAGAGAGACTGTGATGGAATCATTGCATATTGCATAAAAATAAAGGGGACATTAAATACTGTAAGAACGATAGAGGGATAAAGTTAATGTCGCACACAATGAAAATTTGGGAAAGAACCGTAGAGCGAAGGTTAAGGAGAGGGACATCAATAGGAGACGAACAGTTTGGGTTTATTCTAAAGAGGACGACGGATGCCTTATTTGCCTTGAGACAGTTGATAGAGAAATATGGAGAGAATATACAGATAACTGTAGATCTAGATCCAGACATAGAGATGCGTAGCAGGATTGAGCAAGCCAGAACAGCATTTACTAATATGAGAACCTTGCTAAGCAAGAGTAGCCTTAACGCAACGCTTCGATATCGCTTTGTAAAATTTTACATTTACTCCATACCGCTATATGGTGTAGAAACCTGGACCATAAAAGCCAATGTGATGAACCGATTGGAGGCCTTTGAAATGTGAGTATTTAGAAGACTACTTAAAATTCCCTGGACACATCACACAACAAATGTCGAAGTATTAAGTCGAATGGACAGAGAACGAGAATTGCTGCCAATAATAAAAAGAAGAAAAATTGCTTATCTGGGTCATATATTTCGAAATTCCAAGTACCAGTTTTTAAAGCTTATTATTGAAGGGAAGATAGAAGGAAAACGGGGCATCGGAAGAAAGAAATACTCATGGTTTAAAAACATAAAGGATTGGACAAACCTCCATGCCTATGTACTCTTTAGAGCCACACAAGATCGAGAGGAGTATGTCAGAATTGTCGCCAACATCCACTAATTAGATAGGGCACCATAAGAAGAAGAAAAGGCATACGACACAGTCTCTAGACATGTTCCTAGAGCTATGAAGATGTATGAAAGAGAAATGGGTACCTAAGGAGTGCGCAAGGCCCGTGAAAGATATGTATGAGATAATGTACACCAAAGTAAGGACTTGTGTCGGATTTACCGAAAGTTTCCTAGTGACGGCTGGTTTGCATCAAGGCTCTTTACTGAGTTCCTACCTGTTTAATCTTGTTTCGGATGTACCAACAGAGAACGTAAAGGAGGGGGTTCCGTAGCCCATGCTATGCTCTTTCCTAATAACATCGTGTTAGTCTAAGAGAGCAAAGATATGTTAAAAAAGGGAAGACTTAGATAAGCATGTCGAAAAATGGGTATATGTGGTTAGGAAGTAGACGAATGGTTAAAGATATAGAATTGCTTGGAGAAAAACTAGGAAGAGTAGAAGAATTTAAATACCTTGGAGCCTACGTAGATCGGGAATTTGCCCACAGTATACGGGCTGGTTGGTTTAACTGGAAGCGAATTAGCAGGTACTTTGTAATCGAAAAATTGGGGAAAGGCTGAAAGGAAAAAGATAAACAAGAATCTGATGAGACCGGCGTTGGTGTACGGCGGTGGAGTGTGGCCTGTAAAGAAGATTCAGTTGGAGATAGCTGGAATGAAAATGGTACGGTAGATGTTGGGTAAGACTAAAAGGGGTAGAATTAAGAATGACTTGATTAGGGAAGGAGCCGAGGGGACTACAGTTTTAAAAAAGATTCAAGAACAAAGACTGCAATGGTTTGGTCATGTGAGACGTAGAAATGAAAACTATGTGGTCCGAAGGATAGCGCTGTTAGAAGTTAATGGAAGGAGAGGGAGAGAAAACCGAGGAAGATGGGAGGACTGTGTGGTAGAAGACTTAAGAGAGAATGGTTTAGGTGAAGTTTACCTGATGGACAGAAACGAGTGGCGACGAAGAGTAATGAACAGTGACTCCTTCAAAGGAAAAAGCTGAGGAATAAGAAGAAAACTATTTTTATTAGGAATCATAGTTTTAGTTCAAAATACCTTTGTTTTGACATTTCGATTTCTACTTCGGAAATGTTTCCCAAAACACAAACTAAACAAATTATTCTATTTTGTTATTTGGTAATATAAAATATTCTTCAAAATAATTAAATTGTATCTGCCTCATTCATACTCACAATTCAGATGTGACGAGGAATTGGTCATATAAACTAGTTACAAAATTAAAAATAGTTAACAATTAAGTAACATCCTGTACTACGGAAACATTTTACAAGTATTTTACGTTGAAATGTCTTTTGAAGCAGAGCAACTTCAGTTATTGTATGTCTTAATCTTACTGGGACACCCTGTATACAACAAAAAAACAAAATGTGCTCGAAATGAACTTTAATAAAAATATTAATTTGGTTGGACCTAGACAAGAAACCAAACATTACAGCCTGTTGTAGCTACTCATATTGCGTGTTACGCCTCGATTAAATTCTGCATGCGTATATTATAATTTACTGGATATATTAAATCAATGTTAGTTTTCCTACCTGTACTATCCTAATAATTTTCCACTTACATTTTCGTAATGTCAATATTGTTATACGAACGCTGTCAAAAGATACGAAGGAGCACCAATAAATGTACGGGAATTGATAGGTGCTATACGCTCTAGTTCATCCAGTGTTCATTTTATTCACTTTGAGTTATATATACCAGTTTCTAGTAGTTCAAAAATGTATTAAATTCACGCTTTTGATGTTTTACTAACGCTTGTTTGAAATGTACTTTAAATAAACATACATATCCGTATATAAGTTGGAAATTTTGAAGATCGAAGTCAATAGCTTCGGGTTAGTGAAACCGTTTGACTTCGTTGTGAGCTTGTGAATTTATTTACTTTATTTCTAATGAATTTCTACCTTTTAGAAATAAATTATGGATCTGAAACGATTTCCTTATTACTTTTCAACAATAACAATTAGTCAACACACCCCATGCATATAATGCATGGGGTGTGTTGGCAAAGTACAAAATATAATAATTCAAATAATTCGACTAATAAGCTACAAAAGATATTTCGAAGAACTGAAAGTCCATTATCCTGGATTACCTGTAGTAAACAGAATTTTAAATATATGCATAAATTATTTCTTTTGTAAAATATATTTGAGTGACATGAGTGCAATTAGTGAAACCATGAACAATGCTAGCGGGTTTTCCAAATGAACTTGTACAGTGGATAAGACAATCGAATGAATATATAGGAAATATATTTCTCCGTTAGTTCTTAAGAATTTTTAGAAACCGATTAGCATGTAAATAGTTTTTACTAAATTTATAATTGTAGGTAATAATTGTTGTTTGTTATCAGAATGAAGAGATGGGGATACGTATGACGAGCTTTGATTGGAGGAGATTAAAAAAAGTGGGATGGTTTGTAAGAATGAGAGTTAGCTAGATTTTTGAGGGAAAAAAGATAATCAGTTGGTTTCGAAGGGTACAAGGCGAACAGTCGTTGTTCTCTGGTAGTTCCCCACAGGTAGGAAGCAGTAGAAGTGAATGTTTGTAAGTTTTTCGTGGAGTTAGTGTATCTGACAGAAGCTGATCCAGTAAAATATTGTAAGTTATATTTTTCTACTTATATTTCAAGAGTTACTGTTCAGACCAGATCTAGAGATTCAGTTTATCGAGAGGAGAAGAGGCTAGCATAATTTGAACGATACGTACATTTGAAGGAGATCAGTAAAGACGATAGGTTCGCAACAATTTGTTGTAAGATTGTTGATTACCTAGGGGACTGCTAAGAATAGATAGTGTAGGCTACAAGGACCAAGGATTTGGACAACTCATCATCTGAGAGATAGTTTTACTATTCATCAGCTTTTCTTTATTAACAACACATTTGTTTTTACAATTGCGTTAGAAAAGATAGGAATATTTTGATCAGGAGATTTAGAACAACAATTTTGATTTGAGATTTTAATTTATATTGTATATACCATTAATTTTTGAAGGTTCACGTACGTAGAACAAAATTTTGATAATCATTATATGAGATATTTTTTATTGAAGATATTTGAGTGTGAATTTTATTTCAATATCTAATGTTGTATCATATTTGTTTTTTATTATTCCGGTATTCTTTGGACCTTACCTATCATATGTAAATCATAGAAATTGAAGCACGAGTATAACTCTGAGATAAGAAAATTAAATAGTGTGATAGAAGCATAATTGCATCATTTAAATAAGTTTAATTAATTAATTAATTAGCTAATTAATTGCTTGGCGCACCTCAGACTTTTAATATAACATTAATATATACGAAAGTTGACGATTGTATTTCCTTTTAATTCGAGATCCACCATTCTCCTATACAATTTCGAGTTTTCATGAACACGCTACATCATCACCCAGCTCTTTGCTTCCACTGCTGGACATAGGCCTCCCTCATTTTTTGTTCATTTTGCTCTATCTTGAGCACTTTTCATCAAAATTCTTTACATTTTCTTGAGATCGTCAGTCCAACGAGTAGGAGGTTTTCTTCTACTTATTTTGTCTAACCTCGGCCTCCACTCAAGCAATCTCTTCGTCCACCTTTCATCACTGATTCGGGCGACGTGTCCGACCCAGTTCCATTTCAGTGTGACACTCCGGGAAATTACATCGGTAACTCCTGTTCCGTATCTTAGTCTAGCTCTTCTGTCAATGTCAAAGTTTACCATAGGTCATCACGGGCAACACACATTGTTCAAATGTTTTACGTTTTAGAGAAATTGATATATCTCTTTTAAAGATGTCGTTGAGTTTTCCATAGGCTGCCCGCCCATGCTAGGTTTATTCTTTTTGGTAGTTCGCATGTTTGGTTGTCTCTTGTGATCTTTATTTTGTGTCCAAGGTATATGTATTTTTCCACCATCTCTACTTCGTTGTCTTCAATATTGATATTTCCGCTAGGTCCTAGGTTTGTCATGAATTTTGTTTTGTAGATATTATTTTGTACGGAGAAGACCAGAAATCCATCATCGACTATATTATAATGAGACAAAAACTAACACTAACAGTTTTAGACGTTAGGGTAAAGAGAGGAGCCGACTGTGGAAGTAACCATTACCTAGTAATCGGAAATATGACCATACCGAGATTGGGAAAATACGAAACAGCAAATGTAAATAAGAACGCAACAACAAATAAAGAGCACTATAATCTACAAAGTCTAGAAGATAACAGCGTGCACTATTTATACCAAAGAAGGTTAGATGGAAAACTGGTAATAGAAAATAGAACAATAGAAGAAGAATACAAGCACATAGTACACAGTATTAAAGAAGCAGCAGAAGAGGCAATAGGCACTCAAAGACGCGCAAAACAAAAACCATATTGGTGGGATGAGGGAATAGATGAAATGATAAAGAAGAAAAAAGAAGCATACCTAACATATCTAGATAAAAAAGACGACCCCTCTAAAGAAATATATAAAAACCTAAATAAACTGGTGAGGACGGAAGTAACAAAAAGGAAAAATAGATCTTGGGAAAAGAAATGCGAATGCATAGAACAAATGATTGGAGGATCGAAAAGTTCAGAAGCCTGGAGAACGCTAAAATCTATGAAAACGTCAACCAACAATAAATTAGATTTAAGTAACATAACAGAAAAAGACTGGGTAGACTACTTTAAACAGTTACTACAAAAAGGACGACAAAATTTTCAATACGAAAATGCAAACAGAGACATACGATCAGAATTCATTGAATTGAACATGACAAATATCGTAGAAGAGATAAGATCTTTTAAATTTAAAAAAGCGCCAGGCCCAGGAAACATCTCACCAGAATTTATTAAATACGGCTCAGCTAAACTGTGGGAAATGCTCAAAGATCTGTCCCAACGATGCCTGAATGGAGAAGAGACCCCGTTAGAATGGTGTGAGGCCTATATATACAAAAAAGGAGTACGAAACAATGTCAGAAACTATAGAGGAATTGCTGTCACCCCCACTATAGGACGACTGTACTCCCGAATACTTAGAAACCTCATAGAAGAAGACATTCGTATGAAACAACCAGAAGAACAATGCGGATTCAGAGCTGGAAGATCGACTATAGATAATCTATTTACACTTAAAATATTAATCGAAAAGCGACAACAAAGAAACAAAGAAACACGTATAGCCCTGATAGATCTTGAAAAGGCATATGATAACGTGCCGATGAATAATTTATGGAGTGAAATGCAAAACATGGAAATAAAACCTTCGTTAATAATAGCAACTCAAAAGTGGTATGTAAACAACACCGCATCAATTAAAATAGGTGGCAAACTTAGTGAAAAATTCAACACTACGAAAGGGCTACGACAGGGATGTTGTTTATCACCTACGCTGTTTAAAATATATTTGGATCGATCTCTACAAAAGTGGCAAAGACAATGCAGAAATATGGGAATATAAATAGATGAGGATATTCTCTATACACTATTCTTCGCTGATGACCAATTGATGGTAGCAGAAGATATAGACGTCCTCAGCTATATGGTTAGGAGACTACAAACAGCGTACGAAGAATGTGGACTGACAATGAACTTACAAAAATGCGAATATCTCTCAGTGGGGAAAAATACAGTCGAAGACCTGACATTGGAGAGTGACAAAATCAAAGGAACAAATAGAGTAAAATACCTAGGAGTAGTGTTTACAAAAGACGGAAATAGCCATGAAGAAATAAATACAAGAATAAACAAAGGCAGAAACATTACCAAATGCCTAAACTCGATTCTCTGGGATAAAAAAATCACAAGAACGACGAAAAAAACGAATATATAAGACGATGGTTGAGCCGGTGATAACATACGGAGCAGAGATATGGGACACTAGTAAAAGAAACAGGAAAAAATTACAAGCTACCGAGATGGATTTTATGAGAAGAAGCTGTAGATTGACAAGGATGGACAGAATCTGCATTGAAGAAATAAAATGTAGAATGGAGCAAGAAAAAGACATTATAGATGAAGTCCAGAAAAAACAACTAACTTGGTTCGGCCATGTAAACAGAATGGCAGACGAGAGGTGGCCAAAGAAAATATTAAAATGGATCCCAACCGAAAGAAGGAAAAGAGGGCGTCCAAGAAGAAGCTGGCGAGATGACGTGAATGAAGCCATGAAAGGAAGACAGCTAAATGAAGCCGACACCCGAGATAGGAAACGATGGAAACTAGGGACAGGAAAATAACGACAGTTGTAAACAACCTGTACTATATATAGATATTTATTTTAAGACCCACACTAGCACACACTAACCGAAGTTTATGTAGCATTCTACATATCTCCTTGAGGTTGTCCGAGAACAAAACTATGTCGTCTGCGAATTTCAAATTTGTTAATTTTCTAGCGTCAATGTTCAGGCCTTTCTCTTCCCAGTAAGTTTTTTACAAGCATATTCTAGTACTGCGGTAAACAGTTTAGGCGATAAGGTATCATCCTGTCGGACTCCTCTGCCAATTCGGATATGATCCGTGTTTTCATATAGTTTCACCGGCATAGTTTCGTTCTTGTATGTATTGTAAATTAACCTTGTATATCGGTACTCAATGCGGCATGCTCGTGGTGCTTCCACATAGCATAAGATAAGATATAGAGGTGTAGAACTAGCTTATATAGCTTCTACCAGCCATTATAGTCTTTTGTTAGTGTATATTTCCAAGCTTTTTGTTATCCATTTATCTAGTTGATCTTTCTTTCTGAGAGTACGTTTAGTTGAATTTCTTTTGCTAGTTCATCACGTCCTCTTATTGGAGAATGTAGGGCTTATTTTTTTTAACAATCTTTTTTAAGTATGATATCAACTGCTGCGTGATATAATTCAAAGTTTTTCTTTTTGTCTACGTAATTTGTGGATATTTTATTCAACATGAAAAAATCAAAGTTTTATTTTCACCAACTAAGTGAACCCGAGTCTACGTTTTCCTAGGCTATAACCACATAATCGTTAGCCAAATGAAGCATGATAAGATTATACTGCTCGTTTAATTGTACGCAAATGATATTGTTAAGTTTATTTATATTGTTCTAATTTATTTGTCTTTATTCTAATTTATTGTCTATATTCTAATTTATTAAAACTCACGATAACTAATTACGAATTTATTAAAGTCTTTATTAATCCTAATTACAAATAATTTATTAACGTTTCGTTACATCTAAATATCGCGGTTCGCGAGCTTCTTATAACTGACTGCCAAATAAAAATCTTTCATTTATATACACAACTGTTGTCATCCAGAGAATTCGGCGGACTTCTTGAATAGTCTCGTATTTTGGTGAAGGCGCTCGACTCGTTTTTCAACCTCGAGACGTGGATGACTCACCAAAATTAGTGTCTAGAGATTTCTGGTAAACAACTGGTAGCTAAGCTCAGGTATATTTTGACCTACAAATTACGAGAATAAATAAAAAGAATTAGTCATAAAATATTTACAGTTCTATATGCCATAACATTTAAAATCGTAACATTGCCCCCCTCTTAAAAGATGGTTCCTCCTGGAACCTTGTCGGGACTGGAACTGGAACGACATGCTGATATCGGCAACTGGACCCTCTTTTACAACTTCCAGTTGTATAGAAATGACAAGGGACGGTTTTCTCTCCGCAGCAGTAACTATGCGGATTGCAACAGACTAACACCTGGACTTCGGTGTCTTTAAAGACTTCCTCCACCATGTTTCGTATAACCCTCCAATCTAATTGGCGGCACTCCAACTTTGGCATGGCTAACTTTTGCACGTCGGACTCTAGTACGTGCTCTCTCAACTGAAGTAAGGCTTCCCATACATCTCGGTAGGTAGGTTGGTCACGGGCAGTGTCTTTTGTTACCAGGTAGAAAAGGTAACGTGATGCATCTTGAAGTTTCAAGGTTTTACCAGGAGCTGGCACTTGGCATTGAAGTTCTGCAACTCGACCAAACTTCCTTCGAAAGACGGATGCCAACCCTGGTGCATCTTTGATACTGGCCGGGATGGTAAGGGCCAGTGAGTAGTCATCGGGAAGCGCGAGTAGATCTTGCCTTTCTTCAGTGGTAACACCATGTCTTGCTTTACCGGTACCTCCATAGGCACCCATGAATTCCTCAAACGTGAGGTCAGACACATCTTGGACTTGGTTTACTTCCACTTCTTCATCTACGTCGTGGTCACCCTCGAAAGACGCCAGCCGGTTATGGTGTACTATCATCGGCTTTCCTCTCGAATCTTGCTTATTCGGTAAATAACATCATTGATCTTCTCCATAATGAGGTATGGACCTTCCCAAAACTGCTGCAATTTGGGAGAACAACCTTTTCGCTTTTTGGGGTTATAAAGCCAGACTTTATCGTTCTTCTTAAAACACCCCTTTTCGGCTTGCGTATCGTACCGTTTCTTCATTCGGTCACTAGCGATCTGGAGATGGAACGGACCAACTCGTGTACATCGTCCATTCTTCTTCGTAATTCGATCACATAATCTTCACCTGCTACATCTTCTCCAGGTCGACACCCAAACTCTAGATCACAAGGTAGTCGCATCTCGCGTCCGAATAGGACTTTGGCTGGTGTCTGGCCTGTTGATTCATTAACAGCAGATCTGTAGGCCATTGTGAAGAACGGGAGATATTGGTCCCAGTCTCGCTGATGATCGGACACCATCTTTGTCAAATACTTGCCAACTGTTCTATTCATTCGTTCTACCATACCATCCGATTGCGGATGATAAGCCGTAGTCCTTGTTTTCTTCATACCTAGTCTATCACATATTCCTTGGAATAAATCGCTTTCGAAGTTCCTGCCTTGGTCACTATGGATCTCCAAAGGCACTCCAAATCGGCTGATATATTCTTGGATCAACTTATCTGCAACGGTGGCCGCCTTCTGGTCTGGAAGTGCGTAAATCTCGACCCACTTAGTGAAGTAATCCATTACTACCAACATGTACTTGCCTCCATTATCACTTTCTGGAAACGGCCCAGCAATGTCCAAAGCTATTCTTTCAAACGGGCTTCCAACGTTATATTGTCTCATAGGAGCTCTCCTTTTTCGATAAGGCCCGTTACTCGTAGCACAAATAGTACATTTCTTACACCAGTCTTTTACATCGTCGGAACTGTTCATCCAATAAAACCGTTCCCGAATTCGCTGAAGGGTCTTCTTCACACCAAAATGCCCTCCTGATGGACTGTCGTGTAACTGACGAAGTACTTCGGCTATTCTGCTCTTTGGAATCACCAACTGTCTTCTCTTCTCTGAACCGTCATCATTTTCCAGGACTCGTTTGAGCAAGCCATCTTCCATGATAAATGAGTCCCACTGGGCCCAATACGTCTTAACTACTGAGCCTAGGTTCGATATTTCTTGCCAAGGTGGTCGACGGTTTTCCTCTTTCCATTTTCGGATTTTCTGTATAACTGGATCTCTCTCTTGTTCTTCCCTGATCTTGGTAGGCGTCCAGTCGTCGTGGACCACCGTCGTTCTTAGCACTGCTGCTTCCTTGGATTCCGTTTTGTTGCAGTGAGAACACTCTGCTGGGCATGGCCTTCTGGAAAGAGAATCAGCGTTTCGGTGGCTAACTCCGGCCCGGTGCTCAATCTTAAAATCATATTCTTGGAGTCGTTCGATCCACCTGGCTATCTGACCCTCTGGATTCTTAAACTGCATCAACCACTTAAGGGCGGCATGGTCGGTTCGGATTAAAAACTTCCTTCCATAGAGGTATTGATAGAAGTGCTCTACTGATTTCACTACTGCCAGAAGTTCTCTTCTCGTGACGCAATAATTCCGCTAAAGAGAACTTTACTGAAATATCCAAGGACTCTTTCCTGTCCTCCCTGAATCTGGGACAGCACTCCTCCAATTCCCACATTACTTGCATCTGTATCTAAGATGAACTCTCCTTCTGGCAGTGGATACCCTAAAATCGGTGCTGTGATTAAATGCTTTCTTAAGGTCTCAAAGGCATTTTGGCAGTCTACATCCCAGCGGTATTCTCTTGCTTCCTCTGTAAGTCGCGTTAATGGTTTAGCGATATCTGCAAACTTCTTAATAAACCTCCGGTAATAAGTACATAGTCCAAGAAAACTTCTCACTTGATGTTTGTCAGTTGGTTTTGGCCATTCCTTAATGGAATCGATTTTTCCCTTATCCACGGCCACTCCTTCTTTACTGACTATATGACCCAGATAATTGACTTTACCTTGAAATAGCTGGCACTTCTTGGGTTTAACATCAATTGGGCAGCTTTAAGTCGATTAAAAACGTTTTCTAAATTCTTCAGATGGTCCTCAAATGTCTCCCCCAAGACGATTATGTCGTCTAGATAAACTAGGCACGTTTTCCAAGATAACCCTCTCAACACATTTTCCATAAGTCTCTCAAATGTCGCAGGAGCGTTACAAAGTCCAAATGGCATAACGTTGAATTGCCATAATCCAGATCCTGTGGTGAAGGCTGTCTTTTCTTTATCTACCGGGTCCATTTCTACCTGCCAGTATCCAGACTTCAAATCCAAAGTAGAAAATAATTTACTTCCAGCCAATGTGTCTAATGTGTCATCAATCCGAGGCAGAGGATAACTATCTTTCTTGGTAACGTTGTTCAGCAAACGGTAATCCACACAGAACCTCGTTGTTCCGTCTTTCTTCTTAACCAGGACTACCGGAGAGACCCATGGGCTCGTAGAAGGTTCTATCACCCCGTCTTTCTTCATTTCCTGAACAATCGTTTCAGCTTCCTCTCTTTTCGCCTGTGGTAATCGTCGAGCTGTTTGACGAATTGGCTTAGCATTACCAGTATCAATTCTATGCTTAACAACGGTAGTTCTTCCCGTCTTTCCTCCTTTCGGTACGAAAATATCACGATACTGCCGAAGAAATTCCCTTAATTTCCTTTTCTCAATCTGATTCAGAGACTGTCCAGCAACTGCAACCATTTGATCAAATTTATCGTTGGAATTATCAGACGTTGTTGTCTGACGGATTATGGATGTGACAGGTACACAAGTTCCTACTTTTGTCTCTTTCTTGATGGTCACTGGGTAGTCATTGACATTAATAAGTCTCACAGGAATTTCTTTAGCCGAAGTCACTAATTCTTTTCCAATTATGATTCCACGGCCAACTTCGTCGTCATGATTCCAAGGTTCCATCATAACAGGTGTTCCTTCGTCCACAATTCCCTGTAGCCGCGCTACTATTATCGTTTCACTTCTCGCAGGCACGACTGTATCTTCTTTAACGGCTGCTTGCATAGTGTTGTCATCATGTGGATGGAGAAATACCTCCTCGTTACCAACTTTGATTACCTTATTCTTAAAATCCAATTGGAATCCATGCGCATTCATTACGTCCATTCCTAATATAACATCCTCTTCGATGTCAGCAACTATAACAGTATGGACGAACTTTTCTGCTCCAATTCCTAATTGTACCTGGATTTCTCCATGAATGTTGGCATTTTCACCTGTGGCGGTCCGAAGTCACAATCTCGTTGGTAACAGTTTTCTTTCGGCTGTTTATAACTGTCGGGCGTATAATGCTTCTGGTCGCTCCGGTATCCACCAACAACGTATACTTTTTACCATTTATTTCTCCATCTACATATACACTATCTTCACGACATTTCAAAGAAGCTATTAGTATCAGAGGGTCTTTGGTAAAGTTCTGGGTCGAAGCTGCTCCCCTAAGGCCGACGCGTTCTGGTTTTGTCTTCGGTCTTATGGTCTTCGTTTGCTTGTGTGTCATGCTTTTTATCATATTAAAGAGCTGGTCCAGTTTATCTTCATCTTCTTCCTCTTTTACCGTCCTAACTTTACTGTAACCGCCAGAGGCCTGCGTAGCTGACTCGTATTCGAGGGCGGCGGATAAGACATCAACCAGCGTCTTGTGACGAGCTAATCGTAGTGTTCTTTGCATCTCATGATCACGAAGACCATCAATAAACGTTTGAACGGCCAACTTTTCCATCATGTCTTCGGGAGCTGTTGGATAAGCATATCGTACTAATCTGGCGATATCTACTTCATATTCTTGAAGGGCCTCATCTTTCTTTTGTCTTCGATTTTTGAGCTTCGACTGATATACATGCTCCAAGTGTTCGTGGCCATATCGCATATTTAACCTCTTCTTCAGTTGTTCGAAATCATCCGTCTCCTCTACGGCTATGGTCTGGAGCACATCTAAGGCATCTCCTCGAAGAGCGATAGTCAGGTTTACAGCCTTTTCTTTTTCAGACCATCCATTCGCTCTTGCAGCTGATTCGAACTGTTTCATGTAGTTGTTCCATGATGATTTTCCGTCGAAAGTTGGAACCTTGACATGAACATAACCTCCGCTTCCTTCAAATTTCGGCCGTGTTTCTAACTTACATTTCGTCTCGTCTTCTTGTGTCTCTATGGTAATTGGATTGTTTACTCTCTCTGTTGTGTCTGTTCCCTCAATCTTCCTTTCCAACTCTTTCCATATCTTCTCTTCGAAGGCCATCATATCGGCAGCAACTTGGTTTTTTAATGAAGACACTCTATCGTCGAGGGCAGACATCTCAGAGGTGACTTTAGAGATGTTAGCAGAAACCTTGCTTTCCAGAGAAGCAATCTCGTTAGAAACTTTGCTTTCTAAGGATGAGATCTCGTTAGAAACTTTATTCTCCAATGATGCGATATCACAGGAAACCTTGTTAATCGATGAGATGACAGCATCTTCAAATATATAAGTTTCCGGATCTAAACCTTCTTCTTCCAAAGCCTTCTTTAGTCGTTGGACTAACTCAGCTTTTTTTCCGGTAGAAGCTAATTCTCTATCCTCAAGATGCCTTCTTAGATTCGTAACTGTGAGCTCGTAAATCGTAGCCATTGTTCACCAATTTCACTTCTTTTCAAAAATTCAAATTAAATTTATCTACAGTCCCACTTCTGCACCACTGTTAAGTTTATTTATATTGTTCTAATTTATTTGTCTTTATTCTAATTTATTGTCTATATTCTAATTTATTAAAACTCACGATAACTAATTACGAATTTATTAAAGTCTTTATTAATCCTAATTACAAATAATTTATTAACGTTTCGTTACATCTAAATATCGCGGTTCGCGAGCTTCTTATAACTGACTGCCAAATAAAAATCTTTCATTTATATACACAACTGTTGTCATCCAGAGAATTCGGCGGACTTCTTGAATAGTCTCGTATTTTGGTGAAGGCGCTCGACTCGTTTTTCAACCTCGAGACGTGGATGACTCACCAAAATTAGTGTCTAGAGATTTCTGGTAAACAACTGGTAGCTAAGCTCAGGTATATTTTGACCTACAAATTACGAGAATAAATAAAAAGAATTAGTCATAAAATATTTACAGTTCTATATGCCATAACATTTAAAATCGTAACAATATGATATGATATTTTCTATTTTTTAATTTTTGATGTAACTTAATATTGTTCTGAAGCTATTTTCTTGTGGCATTTTAAATTAATTACTATTTAACTGGGAATAAGCCACAATTAAAGATAAAAATACGTTTATTGACGTTTCAATTTCCACTTCGGAAATCAAAATACAAACAGTAAATTAAACAAATTTTGTTTTTTGTTACATAGTGAAAAATTCTTGTAATAATTTAATTTTATCTGACTCATTTATATTGACAATTCAGACATACATTATGCATTTGAAAGTAGAGGACTTTAAAATGATATTGCCAATATTGTTGAGTTGCGCTCCTGGGACGACTTTACTTATAAGATAGTTCATTCGATTACATGAAATCAACTTTAACTTGAGAATATCCGTCAGAAAAAATCATAGCATATAATTCGTCTTTAAAAAGACAAACACATGACATGATGACAGTAAAATTCTCCTGTTAGTGATTCCATGGTAAATTATGAGGGAAAAACTAGGAAAAAAACCTCCGACATGGTAAGTATTTGTTCGTGCATTTGTTTACCTTCAATAAACACCAAAATTCTGATTTTATATGTTTCGTTATTTAAAAAACATAAATGATGTATCCTCTATATGTTACTGACTTACTAATACTGGTATTTTCTTATTAATAACTTTCTCTTTCAATATTGATAACCAGATAACCTACTACATTCTGCCGAGGAATTTGCAGAATTGGCCTCATTTAGCATTATTAAAGCCGCTTCTTTGATTTTTCTTTTTTTACCATCCGTCTCTTTTAGAACTACATTTGAATTATTCCATTGAACCCTATGTTCATTATCCCATGCGTGTTTACATGTTTGAGATCTGTCAAATTCTCTATTTTTAATATAAGACTGATGTTCACTTATTCTAACATGTTTCACCTTTCGCCTTGATGTTTCACCTAAATAAAACTGATCGCACTCACAAGGTATTTTATAAATGCAATTCTTTGTCCTTTCTTGTTCATTGTTAGGTTTGGTTTTGAACAAAATAGATCTCAACGTGTTTGTTGTTTTGAATGTTATTGAAGTGTTGAATTTATTACCTATCCTTTTAAGTTTTTCTGATAATCCTTTTATGTACGGTATTGTTATTTTCCTCGTATTATTCCTTGTGTATGCTGTAGGATCTCGTTCTAAAATGTTCTGTTCTGTTCGATCGATTCTTGAAAATTCCTTATTTATAAACGATAAAGGATAATCATTTTTTATTAAAACAGATGTTAACAAATGTTTCTCCTCCAAGAACGAATTTTCGTTAGAACAAGTAATTTTGGCTCTATCGTATAAGGATTTAATTATTCCCTTTTTTACATTAATATTGTGATTTGATTTGAAATTTAAATATCTATTGGTGTGTATTGGTTTTCTATACACCTGAGTCTCATATTCAGTATCGTTCTTCTTCTTATTATTATTATTATTCTATTATCCTTACCTAAACCTAACCTAAAACCAAACCTAACAATGAACAAGAAAGGACAAATAATTGCATTTATAAAATACCTTGTGAATGCGATCAGTTTTATTTAGGTGAAACATCAAGGCCATTAAATGTTAGAATAAGTGAACATCAGTCTTATATTAAAAATAGAGAATTTGACAGATCTCAAATATGTAAACACGCATGAATGTAGCGTACCAATTCCTCGGCAGAATGTAGTAGGATCTGGTTACCAATATTGAAAGAGGAAGTTATTAATACGAAAATACCAGTATTAGTAAGTCAGTAACATATAAAGGATACATCATTTATGTTTTTTAAATAACAAAACATATAAAATCAGAATTTTGGTGTTTATTGACGGTAAACTAAATGCACGAACAAATAGTGACCATGTCGGGATAGTATTATGAGGTTTTTTTCCTGGTTTTTCCCTCATAATTTACTATGGAATCACTACCAGGAGAATTTTACTGTCATCATGTCATGTGTTTGTCTTTTTAAAGACGAATTATATGCTATGATTTTTTCTGACCTATATTCTCAAGTTAAAGTTGATTTCATGTAATCGAATGAACTATCTTATAAGTAAAGTCGTCTCAGGAGCGCAACTCAACAATATTGGCAATATCATTTTAAAGTTGTCTACTTTAAAATGCATTATGTATGTCTGAATTGTCAATATAAATGAGTCAGATAAAATTAAATTATTAGAAGAATTTTTCACTATGTAACAAACAACAAAATTTGTTTAATTTACTGTTTGTATTTTGAGAACGATTTCCGAAGTGGAAATTGAAACGTCAATAAACGTATTTTTATCTTTAATTGTGGCTTATTCCCAGTTAAATAGTAGTTGATGTAACTTGTATTTACAATTGATCCACTGCTGTGATTTTTACTGATACTGAATTACATTTAGAGATAAAAAGTGAATGTCTTGGTTCCTTAAAAAAAACCTTTTTTTTTTTCATTTAGTTCAGTTACAATAAAATTTGATTGTGACATAATTTTCCAACTCGAAATCCTGCTTGTTGTTCTAATTCATATGATTCATAGTCACCATCTATCAAGTCTTTTTAGATTTGTTTACTAGGTAAAGTAAAATTAGACACTTCTGTAGTTTTCACAAGAGTCTCCTAGAGTTTTTTTCTTTTCGGCCTTATAGGAATGCTTCCCCGTTTAAATATCTTTCAAATCACTTTTTTAAATAGTATATCACATTTAAAGTTCTATTCAGAAGTAGTTCTGCCGCTGTACATTCATGCCCTAATGTCTTGTTTGTTTTCATGGATATTAGTGCTTTTACTTTTATATTTATCGGAATCATATTTTATCTGGAGGTACTTGCTCCATATCTTAATCACCTTCCAGGAGAACCGAGTAAATTTCAAGGTCACGGGTTTTTTCCCCTAGAGTGAATTTACTATTTGCTCTTGGGATCATATAATTTTCGTTTTTTACATCTGTTATTTCGACTACTTGTTTTTTCTTTTGTCTGTATCGTAATCCAGGACCCTCACTAGGTGCTTTCAGCCGGGTCAACTGAAACCTTGTTGTTTATGGATGTGTCTTTCTAGTGTCTAATGTAGTCCTTCCTGTGTCCCTGTTATAGAAATAGACATACAGTGTAGGTAAAAGTTTATGGTCGGTATGGTAAAATTTAACAGGATATCTAACGCAGATATAAAATCATATTTTCAGCAAATAGACAAAGATAACAATCATATTTCCCCTTGGTCTCCCCTCCATAAATATTTTTAACACTCATTGCCCATTAGTGAGACAAATCGTTCCGATCAGAGATATTTTACATATTCTCTGGTTCCGATCCTAATATACCTAAAAAACTAGAGGTGGATCCTCTCGTTTTTTAAATTTTTATCGGAACCGTTTTTCGTAAACTGTAACTAGTTGATTGTTTACCAGTATTCAAATTGGCGAGTACACAAACATATTGGCTATTATCGTTTTTGTCTATAAGTATTATATTATGTGTATAAAAATAAAGTAAACAATACAAATAGTACTTACATTTACATTACACATTATTAAATCGCGAATCGTCTAAATTGACATTTAAAACAAGTTTTTCCACTTTTCTTGTTAACCGTGTTCTTCTTTTATTTAAAATTAAACCAGATTTTAAACATGTGTTCACAAAGAAAAGATTTTGTTACAATACTACAATATTTTATGAATATAGTGGTTAAGTTATGATATACGATGGTTTTTCCACCACGGTAATGGACAGTTCCAATCTCCGTTCGAAATTTTTTGTGGGTAATATATCTTCAGACAAATACATGTCGACTTCTTTTATATCTCTCGATACAGGTGTATGTTTGGATGAGTCATGTTCAATTAATTCATCAAAAATACATCATGGACTTAAGTCATCTTTATCAGTTTCTTTTTCTTGTACTGGTTGATTTTCAAGATTTACTAAACTTATGCAAAGACTCGTTTCATCCGTTTTCCATAGGTGAAGAACCAGCTTTTAAAAAGTTTGCAGGGTGGATTTCTGGATATTAACCGCCAACAAGAAAAACTTTCAGGTTCATTACTTCAGGAATGTTATATCAAAAGTGATTTGATAATAGATAAAATAAAAAGTCCTTTTTTCGATAATTCTGCAAAAAACACATTAAAAAAAAGTACCTTATCTTCAGAAAGGCTTTTAAAGTATTAATTACAACAAAGTTCCCAAACGGCCAATCCAAGACGTGGAAACTAGGTAGAACTTCACCTATTACATGTTAAAAAGAATGACCGAGTTAGAAGAAGCAATCCGTTCCACATCGGTATTAAATAATACAGACTTAGACTTAGACCAAATCTAAATAAAGAACACTGGATTATTTGTTCTCAGCTTTCCCAAATTTTACGGCCGTTTAAAGAAATAACAAGTACAATGAGTGACCAAAAATACTTGAAGGGTAGTTCAGTGACTGTTATGGTACGCTGCTTGCAAGAATCTTGCAATAAAATTTTAGCAAACGGTAACCTTACATCCATAGTATCCGACGGCGACATAGTACAATTACTAATATCGAGTTTAGCAAAAAAATTTAAAGGGATAGAACAGAGGGGCACATTGTCATTATGTACATTTATGGATTCACCATTTAAAGTGCACGGTTTTTCTGATAAAAATGAAGATACAAAAATAAAAGAAAAAGTTAAGAAGGTGGTTACTTCTATAATTAACGAACAGGAAGATTGTACTATTGAAAATCAACCAGTACAAGAAAACGAAACCAATAAAGATGACTTAAATCCATGGTGTATTTTGATCAATTAATTGGAGATGGCTGATCTGCACGTACACCTATATCGAGAGTCCATTACAACGGTGGAAAAACCATCGCCATGTATATCCTAACTTAACCACTATATTCATAAAGTATTGTTAATGTGAACACATGTTCGAAATCTGGTTTAATTTGAACTAAAAAAAAGAAGACGGTTAATAAGAAGTAAAGTAGAAAAACTTATGTTTTTTAATGTCAATTTAGACCATTCGCGATTTAATAATAACGTGTAATGTAAATGTAATTACGATTTACTATTTGTATTGTTTAGTTTATTTTTCAAGTTATAATAAATATATCATTAGTTTCTTTCACTTTAATAAATATACACATAAACAATAATAGCCATTATGTTTGTTTATGTAGGTACTCTCTTACTTGAAACTACTTTTAAATAATCATAGTTACTTGTTTACAAAAATTTAAATTTTTAAATGCATTCATTTTTTTGGAATCCTGAGAAAACTAACAAATATTTTTGAAAAATTTAAACGCAGAATAAAAGATTACATTATTACCGAGGGCCGAAAGACCCTTAGAATGAATAAAAAGTTTTTTGAATGAGATATTTGAAATTAAAAATCACAGTAATTTTTTTTCACCCCTATAACTTATTAAAATAAACATTATAGAAGTTTTCAGGGACTTTGGGCCCTCGGTAATAATGTATTGTTTCATTCTGTGTTTAAATTTTTCAAAAATATTTATTAGTTTTCTCAGGATTCGAAATAAATGAATGCATTTAAAAAATATTGAACCGAAATTTTGTACCTACACTCGTAACGATAAAACTAGCCCGACCCACCTCTACTACTCGTTACTCGGTATTTTGGCCAGACGCACGTTGCCAAATAATTATTTTGTATGAATAGTTTTAATGTGGCGTTATTGTATGCAGTTTATTATATTGGGAATAAGGCACAATGTAAAATAAGCTTATTTTGATGTTTAGATTTTTAATTCGGAAATCGTACTTAAAATACGAAACATTAATAAATTTTATTTATATAAAACGATTTCCGAAGTGGAAATCAAAATTTTATATTACACTTATTGTAAAGTAAACTTGTGGCATATTCCCAATAAAAAAAACAGTAAGCTCATTTAAATCAATTTCGCCCAAATTTGATTATCTTAGAACATTGTTCAAATGCAAAAAAATAACAGGTCAAATAAAACCAATAAGTTTGGCAACGTTGAACTTCCCCTTTTTTATTATATCCATGCATACATGTTCGGCGATATAAAAGGCTGACCTAATATACCTCTCTCTTTTTAAACAGCTGTTTCTCACTCCATCTCACGTAAGGTCCATACCGACCATAAACTTTTTCCTACACTGTATATCCTCCAAGGCAAATGGACCATCGTAAGAGGAATATTCGGTTGCGTCTTTGAAAATGGTCATTGGAGAAAAAAGTACAACAATAAGATAGACCACAAATATAAACTAATATCTTATTTTAAAGACGTGGTACAAGGTTTAGAAATAGAAGGACTAAGAGCATGACACATCTAGAAAAATTACAGTTGAACAACATTCCTAGACGAATCCTTATGTCACAGCCTGGGGCAAGTTGTCGGAGAGGTAAGTCAAAACTTAGATGGAAGGATAGTGTAGACGAAGACGCTAGAAAAATTAATGCAGCAAACTGCCAACGGCTGGCTTTGGATTGGGCTAAGTGATGATAATATCTATATAATAGAGAAATTATATTTTATAGGACATATTTTATAGAGACAGAATATTGATTTGAAATTGAAAATAATGCTTAAACTTTTACTTAAATAACTTCTAAGATAAGTTATCTAAAATGCCATATACTCGCCGTCGAGGTTCAGAATAACTATTAACTTCAATAAAAATTCATTACCAACAGTATGAATCCAGACAATGTTGCTAATGAAGACATTCCATATCTTTTTACTGTTTTTAAACACGGTTTTATAACTCAACTTCGTATTGTAACTTTATATCATCGCTTTAATAAATGAAAATGTTTCCGAGCAGAGATCACGATACGACATAAATTCAACTTAAAAACAGAAAAGCTCGAATCTATTTGGACATATCGCAGTAAAAAGAGTGACAGAAAGAAATGGGTTAACGTTATGGATAATAACAGTAGAATCTCTCTTGCCGGCCATTTCGTTCGTCTTTCGAAGAAAAAACGACAACATAAAACTAATAAATAGTTTGACCGTTTTTCTTACTAATGTTCAACTTTGTACAGATATTAACTTGTTGGTTGAGGGTACGAGACTTCATTTTGCTCGAAAGTTCGACAGACGTGATGTTCAGATTATTTTGTCGTCTGTGTATACTTCATTATTATAAATAGGAAAAATAAACTTTTGAATTATTATTAGTTATAAAAAACTATTTTCCAATTGTACATTTAAATATACAGGGTTGGTTATTCTTTTCGACGTGGTTGTGTACAGCCTTAACTATTAAATTGTAATTTTTTACTTGTAAATAAAAGTTTCACAAGAACTTTTCTATTTACATTATATATACAACCTGGGTAAAAATCTATCTTCAGTATGGATCTTACGTGAGATAGACTGAGAAACACTTGTTTAAAAAGAGAGAGGTATATTAGGTCCGCCCTTTATATCGTCGAAAATGCATTAGTGGAAATAATACCTTCACAAGAAGAGGGGAAGTTCAACGTTACCAAACTTATTGGTTTTATTTGATCTGTTGTGTTTTTAGCATTTAAACAATGTTCTAAGATAATCAAATTGTGGCGAATTGATTTAAATGATAGCTTACAGTTTTTTATTGGGAATATTGTTCTGAAGCTATTTTCTTGTGGCGTTTTAAAGTAATTACTATTTTAATGGGAATAAACTACAGTTAAAATTTAAAGTACGTTTATTGACTTTTCAATTTCCACTTCGGAAATCATTCTCAAAATACACATTAGTAAGTTAAAGAAACATTTTTTTTGTTACTTAGTGAAAAATTCTTCTAATAATTTAATTATATCTGAGTCATTTATACAGACAATTCAGACATACATTATATATTTTAAAGTAGACGACTTTAAAATGATATTGCCAAAATTGTTGAGTTGCTCTCCTGGGACGACTGTACTTATAAGATAGTTCATTCGATTACATGAAATCAACTTTAACTTGAGAATATCCGTCAAAAAAAAAAATAATAGCATGTAATCCGTCTTTAAAAAGACAAACACATGCCATGATGGCATTAAAATTCTCCTGTTAGTGATTCCATAGTAAATTATGAGGGAAAAAACCATGAAAAAAAACCTCATAATACTATCCCGACATTGTAAGTATTTGGCCGTGATTTAGTTTACTGTTACGATAATTATGGCATTTATAACTATCAATATATTATGACTAATTCTGTTTTCTGTTCTAGTAAATTCGAAGTTGTCTACAGAAACCTCTAGACCCTAATTTTATGAATAATCCACGTCTCGAGGCTTTTCAAACAGTTGAAAAACGAGTCGAGCGCCTTCACCAAAATACGAGATTATACCATTATAATGTAGAAGGCCGCCGAATTTTCGAGATGACAACAGTTGTGTATATAAGCAACACATTTTTATTTTGGCGGTCAGTCATAAGAAGATCGGTAAACGCGGTTTACTTGTAACGAAACGTGAAATAAATACATTTGTAAAGTTATTTAATAAATTAGTAATTAGCTATCGTGAGTTTTAATAAATTAGATTATAGACAATAAATTAGAATAAAGACAAATAAATTCGAACTATATAAATATACAACATTTGGTGTCAGAAGTGGGATTCCAACATAAATCCAGCAGTGACTTTTGAAAAAGACTTTAAAACTTTTGAAAAGTATTGTTCGTCGGGAACATCCGCGTAGTTCGGTAGTCACCTTTGTACAAAAGAACATTTATAAAAGTACGTGTGTGCCTGTACAAAGATGCTGCTAGTACAACTCTCGGTAAAACAGTTGCGTGAGCAATTAGAAGAACGCGATGAAGACTGCAGCGGGTCCAAGAAGATCCTCCGAGAACGACTAAAAAATGTTCTTAACAAGAATGGAGATGACCCAGAGACATTCCATTTTCAATCAGCAGAAGAAGCAGTTTTAATGAAGATCGAAGAGAGTTCTAAAAAAAATGATGAAAGATTCAATGAAACGTCTCAAATTATTAAAGAAGTAGCTAGACAAAACGACGAGAAACTCGAAAATGTGTCAAAAAGATTCGACGAGAAATTTGAAAATGTTTCTCAAATGATGGAAGAAACTTCGAAAAAGAATAATGAGAAATTTGAAGAAGTTTCCAAAACATTCGAAAAAGTAGAAGAGAAAATCAAACAGTTAGAGACCATGATAACTAACACGAGAGTGCTACCACCAATTAATACGGTAGCTTTAGATCCGGTAGAGATAAAAGAAGACGAGACAAAATGTAAGTTAGAAACACGGCCGAAATTTGAAGGAAGCGAAGGTTATGTTCATGTCAAAGTCCCAACTTTCGATGGAAAATCGTCATGGAACAACTACATGAAGCAGTTCGAATCAGCTGCAAGAGCGAATGGATGGTCTGAAAAAGAAAAGGCTGTAAACCTAATTATCGCTCTTCGAGGAGATGCCTTAGATGTGCTCCAGACCATAGCCGTAGAGGAGACGGATGATTTCGAACAACTGAAGAAGAGGTTAAATATGCGATATGGCCACGAACACTTGGAGCATGTATATCAGTCGCAGCTCAAAAATCGAAGACAAAAGAAAGATGAGGCTCTTCAAGAATATGAAGTAGATATCGCCAGATTAGTGCGATATGCTTATCCAACAGCTCCCGAAGACATGATGGAAAAGTTGGCCGTTCAAACGTTTATTGATGGTCTTCGTGATCATGAGATGCAAAGAACACTACGATTAGCTCGTCACAAGACGCTGGTTGATGTCTTATCCGCCGCCCTCGAATACGAGTCAGCTACGCAGGCCTCTGGCGGTTACAGTAAAGTTAGGACTGTAAAAGAGGAAGAAGATGAAGATAAACTTGACCAGCTCGTTAATATGATGAAAAGCATGACATACAAGAAAACGAAGACCATAAGATGCTGGAATTGTGGCGAAATAGGACACGTACGAAGTTCATGTAAGCATCCTAGGTACGACACAAATCAAGAAACTCACCATCAGGAAAACTAGAACGGGTCGGTCTTAGGGGGCAGCTTCGACCCAGAACTTTTCCAAAGACCCTCTCATACTGATAGCTTCTTTGAAATGTCGTGAAGATAGTGTATATGTAGATGGAGAAATAAATGGTAAAAAGCATACGTTGTTGGTGGATACTGGAGCGACAAGAACCATTATTCGACCGACAGTTATAAACAGCCGTAAGAAACTGTTACCAACGAGGTTGCGACTTCGGACCGCTACGGGTGAAAATGCCAACATTCACGGAGAAATCCAGATACAATTAGGAATTGGAGCAGAAAAGTTCGTCCATACTGTTATAGTTTGCTGACATCGAAGAGGATGTTATATTAGGAATGGACGTAATGAATACGCATGGATTCCAATTGGATTTTAAGAATAAGGTAATCAAAGTTGGTAACGAGGAGGTATTTCTCCATCCACATGATGACAACACTATGCAAGCAGCCGTTAAAGAAGATACAGTCGTGCCTGCGAGAAGTGAAACAATCATAGTAGCGCGGCTACAGGGAATTGTGGACGAAGGGACACCTGTTATGATGGAGCCTTGGAACCATGACGACGAAGTTGGCCGTGGAATTATAATTGGAAAGGAATTGGTGACCTCGGCTAAAGAAATTCCTGTTAGACTTATCAATGTCAATGACTACCCAGTGACCATCAAGAAAGAGATAAAAGTAGGAATTTGTGTACCTGTGACATCCATAATCCGTCAGACGACAACGTCTGATAATTCCAACGACAAATTTGATCAAATGGTTGCAGTTGCTGGACAGTCTCTGAATCAGATTGAGAAAAGGAAATTAAGGGAATTTCTTCGGCAGTATCGTGATATTTTCGTACCGAAAGGAGGAAAGACGGGAAGAACTACCGTTGTTAAGCATAGAATTGATACTGGTAATGCGAAGCCAATTCGTCAAACAGCTCGACGATTACCACAGGCGAAAAGAGAGGAAGCTGAAACGATTGTTCAGGAAATGAAGAAAGACGGGGTGATAGAACCTTCTACGAGCCCATGGGTCTCTCCGGTGGTCCTGGTTAAGAAGAAAGACGGAACAACGAGGTTCTGTGTGGATTACCGTTTGCTGAACAACGTTACCAAGAAAGATAGTTATCCTCTGCCTCGGATCGATGACACATTAGACACATTGGCTGGAAGTAAATTATTTTCTACTTTGGATTTGAAGTCTGGATACTGGCAGGTAGAAATGGACCCGGTAGATAAAGAAAAGACAGCCTTCACCACAGGATCTGGATTATGGCAATTCAACGTTATGCCATTTGGACTTTGTAACGCTCCTGCGACATTTGAGAGGCTTATGGAAAAATGTGTTGAGAGGGCTATCTTGGAAAACATGCCTAGTTTATCTAGACGACATAATCGTCTTGGGGAGACATTTGAAGACCATCTGAAGAATTTAGAAAACGTTTTTAATCGACTTAAAGCTGCCCAATTGATGTTAAACCCCAAGAAGTGCCAGCTATTTCAAGGTAAAGTCAATTATCTGGGTCATATAGTCAGTAAAGAAGGAGTGGCCGTGGATAAGGGAAAAATCGATTCTATTAAGGAATGGCCAAAACCAACTGACAAACACCAAGTGAGAAGTTTTTCTGGGACTATGTACTTACTACCGGAGGTTTATTAAGAAGTTTGCAGATATCGCTAAAACCATTAACGCGACTTACAGAGGAATCAAGAGAATACCGCTGGGATGTAGACTGCCAGAAATGCCTTTGAGACCTTCAAAAAGCATTTAATCACAGCACCAATTTTAGGGTATCCACTGCCAGAAGGAGAGTTCATCTTAGATACAGATGCAAGTAATGTGGGAATTGGAGGAGTGCTGTCTCACATTCAATGAGGACAGGAAAGAGTCCTTGGATATTTTAGTAAAGTTCTCTCAAAACCTGAGCGAAATTATTGCGTCACGAGAAGAGAACTTTTGGCAGTAGTGAAATCAGTAGAGCACTTCTATCAATACCTCTATGGAAGGAAGTTTTTAATCCGAACCGACCATGCCGCCCTTAAGTGGTTGATGCAGTTTAAGAATCCAGAGGGTCAGATAGCCAGGTGGATCGAACGACTCCAAGAATATGATTTTAAGATTGAGCACCGGGCCGGAGTTAGCCACCGAAACGCTGATTCTCTTTCCAGAAGGCCATGCCCAGCAGAGTGTTCTCACTGCAACAAAACGGAATCCAAGGAAACAGCAGTGCTAAGAACGACGGTGGTCCACGACGACTGGACGCCTACCAAGATCAGGGAAGAACAAGAGAGAGATCCAGTTATACAGAAAATCCGAAAATGGAAAGAGGAAAACCGTCGACCACCTTGGCAAGAAATATCGAACCTAGGCTCAATAGTTAAGACGTATTGGGCCCAGTGGGACTCATTTATTATGGAAGATGGCTTGCTCAAACGAGTCCTGGAAAATGATGACGGTTCAGAGAAGAGAAGACAGTTGGTGATTCCAAAGAGCAGAATAGCCGAAGTACTTCGTCAGTTACACGACAGTCCATCAGGACTGGATTTTGGTGTGAAAAAGACCCTTCAGCGAATTCGGGAACGGTTTTTATTGGATGAACAGTTCCGACGATGTAAAAGACTGGTGTAAGAAATGTACTATTTGTGCTACGAGTAACGGGCCTTATCGAAAAAGGAGAGCTCCTATGAGACAATATAATGTTGGAAGCCCGTTCGAAAGAATAGCTTTGGACATTGCTGGGCCATTTCCAGAAAGTGATAATGGAGGCAAGTACATGTTGGTAGTAATGGATTACTTCACTAAGTGGGTCGAGATTTACGCACTTCCAGACCAGAAGGCCGCCACCGTTGCAGATAAGTTGATCCAAGAATATATCAGCCGATTTGGAGTGCCTTTGGAGATCCATAGTGACCAAGGCAGGAACTTCGAAAGCGATTTATTCCAAGGAATATGTGATAGACTAGGTATGAAGAAAACAAGAACTACGGCTTATCATCCGCAATCGGATGGTATGGTAGAACGAATGAATAGAACGGTTGGCAAGTATTTGACAAAGATGGTGTCCGATCATCAGCGAGACTGGGACCAATATCTTCCGTTCTTCACAATGGCCTACAGATCTGCTGTTAATGAATCAACAGGCCAGACACCAGCCAGAGTCCTATTCGGACGCGAGATGCGACAACCTTGTGATCTAGAGTTTGGGTGTCGACCTGGAGAAGATGTAGCAGGTGAAGATTATGTGATCGAATTACGAAGAAGAATGGACGATGTACACGAGTTGGTCCGTTCCCATCTCCAGATCGCTAGTGACCGAATGAAGAAACGGTACGATACGCAAGCCGAAAAGGGGTGTTTTAAGAAGAACGATAAAGTCTGGCTTTATAACCCCAAAAAGCGAAAAGGTTGTTCTCCCAAATTGCAGCAGTTTTGGGAAGGTCCATACCTCATTATGGAGAAGATCAATGATGTTATTTACCGAATAAGCAAGATTCCGAGAGGAAAGCCGATGATAGTACACCACAACCGGCTGGCGTCTTTCGAGGGTGACCACGACGTAGATGAAGAAGTGGAAGTAAACCAAGTCCAAGATGTGTCTGACCTCACGTTTGAAGAATTCATGGGTGCCTATGGAGGTACCGGTAAAGCAAGACATGGTGTTACCACTAAAGAAAGGCAGGATCTACTCGCGCTTTCCCGATGACTACTCACTGGCCCTTACCATCCCGGCCAGTATCAAAGACGCACCAGGGTTGGCATCCGTCTTTCGAAGGAAGTTTGGTCGAGTTGTAGAACTTCAATGCCAAGTGCCAGCTCCCGGTAAAACCTTGAAACTCCAAGATGCATCACGTTACCTTTTCTACCTGGTAACAAAAGACACTGCCCGTGACCAACCTACCTACCGAGATGTATGGGAAGCCTTACTTCAGTTGAGAGAGCACGTACTAGAGTCCAACGTGCAAAAGTTAGCCATGCCAAAGTTAGAGTGCCACCAATTAGATTGGAGGGTTATTCGAAGTATGGTGGAGGAGATCTTTAGAGACACCGAAGTCCAGGTGTTAGTCTGTTGCAATCCGCATAGTTACTGGTGCGGAGAGAAAACCGTCCCTTGTCATTTTTTATAAAACTGGAAGTTGTAAAAAGAGGGTCCAGTTGCCGATACCAGCAAACCGTTTCAGTTCCAGTCCCGACAAGGTTCCAGGAGGAACCATCTTTTAAGAGGGGGGCAATGTTACGATAATTATGGCGTTTATAACTATCAATATATTATGACTAATTCTGTTTTCTGTTCTAGTAAATTCGAAGTTGTTTACAGAAACCTCTAGACCCTAATTTTATGAATAATCCACGTCTCGAGGCTTTTCAAACAGTTGAAAAACGAGTCGAGCGCCTTCACCAAAATACGAGATTATACCATTATAATGTAGAAGGCCGCCGAATTTTCGAGATGACAACAGTTGTGTATATAAGCAACACATTTTTATTTTGGCGGTCAGTCATAAGAAGATCGGGTAAACGCGGTTTACTTGTAACGAAACGTGAAATAAATACATTTGTAAAGGTTTTTTAATAAATTAGTAATTAGCTATCGTGAGTTTTAATACATTAGATTATAGACAATAAATTAGAATAAAGACAAATAAATTCGAACTATATAAATATACAACATTACCTTATGATGTATCCTCTATATGTTACTGACATACTAATACTGGTATTTTCCTTTTAATAACTTCGTTTTTCAATATGAGTAACAAGATCCTAATACATTCTGCCGAGGAATTTTCGCCACAATTAGCATAATTAGAGCCGCCTCTTTGATTTTTCTCTTTTTACCATCAAATATTAATATTAAAAAGGGAATCATTAAATCCCTATACGATATAGCCAAAATTACTTGTTCTAACTAAAATTCATTTTTGGAGGAAAAACATATGTTTTATTAAAAAATTATTATCCTTTATCGTTTATAAATAAGGAATTTTCAGCAATCGATCAAATAGAACAGAACAACTTAGAACAAGATTCTACAGCATACACAAGGAATAATACGAGGAAAATAACAATACCATACATAAAAAGATTATTGGAAAAACTTAAAAGGATAGGAAATAAATTCAACATTTCAACAACATTCAAAACAACAAACACGATGAGATCTATTTTTTCCAAAACCAAACCTAGCATTGAACAAGAAAGGACAAAGAATTGCATTTATAAAATACCTTGTGAATGCGATCAGTTTTATTTAGGTGAAATATCAAGGCCATTAAATGTTAGAATAAGTAAACATAAATCAATGTTCAAATGAGTTATTCAAATATAGTCCTAAAAGAAACGGATGGTAAAAAGAGAAAAATTAAAGAAGCGGCTCTAATTATACTAAATGAGACCAATTGTGTCGCAAATTCCTCGGCAGAATGTAGTAGAATGTGGTTTACCCATATTGAAAGAGACAGTTATTAAAAGGAAAATACCAGTATTAGTAAGTCAGTAACATATAGAGGATATATCCATTATGTTTTTAAATAACAAACCTATAAATTCAGAATTTGGTGTTTATTGAAGGTAAACTAAATGCACGACCAAATAATTACTATATCAGAATAGTGTTATGAGGTTTTTTTCTTAGTTTTTCTCTAATAATTTACTATGGAATCACTAACAGGAGAATTTTACTGTCATCATGGCATGTGTTTGTCTTTTTAAAGACGAATTACATGCTATGATTTTTTTTGACGAATATTCTCAAGTTAAACTTGATTTCATGTAATCGAATGAACTATCTTCTTCTTCTACTATAAGTAAAGTCGTCCCAGGAGCGCAACTCAATAAAATTTGTCAATGTCATTTTAAAGTCGTCTACTTTAAAATGTATAATGTATGTCTGAATTGTCATTATAAATGAGCCAGATAAGATTAAATTATTCGAATCATTTTTCACTAAGTAACAAAAAAAACAAAATTTGTTTAATTTACTAATGTTTGTATTTTGACAACGATTTCCGAAGTGGAAATTGAAACGTCAATAAACGTACTACAACCTTTAATTGTGGCTTATTCCCATTTAAATAGGAAATAATTTATTGGGAATATGCCATAATTTTACTTTACAATAAATTTAATTTAACATTTAAATTTGTGATTTTCACTTCGGAAATCATTTTATATAAATAAAATTTATTAATGTTTCGTGTTTTAAGTACGATTTTCGAATTGAAAATCCAAACATCAAAATAAACTTATTTTAAAGTCACAATGTGCCTTATTCCCAATAAAAATAATAAACTGCATTATGACACCACAACAAAAAAGCTTCATACTTTGTTATTTGGCAAAGTTGCGTCGTCAAAGTAACGACACTTTGATTTTTATACTGTGGTAATAAACAGAACAGAACTAGTTTGGTATGCCATGGTAGGTTGGTCTTTCATAAAGCATAATAAATAAAGACAGTACTACTAAAGCATTAAGAAGGAGTAGGTGTATTTTATTAAGTTAAAACTGGACGAAAAATTACGCCTTTTAATTAAAAACATTATTATATTATTTGGTATTTTCCAAATAATATCTTTTTGGAGGTAGTAGGTGTGAAAATAAAAATTAGCTCTATAAAAATTAAACAAAAAAAGATAAAATTAGTATAAAAATTATAAAATTTGTTCTATAGAAATGAAACCAAATAAAAAATAATTCCAACACTACTGTTTAAATTAAAAATAATTCCAAACAATTAGAAATTTTAAACCAAATAAAATTCTTAGCTAATTAAATGTCCAAACAGACCACCAAATTGTAACGAACAGTAAACAAATCTATTATACAACGCATTTCTCATATGTCGCCGATATGTTTTGGTTAAGTTGGTGGTTCAGTTCCTGAACTTCAGTTCTTCCAAGTTGGTGGTTCGCTTGAACTCATGCCCATACAAGTTCGTTTTTAGCATCCCTCAAAATAAAAATCTAGAGGAGCTAAATCAGGTGACCTAGGGGACCAGTATTTCCAAACAGCAATACATAGCATATGTTCGGCCTGTCTCGTATGCAGTTTACCATTGAAGAGAACTAACAAATGGCGATGTTGCTAAAATTATCTTGTTTTCTTTAAAATTAGGTTACACTTTCGTTAAATAAAAATGCGAATCTGTAAATTTTCTCATAAAATTTAAGAAATGTTGTACCAGTATTTGTGTCAATTAGTGTTTTATTTTTAACATCATCCAGTTTTTATTGGCAAAATAGCCGCGCCACTGATTGCCAATTTTTTAAATCAATTCAATGTTTTAATTCAAATATTTAATAAGGCAACCCTGCCGCTCTTTCTTACTTATAAGTTGGATCGGAAATAACCGTCTAACGTTCACTAATGGTCGTGCATGAAGAATGTGGAGGGGAAATATGATGTTACGTTTGTCTATTCCCTGAAAATATGATTGTATATCTGTGTTAGATATCCTGTTAAATTCGACTATACTGACCATAAACTTTTACCTACATCGTGTATATATATATATATATATATATATATATATATATATATATATATACATATATATAAGAAAAAAGAAGTACTTGTGACTCGTTTGGAAAAAATATAAAACTGTTTTGGATGGGTTGGAGTCAATAAAAGGGGCTATTTGTTGACTATTTTTTACTCGAGCTTTCAATTGTGATTACAATTATTATCAAGAGCTTCTAAAAAATACAAAATATCATACAAAGTTGAATTAGAAATAAAAAATTTTTTGTTAACTCACCAAATAAAATTAGTTTGTTATATAAAACTGCTGCTTACATAATAATTACAAAAAATATTAATAAAAAAATGTCCTATTCTAATAAATGTTTCTCTGAAAAATTTTGATAGTTTCTTAACAAAAACAATTGAATTTGTAAACAAAAATTGAATAGCTACAAACCGCCTAAATGTCATAAATACTAACTTAAAAATTTTTATTTTTGACATAGTGTCAAAAATAAAATTTTGTTTAAAAAATTCTTCTTTGTTTAGTAACAAAAAAGAAGAAGATTTATTCACCATTGATAGATGCCCGAAAAAATGTAACAAATACATGGAAAAATTCAAAAGGTGATATTTTACTGACTGCATATATAAATTACATAGAAATAATATAATTATAAATTTTGCTTAGATTTTGAATTTCTGACCTTTTGTTTAAATTATTATCACTTTTGCTAATACAAACCATTTCCAAAAAAGTTCTTTTAAATTTATTACTTTCACTACATAAAAATTTTAATATTATCAAAATCCATAATATGGTCTTTGTCTATTACATGCTCTGCCAAAGCACAAGATGACACCTCAAGTGGCGCCCTATATTAAATTCCTTGAGGTGTTTCCTGTTTATTTTTATTTTGTTTATTCCAAAAGATTAATGACCCCTTTTATTTCATTTTGTGTAGTTGCCCCATTCCAATCCCCTTATCTATTACTTATCCACGACCCCAGCTCTCCTACCAAACCCTGAGGGCCGTTCGCATAAGTAGCGATTATTTTGCTTGCCCTATCTCCACCCCCTTAGTTTCTTCCCCCAATTTTCTACCCCTTGTGTTAAAGTCCCCTGTGGTAGGCAAAATACCTGTCGTTACAATAGAATATTTTTTTCAGTTCGTTCCGTTGTCTAATGCCCTACACTCGGATAATTTTTTTTCATACCTGTATACATTTATTTTCATGACCTTAATAATCTATATTTTTTAAATTTTTTTCAGATGGGTACATATGTCATCGATTTGTTTCCCAATGCCAAATTCATTTTTATGGTACGAGACGGACGTGCCACTGCTCACTCGATCATTTCCCGGAAAGTCACTATAACAGGATTTGATCTTACCAGTTACAGGCAATGCCTAAAGAAGTGGAATACAGCCGTAGAAGCAATGAATAATCAATGTAAAGATCTAGGACCAGATAAGTAAGTTATTTTATTTTATATGTATAGTAAGGTTGTGTATAGTGTAAAGTTGTAATTTGTTGCTACAGAAATATAGGTTTAAATATAATCTCGAAAACAAAAATAATGACAAATTTGGTGCCCAACTAGAACATCAATATTGATGGGCAAGAAGTAGAACTCGTAGATAAATATAAATACATAGGATATGAAATTATGATTGACAAGGATAATCAGACCTATGAACTGAAGAGAAGAATCGGTCTTGGGTGGGCAGCATATTGAAAACTGAGAGAAACTTTTAAAAGTGAGCTGCCCATATGCCTGAAGAGAAAACTATTTGATCAGTATGTCCTCTCAGTGTTGACATATTGACCAGAAACACTAAAAGTCACATAGAGAATAATGTAGCGATCCATGTTAAGAAAAACTCTGCGAGACAAAATAAAAAACGAAGAGGTCAGGAGAAGGACCAAAATGACTGACGTCATCGAAATGATAGCCAGACTAAAATGGAGATGAGCAGAACACATAGCTATAATGATGGATGAGCGATGGACAAAGAAGGTATTGGAATGGAGACCAAGGAAAGACAGAGAAGCGTCAGCCAACCACCTACAAGATGGACTGACGATTAAAGAAGACGGGGTTGGAAATACGAGGGCGAGGCCTATGTTCAGCAGTGGGCTTTTGAGACTGGATGATGATGTAGGGTAAAAGTAACACTACCAACCAGATTTATGTTAAGATTTTCTCTGACTCTTCGAAAAAGTGACGACACCTTAATTCAAGCGTTCAGTCATCTGCATAGCAAACTTTTCTTCATCTTGTTTCTGGCAAATCGGTCGGAGCAAGTTTACGTGGAATGGAGCAAGAAATGTTCCCTGTGGTTGCCGTTGTTTAGTTTTATTGGGGGGCTGATATTGGATCTCATAACGACTTCCATCATTAAGCATATTGTCTATCAGTAGAGCTGTAAGTTTGCATGAAATTATTTGAAGAATCTTGTATGTCATTCCCTCTCTCTAAACTGTATCGTAAGCTGCTGATAAGTCAATAAATGCAGCTGAGGTTTTGAGTTTCCTTTGAAATCCTTTATCGATATGGTTGATGAGTAATAGAGCTTGCACAGCACAGCTCCTTTTTAAACCTAATTCAAAAGAAATCATTTCGAAGAGACGTGCTGATTCTGTTACAGATTAGCCGTTCTAGTAGCATGTATCAGACAGCATACCTATTGGTCTGTAACTATTGGGATCATCTAATATTTTTGATTGCTTGAATTCCTATGGTACATTACCGGTTTTCATAACGTCTATAAAGAATTAAAATTTCCTATACTTGCCACAGTTCATTAAAAACTTTGTCGTGGATTCAAGTGGATACTATCGAAACCTCGGGCTTTTTCTGGTTTAATATCCTTGAGAAGAATTGAAATATCTAGGTACGTAAAGGGGCTGGAATAATCTATTTCCGTGGCTCTAGCTTTAAGGAATTTAAGATCTCGTTTGATGTAATTGTGAAAACTTCTTTTGGCGCTGTGGATGTTGTTACTATATGTCCAAGCTTTTCTACTTGATTTTTGGAAGTTTACGCTCTTAACATTTGCCGTCAACATTTCCTCTCTGGTTTCTTCTAAGCTATGCAGTAGTTCGTCTGCTATTTCTTGATCATCGGTTTCCAGAAAAGTTTGGTACATTTCCTGGCTGTTATTAAAAATATATTTCTTGTGGTAGCCTGTTTGTATGAATGTCTTAGCAGTGCTTATTACTGCACCAGCAAATATTTTGAGTTATTGTTATATAAGCATTTATCTAGTTCTATGGAAAATTTGGTTCTTGATCGTGGAATGGAAGTAGTTAGAGATATTAGTGTACCTGTCTTTTCTAAAGCTGGGCGATGTTGGGATATAATGGACAAGTGAGAGGTTTTCGTCTTCTGTCCATTAAACTAGTGTGTTCCTTTTTGTGTCGCAGTCTCTGTACCTCCATTGCTCATGGTGGCTGTTGTAATCATCCACATATATTATAGGGTGGTGGTATCGCAGATGAAATATTGAAATTTTTTCAGCCCTTCTGATTGCGTTCCTACTTCTTATTCCTTAAATATATTCGAGTTTGCTCAATTAATCTTTTATACGACAAGTGCCATTTCGCCTACCAGACAGTCGTGCAGTTCGTTGTTGCCCTGCTTTGTATTATCAGGTTAAGTTTCTTGAATGGTGAGCTCAGAAATCTGCTCATGTATTTCATTAGAAACTTGATCTTATTATTATCCAAATTTAACCATACGGCTCACACTTACTTTATGAGGACAATTTACTCATCCCAGATACCTACGGTATCAAAAGAATTAAGATCTGGTGGGACTCTTTTCGTGTTATCCAGCTCGAGGTGACTTGGTACGGAGTATCTCCCAAAAATTTTCTTAGGCATCTAGATGTTGAGAGCAGTACTGCTTTCTGCATTGTTGTTTTGTGTTCTATAAGAGACTCTTCAGAATGACTCCAATAGTAGAAAGAATAATAGGTATTGTTTATTAGGTATTGTCTATTAATAGTTACTTTTCATTCTCCACTGTCTCCTTATTTGTATTTCCAGATATACTTGATTGTACTTGATTTTTTCTCCATTTGGCTTATTTAACACGCAGATTATTATTGATAGCCACATCTATTATCGTTGTATGTCTAGTAGTTTATTAACTAGTATAATTATATTATGTGCCACTGGATGGTCTGTGAGCATAGTGCGGTCCTAGTAAAGTTTATAGTTTTCGTTTTCAAGCATTCTGTCAGGGAGATGTTGATAATGGTATAAGGGAGATAAGCGGTTTAGCAGCTGGTTAACGATTTCTTGGGGAAGAATCTTTCCTACCGAGTCATGGCGTTCTTTGTAATCAGTATCGACAAACGCCTGGTAGCCACCCGCAAGATGTTGGATGGTTTTTGTGGGCTTGACATCCTTATTGGCATTTGTCATTTTGGACCGGAGGGTCTTTGACGATATATTTCAAGTAATTTTTAGTTGAAATAACCTGATCTTGAACGGCAAGTAGAAAACTCTGTGTCTCGGTACAAACCTCAAGTAGGAAAGATGATGACAGTCAATAGTTCGACGCTGTATTGGTGACATATTCTTGGCTGGTCTCATTCAGATGTCGCCCATGCAATGGTTTACTCATCCAGGTGCACATTTTTTCTTGCTTAGTCAGGTTTTTTATGTGCATTTCTTGTTTTCCAAGTTTAAGCGGCTGCGTTGTGTTCTTTAACTGCGCAAATCGCTTGATGTAAAGTAGATGTCTTAGCGTGCGCCTGAAAATATGTTCTTAAATTATCAACCTGTTTATCCAGTTGCTCACCTATGTTCATAAGGGTTTCACTTTGATACCGTGGTAATGTTGTTCTCTCTACTGCACTATGTGGATGGTGTTTTTGCGCGTTTGTAAGAAGTGTTCTTACTTTCCGCTGAAGACTTCTTATATCCGTTTTTGACCACTTTATAATACCAAATGAGTAGCTAAGTGCGGAACAGGCATACGTACTTACTGCTTAATACTTTACAGATTTTTACCATTAAGATAGGATGGATTTAGCTCTTGGTAGAAACTCAAAAATTAGTTCGGTTTTCTTTAGTTTGTGGTCAATTTTTCGCGCCTGTTATTGCCTCTATGGTTTTGCCGTCTTGCATATCGAAACCTGCTGGCTGGACCTTTGTTTTGGATATATTTAGTATACGGCACTTGCCTAGTCCAAAGTGCATACTGCTATCATTTGAGAAAGTTTCTACAGTTTTTAGCATCTGATCTAGGTAGTTTTGAGTGGAAGCCATTAATTTCAAATCATCCATATTCAACAGATAATTAAACTTCGCTACAACAGTATCGGTAAACATGAGTCAGTGGAGTTCAGTAACTGATGTAGTGGGTTCATCGCTAGACAGAATCAAAGTAGACTTCACGAATCCCCATGGAAAACGCCCAGGTGAATTTTGGGTATTTTAATCCGTTATTTGCTTTAAGAAGGTCACGATAATATCATCGACTTTATATATTTTCAATATGTAAAGTTAAAAATGATGGTATTATTCTTATAATGTTGACAGTTGTTCGTTGTGTCTTAAATCCATCCAGCATTGGTGTTATGAGTAACTGGTGTTAAAAGTTGATTTACCCAAAACTCATGAATTTGTTCTTGGCTTGGGTATGATTTATTTTTATTTTCCACAGTATAACTAAGTTTTCTATAAAATGCCCTCTCTGTATGCTCAAAAAGTATATTGTCACATTTCCGGTTGTTGCTAACTTTATATCTCCGTATGGGCCCTGAATAAACGGAGAGTTTTTGTTTTAATATGTCCCAGGCATTGTTGAGGTGAAACTCTCGCTTCTGATCATATCGCGTCTAGTCTCTGGTATAAGATTGTTTCATATAATTAGCCTGGGATTTCTGGATACTCAATGCAAAATTCGGCATGCATTTGTTGTCGATAGCCGATTGTTTCTTGACTAAGGTTTGTCACCTTGTAATAAAAGCGCAAAATATTTTCATTTATGGACACGGTCCAGTTCATGCGCTAGCTCGATCGTCCCGCTTGATTGAGCGCCGTCGGCTGATGTTTCAGCGCAGCACCTTCAGCAAGTTGAGCTCTTGTTGTTGTTTGGCTTATTTGTCCTTCTTCTTGTTGTTATAGAAGAACTGATAAAAAACTTCCACAGGCTATAATTATTATGTAAATAATATGTTCGTTGTATATGGAATTGCTATTTTGTACAGAAGGTATTTTAAAAAAAAAATGATACCTAATTGACGTTGTTATTAATTTCCGTCCAATTATTACACTATTAACTTTTAAGAACTCGGTATATATGTCGCAATCTCTCCCGATAATAACTCTATCTATATATGAGACTTTTGAGATATAAAAATCCTAAATAAACAACGATAAAAAACTTGCCATCGGGTAAATGAAACAAACATCTGCTATGTATACAATGCTATTGCTTCTCTGCTCGTTGGATATTTACAGAAGTACACAATAACATTTATTTGCTAGGAATTGCGTGAGTTATAATGGCTACACCTTTCTTAGGTGTCCTGGAGTCACCTATTTTACGACGCTGGAATTGATACTTTTTAGAGAGTGACAATAATGCACCAGACAAAGTTGTAAATTTTATGTATGATAAAAGTCAAGTAAGGGAGAAAATGCGCTTTTAAATTTAATTCTGATAATCCGTGTGTGTTGTACTTCTAATGGTTCTTCTATTTTTTATATACGCTTCTACGGTTTTGCTTTCTACAATATGCAAAGCATCTTCAGGTCTGTCGATACAAAGTTAATTAAATGCTGAAATAATAAAACCCATATTAGGGTGTTGTCTTATAAAGATAAACAAAGATAAATGATATAAATTACAGTAATTATGCCAATATTACGTGTCTGTGGTTTTTCAAAAATTGAATAAACTGTTTAAGCAGACAAAGTAAGACCCACAAATTGGTATAAAAATAGTCTATTGATTTGTATTAAATTAGTAAATAAACAAAACATTACTTACGTGCCAGTACTCTATTAATTAATGGTTGGAAGAACATAGTTCAAACTATCCTGTATTGCTGAATTGAGAACTTCAGTTTTTACTATTGTAATTGTTTGACCATAAATGTTTGTAAATATTTACTAGTAGTAGTGAAAATCAAGTTTCGACTCCGTATATCACAATCAACCACACATAACATTTGAGAACACTTATTCTGGTACTTACTGGTAAATACTTACAAGGACGAAGATTCTTAATTTTAAAAAATGTTGTTTTGGCACGATCTATCCGCTCTTTTATTTAATCACATGTGGTGTCGGGCCCTCACCCGGCTAGTTCAACCAGTTTTTCATGTTGCACTTTGAAACATAAAGATTGTACTTTTGTGTTCTTTGTTGATAACTCAACAATTACATCATAACCCGCGTCAGTTCGACGACGTAAACAAAAGACGGTGCCTAAACTTTACTATTAAAAACAATCATTAATAAGAATATTGTTAAACCAAAAGGTGCTCTTAAACAGCTAATTTATGACACATAATTTCTGCTTACTCTGCAGGGTCGCGCAAGAGGTCTTTTGACTGTGAACTTCCATATTGTTTATTTGACATTGAACTGAATCACGGAATGTTTTTTGTTTAACACGATATTATTTCCAAACTTTCATTTTAATAATTAAATGTAACCTGAATATTCAAAACCACCCTTGTGAAATATTCCACATACAATCACATTTTCCATTTAATGTAGCTCCGTGATAAGTACACCTCGTGACGAGTTTAAACATTTTTTCACTGACTGATGGGTGGCGTATCATGCTGTTGTCAACTAATCGCCGTTAATTTTGTCTTGGCAATATTAATACAAAGCAAAGCTGTTCACCGGATCCATTAATTGTGTTCAAAATTTCTTGAAGTTCTTCAATGATATTAGTTATAATTGTGGTATTGTCTGCGTAACGAGTATTATTTATTGAAATACCATTGATTTTGATACCTGGTGTCTCATTTCCTAAAGGTAGTTAAAGTATTTCCTCATAATAATGAACAAAATAGTAGATAGTATACATCCCTGTCGAAATCCCATTAATATTTCGAAAGTGTCGTTTAAAAGATCGTTATTAATGGTGATTTTTGATGATTGGTTCCAATACACTTATTGTATTATTCTTCCATCCTTATCGTCAATAGTGATTTTCCGTAATCGCTCTAAAAGTGACTCATGCCTAACGTTATACTTATGAATATATAGAACGTGTAATATATGAATAGCTTATTTATGAAAGGCCTCTTGTCACAAAATGTAAATTTTGGAAAACAAGAAAAAACTGTTTAGTTTTATTAAAAACGATTTTATACTTTTCTGATTGTTTGGAAACATTTTAAGGACCTTAAAACTTAAAATAAATCATGTTAGTTACACTTTTTAAAATCAATATTGTATTTTTTTTTTATTGAAAAGAGCTGACAAAGGGCCTTTCAACAACAAAAGTGTTGTTTTACGGGGAAAGTTTTGATTGTGGATGAATTTACATCGTGTTTATTTATGATTAATATTACTTTATTAAAACAGTTAAGACAATACAATTAGCTTCATTTTTGCTTTTTTTTGTTTGCAACTGTAGGTCATTGGGAAAGTTCATTGTAAAATCACTTGTGTTCTTGAGGGACATACTGCAAAAGTTTCTTCAGGTCATTAGTTTTTTCTTCAAAATTGGTACCTTTGATTCATGAGTTTTTCTTGCTAATAAGTGAGGGGAAGATGGCTCAGCAATAGACAGTGGATTAGATAAGAATTTGAAGGTTTTGCTAATAAATGCACCTATAAAATCAGATACAACAACCACTCCTTTTTTAAACTTTCGCAAGTAAATTCATGGTAGGGAGAAATAGTAAACATTTCCTTTTTTTTTGTTTTTCTCAATTTTACTTTCTTCTTAAATAGTATTTTTCTTGTAAAATTTGGGCCACCAACTTTGAAAGTACAAAACATTTGCATTTTCCACTAAATCCGCAGTAAATTTCCTCTGTTTTGTAGATGAAAGTATTATTTCTGTTATATCTTTCAAAGTGTAAAATCTATCATGTTTCCTTAGGTTTTGTTTTACAAGGCCGGAGAACCTGTCACATGGCAAATAGGAGTGACCCCTTATTGGAAGTCTATAGACAACTTTTTTTTATCTTCCACTATCTGTAAGTATCATTAAAAACCTTATCATCGTATGATTTTTATTTTGAAAAAATTATTTTGTTTATAAGTACAATTATTCATCTACATTAGCTGGAACATTCTCGTCAATATACTTCTTAAAGAAAGAGCAAACTTCATTATTTCCATTTCCAGCAACTCCCTGTTGGTATAAATAAAATGTTGCACTGTTATTATTACTATTGTGTATGCCAAACGGATAGACGGACAGTTGTTTCAGGTAGTATATTTCCTGCACTGAAATCGTGGGAAGCGATATCTTTGCCATATAATCAAAACATAAAAGCATCGTAATTTCATGTTCGGCATAGTATTCTTTCGTCTGTCGAAGGGATGAATTAAACTTTTTGCTAAGCCTCTTATGCACAAGTAGCTGCGCAACTGCTACTTGTTTTGCTGTTTCATTAAACTGAGAATTTTTTATTGTAGTATTGAACAGTTCACATTCACAACCAGTGTCAATTTGGGTCTTTCAAATCTGTAATTGAAATGTTCTACAAATGAAAAGTTTGTAGTAAAAACTATACTTCACGTTTAACTCGTTATATTTCTCTTGAAACAAATTGACTCGTTATATTTCTCTTGAAAAAAACATTTTTTTTATGTCTAGCTTAGCATCTAGATATTTTATTTTCTTAGAGGAATAGTGATTTGTTTTCAGTGGAAATGACTGACTGTGTTCTTTTACAAGATCCGTATAATCTTGTGGAAGGGTCTTCCAATTATTCTGTTGGCCTCTTAAATCTCTAGGAGACTCACCTTTTACAAGAAGATCTTGCAGTATTCTAACTCTTTTTTTACAATACCGTGAAGACTTAAAAAAGCCATTTTTGCAGATGTTGATCCTTTTCTCACGAAGCAAGGTATAGGATTTAAAAGAACTTTTATGTTTAACAGAATGTTTGGGCTTAAAAAAACGTTTTCAGCTTCATCTTCGGAAGTATTTTGTTTTAATCTTGACCTTCTCTTCTGTACGGGCCCTACTTCTATTTTTCTTCTTAGTCGTTAACCTGATGCAGGTATCTTGATATCATGAAGCATATTAGCTAAATTTCCCTACTTCTATTAAGGACTAGTAAAAAGATCTTGCTCATTTTTTTTGAAAAGTTTACCCCTCTGCATAAAATTTCAACTTGATCCTCTTCACATAACTTCTCGAAACATCTCAATCTGCATCTGCCATATTTGAAAAAGGTTACTATTGTAGAACTAAGCTAGGTTTTAAAGCTGACTTCTAATTATCATTTTATTTCCTGTCTCAAATGGTACATTACAAGATACAAGATAAAACATAACTTACGAGCATGATAATCCTGTTTTGCGTTGTTCAACAATTCTGTATTTCATGACTCTTTCAACTCTTTCAACACCCTGTATGTTCATTTCCTCTGTAATTTATATATTCTTTAACATGACATCTAGCTTTTTTAATTCGATTAACCTTATATTCTTCTTCGTAACGAACACTCCCCTTTCGCTTCTTGCTATCTGCTTTTATTTTAACGACACTTCATTCTCTGACATTATTTCAAAACATAAGTTAAATCACTTTAACAATAACTGAAGAGAAATATTTATTTTATTATTTAACAGTTGATTGTAACATAAAACAACAAGAGGTTAATTATTAATCTCCAAACAGTGAATATCTGTCAACAATCAGCTGACCGCGCAATGTTGCCAACAGTGCTTTTATTTATGAAAAGCCCCTTGTCATTGTCACGAGGCTTTTCTTTAAACTAATATATCTGATAAAGGAATAACAAGACATTAATTGTTTTTATAGTAACCATAAAATATAAATATCGTGTAGTTTTTAAAGCTACCTATTTTTCTTCTTTGTTCTAGGTGTCTTCGAGTCCCTTACGAGCAATTAGTATTACATCCCAGAGAGTGGATGAAGAAGGTACTGAAATTTTTAAATGTCTCTTGGAACGATTCTGTCCTCCATCACGAAGACTATATAAATAAAGGAATAGAATTAAGCAAGTAAGTTTACAAATAACAGTATACCAATAGCTTAGAGAAATAAGTAATATAATAATTGTGTTACGAACGTGAACATTATACATATATTTATTTTTTAAAAAACATTTTTCAAAGGCATTTTAATAAAAATGATTTTTTTTTGTCTAACAATAAAGCACTGAAAACTTTTGTTTTCTTCACTTTCATAAAATTTATTACAATTTGTTTATTATCACTACAACTGTTTCGGCAGAGTACCTTTCTCAAGTGATGTATTTTTACTAGGCGTCTACACTTTATAGTATTTAACTGAATAAGTAGAGGAGGGTAGAACTTTTTGTCATAAATTGGTAATTAAGAATCATATCTGTATTTTTTAATTTATTAATTGTCATAGAGGGGCTTAAGGGCTTTATTGTGAATATGGAGAATTTGAAATTGATCATTAAAAGACTCATTATGATATAGAAGGTGAAGTGCGTAATACAATCTGTTTTTCTATTATTGAATGCCCTTTTGTATTCTGCTATACGATTGTTAAAGGTTCTACCATTTTGGCAGATGTAAGTTTTTGGGCAGTGACCATATGTAAGTTTCTATACGCCACTGTGTAAGTGCTTTTTTTGGCTCTTGTTCTAAATATATTTCTAAATATATTCTGAATTACCAACGTAAAATAAACAGCTCTCACCTTCTCAACTGATTCAGTTAAATACCATAAAGTAGACATAACAAAAATAGCTCACTTGAGAAAGGCACTCTTCCAAAATTCCTTTATAAATAGTGTATATCACAAATATTTCGTTGTTGTTTTTTACATTCATTTATGTTAGTGGTATAAACACAATATGTCCAAAGAAGGGTTGGACATTTACAGATATGTTAAAATTTAAAATTTAAAACTTGACAATATAGTCTGGTTGAATGATATAAGAATATAAAAAAAGAAAAAAACATTATTTGTATATGAAGTTAAGTTATAAAAAATTTTTTTGTTTTATTTAAAATTATTATCATTAAAATATATTATATTAAATATAATATATTAAAATTTTTTATAACTTAACTTCATATACAAATAATGTTTTTCTTTTTTTATATTCTTATATCATTCAACCAGACTATATTGTCAAGTTTTAAATTTTAAATTTTAACATATCTGTAAATGTCCAACCCTTCTTTGGACATATTGTGTTTATACCACTAACATAAATGAATGTAAAAAACAACAACGAAATATTTGTGATATACACTAACATCTACACGGATGTATTACTTCCCTTTTGAGAATAAGTTTCAACTTTTATTTTTATATCCATCAACATTATTGATACACTTGGTTCTTAAACAGAAGGTATGTATACACAACACTAAATACAAACCGAATAATTTATAAAACATGATATGCTCATATAGAACGGGATCTATATACATATATATATATATATATATATATATATATATATATATATATATATATATACATATATATATATATATATATATATATATATATATATATTTATATATATATATATATATATACATATATATATAATATTATATATATATATATATAATTATATATATATATACATATATATATAATATTATATATATATATATATATATTTATATATATATATATATATATATATACAGGGTGGGCCGCCGGTAACGCCTCGGTCTGTACAGCCGAAACAAGTATTATTTTCAAAAATTGGTTTACGCTACGAGGTCTAGATCCAAAAAGGCTACTTTTTAAAAATAATTTCAATTATACAGGGTGCTCAGGAAAATGCTACACACCAAAGTTATGTTTTTTTAAATGGGACACCCTGTATTTTATTGCATTTTTGAATTCTAAGAACAAAATAAGTGTCACTTTGTTAAATGTTTGTTATACCTAGAGTCTACCGTTTTTGATATATCCAAGTATTTTTAATAATAAGGGATGTTTAAAACATGCCAATAACTCCTAAATTTACTAATATTTAAAATTATTTTTTTTATGGAAGATTAAGAATTAATTGTACTCTAAAATTAAATACTTACTATTCAAAAATATTTTACAGGGTGTTGGCGAATTAGATATTTATTAGTGGCACACTTAAACATTAAAAAACTGCTCTATTTTAAATTTGACACCCAGTATATTTTTTAATTTTATGAAAGATATTTCAAATACCTTTCAAAAAATATAAATATTTCCTATACCCATATTCGACAGTTTTGGATGTAAAACCAAAATTTTTATTTAAAACTAAATTTTCACAAATTTTCATAAAGAATAAATTATAATTAAAAAAAAAAAACAAAAAATCAATCCACATAAATTTAATGGTGCTTAACAAAAAGTATAGGCTGCTAGTTTCGGACTATGCCATCATCAGGCTTAACAATAATAAAATTATATCTGGAGTAAGTTGATCGTTTAAGAATATTAGTAGGTTAATCAAAATCATCAAGTTTTAATGTATGTACTTTACAGAAACAAGTGGTCACTTACTTAGATGTATAATATATTTTGTGCATAAAATAATTTAACAAAATATCAAAACTTTTTGAGTTACCAAAATATTAAATAAAATAAAAAAATCTCAAATTACATTCTTAAAATAAAAAATATTACTGAAGAGTTATGGGATTGAATATTAAAATAATAAGAAACTATTTTTGAATTTACTATGACAAAAATAAAAAACAGAAAAATAATAAAAGCTGGCTTACTAGCAGACAAAGGCAAACAGGAAGAAGTGTACTGTAGGTGGGGTGCTGAACACAAGATTTTTAATGTAACCCCATAGGAAAAAATCCAGTGGCTTTAAACATGGTGATCTAGGTGGCCAGTGACATGGTCCTCCTCTTCCTATCCATTTATTGGGAAATTTAAGGTCTAAGTAATCTCTCACATTGCGCGCAAAATGAGCCGGAGCACCATCTAATTGTAGCCACATTTGTTGCCTAACATTCAATGGTACATTTTCGAGAAGCAACCAAAAATCTGATCAAAGAAACCTCAAAAAATTAGCGCCATTTAAATGTCCATTAAAAAAATATGGGCCTATAACTTTATTTCCAATAATTCCTCCAAAAACATTAAGGCTCCATCTATTTTGGCGGTCAACAGTTCTAAATAGGTGCTAATTTTCAGTGTCGTAATAATGGAATTTATGGCGATTTACTAGGCCATTGTTGTTGATTGCACACTCGTCTGTAAATAAAACAAAATCGAAAAAATCTATGTTTTGTCCTACCTCTTCTAGTGCCCATAAACTAAAATCTAGGCGTTGTTGAAAATCGGTTCCATATAAATGTTGATGGAATTCAATATGGTATGGGCGGAGTCGGTGTTTCTTGAGAATTCTCCTTACACTGATTCTGGGTATGTCTATTTGATTTGAAATTTTTCTACCGCTAGTGTTAGCATCCTCTGCTATTGAAGCTAATACATTAAATTCGTTTTCTTTATTGTCAATGACAGGTTTATTCGGAGTTTGTTTTGAATATGCAACACTACCTGTTGTACGAAACCGATCTAAAATTCGTTCTAGAGTTCTCTTATCTGGTCGATCCCTATTTGGGTACTTCTGGGCATAAACCCTTGCCGCTAAAAAACAGTTTTCGTTACATTCGCCTATGGTGAGAATCATATCCACCCGTTTCTTGAATGGAATATTGCTTCATTTTTTTTATATCAAAATAAACTAAATAAAAATATGTAATATAAAATAGCACACTAGTGTGTAAACTGACAGTTAGTTGACTAATTATTTGTTATGAAGAGTACGTTTTGTATACAATTCTAAATGTCTAAAACTATGTATGTAATATAAAATAGTACAACAGTTTGCAAACTGAAAGTTCATAGCTATCTTGGTTAAAGAAATTTACTTATTTGTTATAAAGTATAGCTATCACAAAACTTTGGTTTTATATCCAAAACTGTCGAATATGGGTATAGGGAATATTTATATTTTTTGAAAGGTATTTGAAATATCTTTCATAAAATTAAAAAATATACTGGGTGTCACATTTAAAATAGAGCAGTTTTTAACGTTTAAAGGGGTCACTAATAAATATCTAATTCGCAAACACCCTGTAAAATATTTTTTGAATAGTAAGTATTTAATTTTAGAGTACAATTAATTCTTAATCTTCCATAAAAAAAATAATTTTAAATATTAGTAAATTTAGGAGTTATTGGCATGTTTTAAACATCCCTTATTATTAAAAATACTTGGATATATCAAAAACGGTAGACTCTAGGTATAACCAACATTTAACAAAGTGACACTTATTTTGTTCTTAGAATTCAAAAATGCAATAAAATACAGTGTGTCCCATTTAAAAAAACATAACTTTGGTGTGTAGCATTTTCCTGAGCACCCTGTATAATTGAAATTATTTTTAAAAAGTAGCTTTTTTGGATATAGGTCTCGTAACGAAAATGAATTTTTGAAAATAAAATTTGTTTCGGCTGTACAGACCGAGGCGTTACCGGCGGCCCACCCTGTATATATATAATATATATATATATATATATATATATATATATATATATATATATATATATATTTGATTTTTAATGGTGATTTTGAATGAAATTCAACAAAGTCCAATAATGTGACTGAATAAAGTTAGTGTCTTATACCAACAAAAAGAAGAAGTAATTAAGACAGGTGCCATATCGATAAGTGACAGTCGATACGACATGACTTAATTAACAATTGTCTTGTCAAACAAAATGCCGGCCACATGGTTATATTAAAATAGAATAAATTTAAATATTTAATTTACGCTTTGTTTGCCATCTTCCTCTAGTTGGGAGATGCGTTTGGTTTGTGTTTAAAAACAATGTGTAGTTCCACATCTAGAATATTTTACACTAAGAAGTAGTGTCAACGTTAAGGTAATACTAAAAAAATAACATCTTTAATTATGATGATTGTAAATAATGTTTTTCCATTATAGCAAGTTCTGATGAAGCCCAAAATTATGTGGCGAAAGCTTGACTTTTAATAAAAGACACTCACTTTGAAGCACCCGTTTTTTATTGCTTTCTTAGTATTGGATCGTTCCCGGTTACCTTCATTTGTCTATATACATATATATATATATATATATATATATATATATATATATATATATATATATATATACATATATATAATATATATATATATATATATATATATATATATATATATATATATATATAAAAGGCCCTTTCGGTCTACATCACAGAACGTTTTCGGACAAATGAGTCCAGCATCAGTGCAGTTGACTGAAATAAGTGTTACTACTTTAATCAAAGCAAACATAAATGTTAAATTTTGACAAAGGTTAAAGCGCATGTGGTTGAAAGCAGGTATACATGAGTAAAACTGCTAAATATGTGGATAAAAACATTTGTAATGATATTCAATGTATTAAATATTTACATATTTCTTGATACATTTAAATGATGTTGAGGTTTACTGCATGTCAACGAAGGACTCCCAGGGGTTGCTGGCCCCGAGTAACGTCTCCCTTTATATAGAGCAACTTATTTTTTTAATATTTTCTTTTGTTTTTGTTCACTTTAAAAAAAATTATAGAATAACTCTCCCTCTTGCGTGTGGTAGTCGTAGAAGCATAGTAAATTTTGTTCCGACTTATAGCAAAAAAAATTTAAACGAATTGAAAATTAAGAATTCTGAGGTTTAAAAACTCAGAAATCGCTGTTTTAAAGTTTTAAGATTATATATTTTCACTTTACTTTTGACTGGTAGACGAATTGTATTTAAACGAGTGCACGTTTCACCTGAAATTAATAAATAATTTAAAAAATTGGCAGAACACACTGTAGGAAACATAGTGGTGTTAGTTATTGTCGTCCATAAAACTTAAAAAAACTTGTAATATACCTGCCTGGATCAAAGTCTCCATCGGGCTACTCTTTTACCCTATTTTTTTGTACTAAAACAACACATCTTTATAAACAACACATTACAAATGATGGATGAAAATCGAGTAACTTAATACATATCTGGAATCAGGAGAGGAAAAAACCTGTTCAAAGGAACCTATCTAAAATTTAGCTAGGCTCCAGACACTTAGATTGGCTGATCAAATAATGAGGACGGATAACGGCATGTGGTCAAGTAGAGTTCTAAACACTACAGGGAAAATACTAGACAGAAGACCAAATGGAATACCACGCAAATTCTGATAGAGAAAGTGGCAGCAGACGTGTGAAGCCTGATGGGTATCAGAACACGAGCGACACAAGTCTAAATCCCAATTTAGGTTTTACCTTCTTTGAAAGAAGAAGAAGAAAACCACACACTAGTAAGTGATAATTTGTGTGCATAATTTGTAACATACAGTCACATTAAAAATAAAATAATCCTTTTCTTCTATTACCAACTAATCCGAACTAACGACAATTGAAATCTTTCATGCACAAAGTAAACTTTGTCGGCAATTAAAATCAATCCAATTGTAGCCGACGCTAAAGCCAGTAGAAATCCAGCTCAGGCCTGATTAGGTGTACCATCTGAATAGGAAATTGGCTCACACAAGAAACTACTTTTATATAATCGATATTCATTAATCAACCGGTTTCCATCCAGATTTATAGAGTTCAAAGAGTCGTCTGAAACTTTCAAATTTATTTTATAACCCGAATGGATGTAAAACCGGTAGACGGACGGAATTCGAATAACCTGCTTTTGATCGAAGTAAGAAGAATTAGGGTTGTAATTAGTTAATTTTCGAACGAATTAGATAGGAAAACAAAGACCCGATGATTTAACAATTTGGAAGGTAACAAAATCAGTGGAGCGCAGATTAGATTTTATTATTTCTTGAATATAATATCATAGTGTCAGCTCAAACGGAGCTTCCTTCTCCGTTCGGATATTCAGAGGAGGTTTTTGCAATTGTCATAAATTCCATTTTTATTAGTGTTCAGTGTTCAGTAGCCCAATTTATTTAATTGTTGATACTTTTGCTTCTTCTTCTTTCCATTCCTATCGTATCGGAGATTTAATATCATCAAGGCTATTCGAACTTTCCTTACAGCTGTTCTAAACTGTTCGTTTGTGGTGGAACTCTCTTTTCTCATCCAGGACATTCTTCTTGGACCCAGATTCCTTCGTTCTTTAATCTTTCCCAGCAATATATTATCTTGTACGGTGTTTTTTTGTTTGTCCCACATTAGGTATTTCAAGTATTCCAATTTTCTCTTCTTTATGGTAAGTATTACTTCAGGTCTTTTGTCCATTCGTCTTAATACCTCTTCATTTGTGACTCGGACAAACCAACTTATTTTTAATATTTTCGAAATTCTTGGTGGTTTTTTTTTATATTTCTCTGTTTGAGAGGCCATACAACGAGGTACTAAACACATATATTCTTAACATTATTATTCGTAGGGAGAGACTGATATCACGATTATTAATAATAATTTCTTTATTTTTATGAAAATGGACCTGGCGACTTCAATACGCCTTTTGATCTCGATATTTTGATCATTTTTCTATTTTATTATAGTTCCCAGGTGTTTGTATTTACACACCATTTGAATGAGGGTGTTATTTATGATAATGTCTTTATGGTGAATTGGAATTTTACTAAAGATCTTAAACTTGGTTTTCTTGGTATTAATCTATATACCGTAGTTATTGCATACCCTATTCATATTTTCTAATAAAAGTTGAAGCTCTTCTGACGCTAATAGCACCGTATCGTCTGCATATCTTATGTTATTTATTATTTTCCCATGATGATTATTCCTTCATTTTCTTTTGATAAAACTTCTTGGTAAATGTGTTTACTATAGACGTTAAATAGTAGTGGCGATAATATACATCCCATTTCACTTCACGCGTTACTCTTATTACGTCTAAAATTTAATCTCCCATTCTTATATTTGCTCGTTAATTTCAGTATAAATTCAAGATTATTCTTGGATCTTTATCACCTATACCTTTACTTTCAAGAATCAGTATCATCAACATGTATGCGTCCACTGCTGGACATAGGTCTCCCTCAGCTCTTTCCATCTGTCTTTTGCGGCTTGCATCTAGTTATTTCTAATACGCTTCAGGTCGTCAGTCCATCTAGTTGGTGGGCTCCTTATTGCTTCTTGCCTTGGTCTCCACTCTAAAATACGTCTAGTCCATAGGTTGTCTGATAATGTGGTAATGTGTCCTGCCCAATTCCATTTTACCGATGCGATTTTTTGGATGGCGCCTGTTGTTTTTGTTCTACGATGTATTTCTTCGTTTGGGATTAGGTCTCTTAGAGAGACACCCAACATCTGGCGCTCCATAGCCATCTGAGTTACGCGAATCTTATTAACTACCTTTGTAAGTGTTAATGTTTCCGCTCGATAGGTGAATATAGGTAACACACATTGGTCGAAGATTTTTCTCTTGAGGCACATGGGTAGATCCGATTTAAATACATAGTTTAATTTACCAAACGCTGCCTAGGCGTCGCTACCCATGCGACCTATGAGCTCACATGTCTGGTTATCTCTGCCTAACCGAATTTCAAGTCGTAAGTACTTCTACCATGTATTCTGTACAATATAACTTCCATCAACAGCAACATTTCGATTTAGCACCAGATTAGTCATTATTTGCGTCTTGTTCATATTAATCATTAGTCCGACCTCCAAGGAAGCGTGATGTAATTTTTCAAACATTATTATTGCATCATCCATACGATCGGCTATAAGGACGATCTCACCTGCAAATCTTAAATGACTGAGCTTCTCTCCATTTATATTGATGCCATGCTCGTTCAGATGTGTCTTTCAACAAGTATGTTTTAAAAGCGTCGTGAATAGCTTTGGAGAGACGGTGCCTCCTTGCTGTACGCCTCGCTGTATACAGAATTTATCTTCTTTCTTGTTCAGATAGTCTTACGCTAGCTGTGGCATTTTGGTAGATATATTTGAGTATGTTAGTGTAGCGATGGTCTATTCGGCATTCTGTCAATAAAACATTTTCTGATGATTTATGGTATCGAATGCTTTCTCGTAGTCGACAAATATCAGTGACAATAGTTTGTTGTATTCTGCAGACTTCTTTTTAGGTTCTTTATCACTAGTAAGTGGTCGTTAGTGCTGTATCCCGATCTAAATCCAGATTGTTCTTTAAGCTGATATAAGTCTAATCTAGCGTCCAGTCTTTTTTTTTTGATAATTTTTGTGAAAAGTTTATATATGTGTGAAAGCAAACTGATAGACGGTAGTCCGTCCTATATGTTATATCTCCTTGCTTGTGTAATAAAATAATGACTGCATTGTTCCATTGAGAAGGTGTTTTTGCTGTCAATGTATCGTATGCTGCCTTAAAGTCTACGAAGATGTAATGGCAGTCTATGTCGTACTCCGTCGTTTTTTCTAATATTTGTCTGATGGATGATATGTGATCAATGGTAGATTTGATTTTCAAGAAGCCTCTTTGGTAGGATCCTATTATATTGTCAGTATACCGTGCCAGTCGTTCGTTAAGTATCAGGGGCACAATTTTGTATGCTGTATTAAGAAGAGAAATCCCTCTAAAGTTGGAACATTCAAGAACGTTTCCATTTTTGTGTATGGAGCATATAATTCCAGTATTCCAATCTTCTGGTAACGCGCGTTCTTGCCATACCTGTATGAGTACACACATAGTTTGTGAAGGAGGGTTGCAAATGTTTGACCGCCACATTTAAATATTTCTGCGGGTAGGTTGTCTGCTCCGGGTGACTTGTTTCTGACTAGAGACTTAATTGCTTTGTTTATTTCTTTCAAAGTTGGTAGTTCAGTATCCTTCTGTTCTATTTCTATATCGATCCACCTTCAGCCCTACTTTCTCCATTAAGTAGCGTACTAAAATGTTCCTGCCATCTTTTTAGTACTTCCACTCTCTCGTTTAAAAGAATTCCGTTAAGGGCCTTGACTTGATTCGCTTGTGGCTTGAAAACTTTTCTTTTTGTGTTAACCTGTTTGTAAAATTTTCTGTATTCGTGTTCTCTATTAAGGTTTTCCATTTCTTCGAACTCGAATTTATTACCACCCTATTAATTTTTCACCCTCAACTAACTCATTTCAAACAACAATTCTTAGATTATAATTTAAGGTGATGAAAAATCTATTTTTACAATTTGACTTTATTCTATCAATCAATTATTCTGTTGGGTTAAAATTTATGGCGAAATTGTTTTTTTTTATGTATACTCTAATCTCTACTATACTCTACTTATAATTGAAATAAAAAAGTGTTCTGGTAAGTTTTTGCTACACCATCCTGATAACTTTCCACCACTATAGCAATTTTATTTGGTGACGTTTCCGCTAGCTAAATATTCGAGCCAGCAGAATTAAGGAAAAATATATATTTTTGAAGTTTGAAGGTAATAGGTTTTTACAAATTTATTACCACCCTAGTAATTTTTCACTTTTTAACTACTCCTGTGAGAAGTCAGTATTAAGCTATTAAGCGGAAGCGCTTATATTAAGCTAGCTAATTCAAATAAAGATTTTGAAATACCACATGATTCTGTTCGATTTTTACTAATTGTTCGCCTCTCAACTAACCCTTCGTAGCTTAGGTTAAAATACAAAAAGTAATTTTTAAATACCACTGTGTGCTACAAAGCTTTTCTATTTCATTTACCACCTTCATACTTGATGGATTCGACCGTTACTTGATGGAAATTCATTTTATGTAACAATAAAACACTGAAAACTTTTGTTTTCAAACTTCCACAAAATTTATTTTAAATCTTATCACTACAGCTGTTTCGGCTGATTGCCTTTCTCAAGTGATCTATTTTTGGCTTGGGTTTACAAATTTATAGTCTCTAATGAAATAGGTTGAGGAGGGAGAACTGTTTGTCTCAAGTTGGTCATTCAGAATTATATCTGTGTTTTTTAATTTGTTGATGTCCATAGATTCTAACAAAGATAGCTTAAGGCCTTTATTTTGAATGTGAAGAATTTTAAATTTGTCATTAAAAGAATGATTATGATCTAGAAGGTGAAGTGCGTACGTCGAATCTGTTTTTCTATTCTTAAAAGCTCTTTTTTGATCTGCTATTCGTTTATCAAAGTTTCTACCAGTTTGAGCGATGTAAGTTTCGGTTTTATTGTTACCTTCATAATTGTTTACCTCTCTATGAGAAGCCAATAATTCTGCTAGGTTGAATTTTGAACTGACAAAACAAAATTATAAAAGGTATTTTTAATATTTTTTTGTATTGTAGTTTTACTTCAACCTTTTACTATTTTTTGCTATCTTCATATTTTTCACCTAACACACTGGCATAAATTCCGCACTTTACGCTCTAATTTTGGGGGCGTAAAGTCGCACTTTTTCGTCCGGTAAAAAAAATACACGTTTTTAAATTTTAAGCTATCACGTTTTAAATTTTTAAAAATCAGCTATTAAAAATTACTTCAAAAACTATTGTACTTAACATAAAACACACTCAGGGACAGTACAGAGGCGGTATATTTGCAATTTATTGCCAAAGTTAAATAATAGCGAAGACGGCGGTATCAATCTAAAATCTGATTAATACTGCAGCCCCCACTCCTTGATTGGCGGTAATATTCGCTCAGGTCTATGGATGTACCCAATAAATACAAATTTTT
>OU898280.1:91559742-91865268 GCA_918026665.1 Diabrotica balteata
ATTACGTAGGTTAAATTGGATTCCGCTCATTTGTCCCCGCTAGCTTAAGGGTCCTCCAGTGGGGCCAGAACCAAGATAAGACTGATTAACAGTATAATTCTACCCATATTGACGTATGCATTTCTCGCATGGGAAAATATGCAAAACATTTGCTTTTACATTTAATGTATATAAAATCTTGAATAGATAACAGATGAACCTCAAGATGCTGGAAGCGTAAAGTACTTAATGAAGAAGAATAATTAAGAGACGACTTTGTTGAATAATAAAATACTTTGACTCAAATTTTATTTGCTTGTATAGCAGGTAGGCTAAAAATATTTCAATAGATTTTCATTATCTTTTAATGTTTGTATCAAAAGTTGCCAATAATGAAATTTAATAATAAATAATTGTGAGCTTTTCTAATTAAATCTTTTCTCTGTCTAAATCTAATAAAGGTAAATTCTAATAAACGGCGACTTTCCAAATCCAAATCTGATAAATTCTCTCGTTTAAAATCGAACAAGTCGGTATTTTTTCTCTCAATAGGTACGTATTTTTTTTATTTTCCCTTCGGATTGAATGTGACTCCCCGTAGGGCATAAGTATATATCTCGAAAACAAACAAACACCAATCGATTGAGCTAGGGTCAAGTAAAACGCTATAAAATTTAAATTTATATACTGAGAACAACACACATTTTAGTTTCCTCAATATTTCAGTCACTACATGATTTGTTCTACTTCCACATCTTCTGCTACAGCTATTTTAAAAAATATTAATATTATTAATAAGTTCAGAAAGCACAAAAACAAAAACTGACAGTTTTTTAGAAAATGTTTTTTAATACTTAATTCCCGACTTTTTTATAATGCATTATTATCTGAGGGCCTAAATTTAAACACAATTCAAAAATTACTGAAAAGAGCTAGACTGTTTACTGTTTCAATCAAACACTTAACAGAAATGTACCAAAAAAGTTTAAAAAAGTACTTATCGTCACTTTAACTTGAAAACCTCATAGATCACGAAAACCAAATTTTACAGGAGAATATAAAAACCGATTTGTCACTTTGAAATATAATCTTTAATATGTTTTTCTTAAAAGGTAAATTAAATATAGTACATTTAGCAGTAACACACTATGGTTGTTGTCACTCATCTTCCTCCTCCTCTATCTTTTCTCCTTCGTAAGGATGTTGTGGCGTCTTGTAATTTGTTTGACATTTCTGTCCAATATCTCTCTCCTGTGCGTGATGTTTTGCTGCGTAGAATGAGGAACCAGTCATATCCTTTATTTGGTCCAACCATCGTACTGAAGATCTTCCTCTGGATCTTTTACACACTACGTTACCTTCAACTAGCATTCGCTCCATGACTTCTTTTCTTCTAGTTATATGTCCAAAGTATCTCAGTATATTTTGGTTGATAGTTGCGACAAAATGCAACGACCACAGACTGATAAGTTAAATGAGCCATCTGCTTAAGGTGTTACTTCGGATCCTTCACACAAGAATGTTCAGAAAGCTGAAAGATCTAAGCGGTGAGAGACAATTTGGTTTCAAGAGCGGACTAGGTAAAATGAAGCAGCTGTCTGCTTAAATACGCTTGTACAGAACTGCATGAATCAACGAAAGGATGTAGTCATAACATTCCTCGATTATGAAAAAGCGTTTGACACCGTCATACATGACGCAATGATAAAAATGCTACACCACGCTAACATTGACGAGAAAGATATAAGAGTTATCCAGAATCTCTATTGGAATTCAAAAGCACGAGTGAGACTGAACAAATCAACCAACACAGAAGAATTTGAAATTTTAAAAGGGGTGCGACAAGGGTGTATTTTGTCTCCTATGCTCTTCAATCTCTATGTAGAGAACATTGTTGCTGAGGTACTGGAAGGCTCTGAGTGTGGAATAAAGGTCAACGGGTTCCCGATAAACAACATTCGTTACGCCGACGACACCGCGATAATAACAGACAACGAATATGATATGCAGTTAATGTTAAGTAAAATAAACACCGTAGGAAAAATATATAGCTTGAAAATAAATGCTGGAAAAACTAAATGCATGGCAATAAGAAAAAATGCACTTTTAAGAATACAACTGCAAGTAGATGGTGCTCCAATCGATCAAGTGCAAACATTTAAATACTTGGGAATGATGATGAATGACCAATGGGATCCTCAACAAGAAATAAAATCAATCAAAAGACTGATGTGTCAAAAATACTTTTTTACCTTTTCTTTTGACAAGAAATAAAATGCCGTACCGAACAAGCAAGACAAGCTTTTATCAAATTTAAACCGTTACTATGTAACCGCAATTTTTCCTTCAATCTCCGCTACAAGATGGTTAAATGCTATGTATGGTCGATATTGTTATACAGCATGGAAACTTGGACGTTAAGAGTACCTTCCATTAATAAGTTGGAGGCCTTCGAAATGTAAAATGTAAAGGTAAATACTGAGAGAGAACTACTCAATTTGATCAAGGTACGAAAAATCGGATCTTTCTTCTTCTTCTTCCTCTAGCCATTCACATCCACATCTGAAAATAAGCCTCTTCAAGTCTTCCTTTCCATTGTTTTTTATTGTACGCTACTTATAGCCAATTTTTTCCGGCAGTCCTTTTTAGATCATCTGTCCATCTCATAGGAGGTCGGCCTCTGGGTCTTTTGTGTTGGTATGGTCTCCAGGTTAAAATTGATCTGTGCCATTTGTTTAGATCGCTCCTAGCGACATGTCCAGCATATTCCCATTGCAACTTTAATGATTTTTGCACCACATCGGTGACTTTGGTTTTCTGCCTTATCCATGTGTTTGTTTTCTTGTCCTTAAGTGATATACTTAGCATTGCTCTTTCCATCGCGTGTTGAGTGACTCTAAGTATATTCATATTCTTTTTTGTGATTGTCCATGTTTGTGCCGCATAAGTTAATATCGGAATAATGCATGCATCAAAAACTTTAGATCTAAGATGTAATTGAATTTGTTGATTTCTGAGTATATAGTTCAGTTTACCGAATGCTGCCCAAGCTAACTTTCTTCTTTTTTTTCATTTTTTCAGTTTGAATTTCCCTATTTAGTATTATTTTTTGTCCTAAGTGTATATATTCTTCAACTTTTTCTATAACTTAATCATTTATTATTGCCACGGTGTCTTCGGAGTGCATGACTTTTGTTTTGTTTAAATTCATTTTCAGTCCTATTTTAGAAGATTCGGTATGTAGTTCTAGAAGCATGGTTTGCATTTCTTGTAGGTCAGTAGCTATCAGGATTATGTCATCTGCAAATCGTAGATTACTGAGGTAGCGGCCATTGATGTTTATTCCCTTATATTTCCAATTTAGGTTTTTAAAAACGTCTTCCAAAACTAAGGTGAACAGTTTGGTTGATAAAGTATCTCCCTGTTTGACTCCCCTGTTTAATGGTACAGGGTTCGTGTGTTCATTTTCATTTAGGTAGTATGAAAAATCGGATACCTCATCCATATTCTGAGAGGAAAAAATTACGCAATCCCTCAACTAATCATCCAGGGAACGATTGAAGGCAAGAGACGAGTAGGTCCCAAACAAATGTCGTGGCTACGAAACATAAAAAACTGGACAGACATAAATAACACTGTGCATGCCGCAAAAAGACAGACGTCTGGCCTTAAGATAATTCGCCAACGCACTATAGGTGCACGGCACTATAAGAAGAAAAAGTTGTGATGAGTCTAGATTTTATGTTGAGTTCTGCTAGAATTGGGTTATTTGTGTGTTGGGCGGTCCATGGTATGCGCAACATTGTACGGTAGACCCATATTTCAAATGCCATTATACGCTTTGAATCGGCTATTTTTATTGTCCAAGTGTCTGAAGCATAGGTGGCGATAGGAAATATCAATGCTCGAACAAGGCGTAATTTTTTGTTTTTTGTGATGTCAGTGTTCTTCCAAATTTTTGTGGGTTTGCTGTTACCGATCTGGCCATTGTGATGCGTCAACGGATCTCGTCTGCGCATCCTCCTCTGTTAGTAATAACGGAACCTAAGAAATTATATTGCCTGACCACTGGGTAACCTGCCATGTTTCTTATCTATTATTTGCTTGGTTGTTTCTGATTCTATCAATGATCATCACTTTGGTTTTCTTTGTATTTATTTTCAAACCATATTCCGTACTCATCGTGCCTAGCCTATTCATAATTTGTTCGTTCTTCTTGTGGTGCAGTTGACGCATAATATGTTCTATAGATATATATATATATATATATATATATATATATATATATATATATATAAATATGTATATATATATATATATATATATAAATATGTATATATATATATATATATATATATATATATATATATATATGTAAAAGTAAACCTATGTTTATTTTAAGTGAAACACCAGGGTTTAGTTATTTTTAGTTATTTAAAGTTTTAGGTTGTATGACTGTTTAAGTTTTATTGACATTGACATATTTTAAATTGTATTGTCAAATTACTTAATGGCGTAAGAAATAGCATTGTTCTTGATTCTCTTTTTAGGTTTGTATATTTGTTAAGTTATGTTAGTTATGATATTATTGTTAATAATTTATATTGTAGAATTTTAACGATAATAAACTCTTTTTAGACGAATTCAAACTGCTATCTCTTCACATGAATAAGGGTATGATATTACACTTATAAATCAAGAACTTAAGCTGATAAAAAAAAATATATAGTAATAACTATAAATTTCCAAGCCGTTATTTGGACAAAACGATATTTAAGAATGAATTTTACATCAATGAGAATTTGCATGGCTATAGAAGCAAACAGTAGTGATAGTAAGAAAAATGTATATAAATTTAAGTGGCTGCAGCCAACAGGGTCCCGTTTTTATTATGAAATTCCCTTTGAAAAACAACTTCAAATTGATCATTCTGAACTATTTCATCTGAAAAAAGTGAAGAATATGTTAGCATCTATGAAAACAAGAGGATCCTTTAGAACAGGTACTATAGCATTAGAAGACAATTTGAAGGAGATTTATTTTGATTCAGATGGTGATGTGGTTTATCAAAGTGAGTACTTACAACAGACCTTATTACCAGTGTATGAGAAGATAGAAACAACTGAACAATTTCCATCATTTGCTGAGTTGCTTCAGAAATTTAATGACACAAATTTACCTAAAGTTGAAAAGAAAAATTTAAAAAAAATAAAAGATGATTTTGTACTTAGAAATTTTGATGGAAATAATATTCCAACGAACTCATGGCTCAAGACCTTCGAATCAGAATGTTTGCGATGTGAGGTGGTTGCTGATGAAGACAAGATTTTGATTCTACGTTTGTTTCTTGATGGAATAGCAAAAGAATGGTTTGAATCAAAAATAATAACATTAGGCTTAGATAACAGTTTTGAGGTATGGAAAATTAATTTTTTAGATAGTTTTTGTGAAACAGGTTGGCATAATCATAGGCAAGCTTATTCTTTTAGGTATATAGGTGGTAGTATTGTTGATTATGCGTTTCGTAAAGAAAATTTATTGCTAAATATTAAGAATGATTTTCCCATTGATATACTAATTGATTTAATTGTAATAAATTTGCCAATTTATATATAAGATAATATTAATAGAGCTGACGTTACAACAATGGAAAAATTGGTAGGTGAATTACGAAAATTGGAAAGTTTAGTTATAAAAAAGAAGAAGAAATTGGAGACAAAACCAAATTTTTATCAAAAAACTACTATAATACCAGAAGAACAGAAAACTACTTGTCAATATTGTGATAAAAAAGGATTTCCTGGGAGGTTTCATCCAGAGGCAATATGCCGTTTAAAGCAAAAAGATAAAAAGGTAACAAAAGAAAACAAATCAAATGATATTAAATATATTAATAATATTGCTATACAGGAGACATTAAATGAAACAGTAACTGACCAAAAAAACTAGATTTGCTGCCATTGATCAAATTAAAACTATTCCTAAATAATAAAGAATTATGTGGAGTTTATGACCCAGGCTCAAATGTTACTCTTCTAAATTCGAAGGTGGCAAGAAAGTTAGGATTAGATATTCAAGAAGATAGGAATATGTTTAAAACGATAAATGGCAGAACTAATTTTACAGGAAAACTAATTGCAAAACTGAAAATTAATAAAATTGAGAAAAATATTAATCTTTTTGTAATTAATGATGAATATTTTGAGTATGATATTCTACTCGGATTAGATTCCATTTTAAATTTTCAAATGAAACAAGATTTTGATTTAGAAATTTATCAAAGATTATACGGAAGACTTGAAGAAAAAATCGAAAAATTTAATTATAACATTAATATAACAGAATACTCCATAAACTTTAATAAGGGAATTCCTACAGAACTTTTTGAAGCAAAATTAGAGCATTTATTGCCATATCAGAAAAATAAAATAGAAATATTACTAAATAAATATGACAATATTTTTGCAAAACATAAATTTGACATTGGGCAGGTTCAAAATAATGAAGCTCAAATTAAACTTTTAGAACATAAATTTGTTGCAAAAAGGCCCTATAGATGCTCGATAGAAGACCAAAAAGAGATAGAATTTCAAATAGGACAATTATTAAAAGCAAATTTAATAGAAGAATCATCTTCACCTTTTGCAGCACCTGTTACATTGGCTTTTAAAAAAGATGAAGGATCTAAAACAAGATTGTGCATTGACTTTCGTGAGTTAAACAAATTAATTATTCCTGAACCCCACCCTTTTCCTTTAATTGACGAGATTTTGACCAAAACAAGGAATGCTAGGTTCTTTACTACTTTAGATATAAATTCTGCTTTTTGGTGTATTTAAGTTCGGATAAAAGATAAATACAAGACAGCCTTCGTTACCCAAAGTGGTCATTGGCAATGGAAATGCTTACCTTTTGGGCTTAAAACATCTCCTGCAATATTTCAAAGAATTTTAAATAATATCATCAGGAAGCATAATTTAAATTCATTTTGTATAAACTACATAGATGACATTTTAATATTCTCATTATCATTTGAAGAACACTTAGACCATATAGAAAGACTTATGAAAGCAATTATTGAAGAGGGATTTAGACTCAAACTTCTAAAATGTAATTTTCAAGAGAAGAGGTTAAATATTTGGGACACATTGTGGGAAACAATTCAGTTCGTCCGTTACATGATAATTTAATATCGATCAGAGATTTTCCAGCACCAGACACGAGAAAAAAAGTACGACAGTTTTTGGGAAAAGTAAATTTTTACCACAAATATATAAAAGATTCAGCTAGGTTATTAGAGCCACTACATAATTTACTTAGAAAAGATATCAAATTCCACTGGTCTTTAAGCTGCCAAACAGCTTTTGATAGGGCAAAGAATATCCTCTGTTCTGAACCTATACTAGCCATTTTTAACCCAAATGTTCCTACAACTATATATACAGATGCTAGTGTTCTAGGAATTGGTGCGGTTCTGAAACAAAAACAAAGAGATGGAGAAATGAAACCCGTAGCATACTTTTCAAAAAAATTGAACAAATATCAAAAAAATAAAAAGGCTATTTTTTTAGAATGCCTGGCAATTAAAGAAGCAATAAAATTTTGGCAATACTGGCTAATGGGAAGAAAATTTCTCGTTATTACTGATCATAAACCACTTGAGGGAAGAGAACTTCGTACAAGACCAGATAAAGAATTAGGAGATATGACACATTTTCTTTCACAATTTGACTTCGACATTAAATATGAACCTGGAAAAGAAAATGTAGAAAATCTAGAAACCCAGTTTTGGAAAATATTAAAAATGCAGAAACATTCATAAGAACAGTAAACTTAGTCACATTAACTGAGATAAAACAAGACCAAAATAATAATCGACAAGTTATAGATGCAATGAGAGGAACAATTTTGAACCAAGATACATTTTATAAATTAAGGAAGAATGAAAAAAAAATAATTTTATCCAAAGATTTTGGAAAAGAGTTAATAACAAAAGTTCACAAATTGTATGGTCATATTTGTGCTGGTAAAGTAACAAACAAAATTAGAAACTTTTACTACATTAAGAATATAGATTCACTAGCAAAGGATATATGTAAAAAGTGCGAGATCTGCTGTAAAAATAAAACAAGAATCGGTCCAAAATATGGTCTTTTGTCACAATTGGGTCCAGCAAAAGAACCTTTTCAGATAATGTCCTTAGATACAATAGGAGGATTTGGTGGCAATCGTTCGACAAAAAAAATACCTCCACTTACTTGTAGATCACTTCACCAGATATGCGTTTGCAGTTACTTCTAAAAATCAGACTACAGATGATTTCATAAAATTAATCGCCAAAATTCAAGATAAACACCCCATAAAAACATTATTAACAGATCAGTATCCAGGAATTAATTCCAAAATATTTAGAAATCATATGAAACATTTAAATATTCAATTAATTTTTACAGCAGTAGACTGTCCATTCTCGAATGGATTAAATGAAAGACTTAATCAGACATTAGTTAACAGAATAAGATGCAAACAAAATGAAACTAGAATTCGAGCATGGATAAAAATAGCTGAAGAATGTATAGAGGAATACAATAAAACAGATCATTCTGTAACCGGATATAGCCCAGAATATTTGCTTTTTGGAAAAGCAGATCCGATTGTTCCCGAGGAACTGTGTGAGACAACAAATGTATCAAAAGATAAGGAAATAGCCTATAAAAATTCGGTACGACGTCATGAATATAATAAAAAACTGTATGACAAAAATAGAAAATCCTATGAATTCAAAGAGGGAGATTGGGCATATGTAGAAAATAAATCAAAACTAAATAGAAAAAAACTTGACGAAGTAAGAGTAGGTCCATTTCAAATAAAAAAACAAATTTCAAATACATTATATGAAGTAGATATTGGATACAAAAAGAATGATACGAATTATTTCCATATTTCAAAATTGATGCCTTGTGATAAACCATATACTTAGATGGTTTATCATACCTTTTTGGTAGGGGGATGTAAAAGTAAACCTATGTTTATTTTAAGTGAAACACCAGGGTTTAGTTATTTTTAGTTATTTAAAGTTTTAGGTTGTATGACTGTTTAAGTTTTATTGACATTGACATATTTTAAATTGTATTGTCAAATTACTTAATGGCGTAAGAAATAGCATTGTTCGTGATTCTCTTTTTAGGTTTGTATATTTGTTAAGTTATGTTAGTTATGATATTATTGTTAATAATTTATATTGTAGAATTTTAACGATAATAAACTCTTTTTAGACGAATTCAAACTGCTATCTCTTCACATGAATAAGGGTATGATATTACACTTATATATATATATATATATATATATATATATATATATATATATAAATATGTATATATATATATATATATATATATATATATTATATATATATATATATAAGCAAAACTGGTAAGATTATCGACCGAAACGTAAAAAACAATTTATTGTGTTGTAATATCGGGTATGCGGTCTGTTATTATTAAAAAAACTCTTTTTTCTTTTAATCCTCTATATTTCGCTGATTTTTTGTCAGCTTCATCAGGAGACAACTAAAAATTTGAATAAAAGCTATATAAAAATCAGTTTGAATAAAAAGTGACTCACTTACAGATTTAGAGTGGAAAGTATTTAAACAAGTTGAACATAATTTGTTCAAAACAGTACTGAGAGTTTTTGTTAAAAGTACCTGGGTCACTAGTAATTAAATGTAAAAATATAAAAACAGAGCAAACAAAAACAACGAAACAATTAAAACACATTAAAAATATACAGGGTGATGTAAAATATAATTGTTAACAGAAAAATTATTTAGACATACTAAGAATATTACAGTAGATATTGCTCAACTGTCCCGTGTCTGCCTTGTAATTTACTGCGTAGTTTTCTCTATTTATATGACACATTTCCAAAAACAATCTTTTTTTGTAATTATTTTCTTGCTGTAAAATCCTGACATTTGAGTAATCAAATTGATGGCCAGTTTTTAAGTGATGGTCAACTGCCGCACATGTGTTCTTCCGTTTTGTGCAGTCACTTTTGTGTTGGGTGACCCTTTGTTTTAGCCATTGAGAAGTTTGGCCAACATAACAGCTCTGGCAATCCAAACAAGGCAGTTTGTAGATAACATTAGTTTTGTTTAACGTTGGTGTCTTGTCTTTTACTTTAGAAAACAGTTGTCGGTTTTCTAATAAATTATATTGGACAATTTTTATGTTGGTAAATTGTTTAAATAAACTAGTCACAGAAGGTGTTAACTGTTTTATTAATGGTAGTTTTTTATATTGTGTTGTTTGTACTGCTCCGATATCAGTGGGACCGTCAAAAATGTCAGAGTTAAATATCAATTTTTTAAGAATATGTTTTGGGTATCCATTATTTTGAAAGATGTTTAACAGCAAATTTAAGTTTTTGTTTATGAATTTATCGTCACTAATATGCCTTACCCTATTCTTCATTGCAATGACTGTATTAAACTTTTGGTGAGTAGGATGATTTGAAAAAAAGTTTAAATATCTTCCAGAGTGTGTTGGTTTTTGATACCAATCTATCAATATTTTGTTTTGTTCTGTTCTTATTATTTTGGTATCCAGAAATGATATCGAACAATCATTTTCAATCTCTAAAGTAAATTGGATATGTTTATTAAAGTTATTGAAAATGTTTAAGGTATGTTGAATTTGTGAAGTAGGAACAGAACATATAAGATCGTCTACAAATTTTTTAATGAAGGGTAAAGAGAAAGGTAATTGTGGAATAATGACATCCAGCAAATGGTCCAAAATGATAGTTGCTATTATGGGGCTGAGTGGACTACCCATAGGTGCTCCAAATATTTGTCGATAGAACTTATCATTAACGCTAAAATAGGTGTTCTCAAAAACATAGTTCGGAAGTGTTAAAAAACTATCCTTGGAAATTGTTGTATAATTTTGGATGAGATTCCATTTTGACTGTATTATACTACTGACCAGATCTATTGGTATGTTAGTGAATAACGATATAACATCTAACGAAATTAAAACATAATCTTTCGGTAAAATTAACTCTCTAACATCATTAACAAATGAAAATGTATCCTTTGCATTATAGTTGTTCACTTCGTCAAAAGCATCTTTAAGAATGTTAGCAGGAAATTTGGATAAGTCATAAGTTACTGAATTTATAGAGCTTACAATAGGTCTAAGTGGTATATCTTCTTTATGGATTTTTGGTAAGCAGTAAAGTTTTGGACAAGATGCATTGTATATAGTCAGTTTTTTGGCAAATTCTTGATTTATTTCTAAGTTATTCTTCATAGTTTTAATAAGTTCATTATAAGAAAATTGTATCGTAATAGTTGGATCTCTTTTTAGCTGAAAATATGTAATTTTATCATTTAATAAGCTTTCTGTTTTTTCAATATATTCGGTTTTGTTCATTGCTACTGTACACCCTCCCTGAAAAAATCAGCGAAATATAGAGGATTAAAAGAAAAAAGAGTTTTTTTTAATAATAACAGACCGCATACCCGATATTACAACACAATAAATTGTTTTATATATATATATATATATATATATATATATATATATATAATATATATATATATATATATATGTGAAGATATAAGACAAAAAGAATGCTTTATTACCTCGCGATATCAAGTTATATCGCGAATACTGTTGATGTTGCAGAGTGCTGTATTAAAAATTAAAAAAATTTAAAGATACAAATAACGTCAAGGATCGTCCCAGAAGTGGTAGAAGTTATTGTACAACAGCAGCACAAGACCGGTAAATAGTATTGATAGCTCGTAGAAATCGTCTGGAATCTACAAGTGGTATATCCAGAGAAATTTCTAGGCTTCAAGGACTGAATATTTCACGGTAAACAATAATACGCAGAGAATACATCGAGGAAGTTTTAAATATTGTCGTACGTTTATTCCGAGGGGCAGTAGCTGATATATTTGTGTTTATGCATGGCAACGCACCTCCTCATCGGGCAGCCACAGTACACAATTTTCTGGAAGAAGAAGGAATATTTACATTACAGTGGCCCTCAAATTCCCCGACATGAACGTTATTGATTATGCTTGGAATATTCTCAAAACACGCATCAAGAAGCGAAACAATCCCTTTATTACACTTCGAGAACTAAAAGATGCTGCTCGTGAAGAATTGGAGAGAACTCTGCAAGCCGAGCTCGACCAGTAAAGGTCGATTCAGACACATCAGTCACGTCTCGTCACAATGATTGCGCCGAACAGAACAATTCGTCATACAAAATATTCTTTAATACAAATGTGTTGCCTTCATTCACACTCATCAGTTGACAAACAGTTTCCCAGCTGTCAGATAGTTGATAGTTCTGTGACCAAACAGGACCGGTCCGGCGCCGAGACTATGACGGGACTGATGTGTCTGAATCGACCTTTAATCGGCAGCATGCCAAATCGCCGACCGGCATGCATACAGGCCAATGGAAGAAATACTAATTATTAGTTTTATTAAAAATTATTTTTTTCTATACTAATTTATTTTTAAATGTAAGTTTTTTAAGTACGTTTTAAGTTTTTCACTCCAAGAGAATAAATAATTTGTTTGCATATCGTTTATCTGGTTTTGAGATTTATTTAGTATTGTTGAGAATTGAATCAAAATTATGTTTAACTATTTAGAAGCGTTTATGTATAAAAATCAATAAAAATATGATATATTCCAATATTCCTAACTTTTGGACCCCCTTATTAACTCTTACATTAGCAGTATTACTTAAATTTGTGTATTAAATAGATTATATGTTCTGGCGTACCCATTTCTCTAAGTATATGCCACATTTATCCTATTTTACGGTATCGTAAAATATATATATATATATATATATATATATATATATATATATATATATATAATATATATATATATATATATATGTTTCTATGTTAAACTCACGAGATTTTTCGATAATTTGACGGATATTAAAAATATTTTCTCTGATTCCTCTACCTGGGACGAATCTGCATTGTTCTTGGGGAATTTGTGGTAAGAGAATTGATTTTAGTGTTTCATTAATGATGGTTAGAAGTAGTTTGTTCGCTTGTGATATCAATGCTACTGTACGGTAATTACTGCAATCTGTCGGTTAACCTGTTTTATCTATAGGAATAAACGTGAGTTTATCCCATTCATTTAGCCACTTTCCCGTATTCCAGATCTCATTGCAAATTTTAAGCATTTCTTCCGTCCCTAATTCTCTCATTTATTTGAGTGTTTCAGCTGGTATTTCATCTTCTCATTCTGCATTTCTGAATTTTAGCTTTTTAATTGCCGCCTCAATTTCTGATTTCAATATTTGAGGTTCTATTTCATAACTTATTTTCTTTATATTATTGTCTGGGTCGTTGTTAGACAATAGTATGTCGCAATATTGTCTCCACAGCTCGACGATACTGTCTGGGTTTGTTATGGTATTTACAGTATTATCTTTGATGATCTGTGTCTGCGGTTTGAATTCTCTCTCTAGATATGTGGATATGTGACTTTTGAGAAAAGTTATCTAAATTCTTGGCGGTCAGCATGTTCCTCTAGTTGTACACATAAGTTTTTAATATAATTATTTTTGTCCCTTCTGCATAAGTGTTTTATACTTGTATTTATGGTGCATATCTCTATTTATTTTTGTTTTAATTTGATGTGCCGTTTCGTCTTTCTTCTACAATATTGAGAGCCTCTTCAGTCATCCAATGTCTTTTCTTAGCTGTTTCTTCTTTGGGATTAATATTATTGATGGCTTCAGTGATCAATTTTTTTTTGCGTATTCCCACGTTTTGTCAGGGTCTCCGGTAGTCACTGATAGGTCAACTTCTGCTAATACTTCTAAGCTTTTCCGGGTGTTTTTTTTCCTTGTTTTACTGTGTAACTTAACTCGAAATTACTAGATTCTAGACTACTTATTGACGCACTTTCTGACCGGACGTGGTAGTTTTGGCACCTTCACAAATAGAATAGGCAAATCTCCCTCGGTAGACTGTACCGTTTGTGGGGTACCGGACGCTCCCGCCCACATTTTTAACTGCCAGAGATGGGCAAATGAGATGGGAGAGGCGAATGGACTTCGGGCTGGATGAAAGAAACATTTTAAACATAATGTTTAGAGGAGAGAAAGAATGGGGAGAAGTACACTGTCTGATTTCTGGGGTGATGAAGAAAAAGGACCAGGAGGACAGCGGACGAAATTAAGCCAGGGATCTAAAAATTTATAGTTAATATTATTTATTAGTTTATGGCCCAACATATAAACATTTTCTGATTTACGGTAATAGGTATGGTTATTTATAAATTCTTATTTTTTATTTTAGTTGTTTATTAAGTGGCAAGACCACCTCTATGGAACGGTGGTTAAGGTTTTAGCCGGAACACGGTTAATCAGGCACTACATTGGGGTCTTCTGGCTTAGTATCCTACTCGGCCGAAAGATACCAGGGTGTCTTGTTCCGTGACGTAGATGTCCAACAAAGATTTCCCCCACCGTTGCCTGTCAGAATTCAATGTATACCTTCTTAGGCTCTTACTGGAATCTGGCATTATGGCAATAAAAAAAAACTTAACGCGAAATTTTCATCAGAACCACAGTCTGCAGCTGGTTTTATCTTCATGTTGATTATTGAGCTCCTCCATCGTTTAGTGACAAGAATATAATCTATTTATAGATATATATATATATATATATATATATATATATATATATATACTCATACCATTAAAAAAATGGTGAAATCCTTGAATTATCCATGTCTGTCTGTCCGTCCGTCTGCTCGTGAACACAATTCCGGTATTAGAACAGATAGAAAGACAAATGAGGTGTCGAATGAGAACTCCAGGATTGCAACCGACTGCAAGTTCTGCAAGATATATTATTCGACGCGACTTATCAAGACGACTTCCGGTTAAAAAGTATTGGCAGACCGGAAGTTTGGCAAAAATGACTCAAAATTAGTGAAATCCTATATAAATCAACGCTAAGTTACACGAAGAGTTCAACTATCGATTTCTGGTTCTACTTCCGGTCACGTTGGGTGAAAACCTAGGACTTCGAAGTCAAATTGCTTGTTTTTATATTTATATATACTGAAAGCCGAAACACTAGATTAACTACACCGAAAATAAACTATCTACTTATTCAAGGTTCCCATATCGTATTTTGCTTTTAAAAATTTTTTTTGCTACTGACTTCCTAAATTTAAGTCGATAATAATTTGTGCCTTCGTATCTTGTGGTCTTCTATTTTATACTTATTCGATTTCTCCAATACGATGTGTCAATTTAAAATTGTTCGAATTAAATTTCCTTTCAATTTATCGAATTTATTTCAGTCCAACTTCAGTTTCAAAGTCAGAAATAAAATAAATGTATGACTACATCACCTGTACTTTTGTTGAAGTTATAGGAAACGTAATTTGCAGAAAGTTAAAATTTTATTCCCCAAGGGACTTGCGTTCAAATTACGAACGTCAATTTCCTTTTTTTAAATCCCCAGCCTTTAAAAGTTTGGGGTTTTTTTAAAAACGAGAAACATATACAGTCTGGTCTAAATTTTTTAGGTATTACCGCAGGTTTTTAGATTTTTGCACTTTCTATTTTCTACTAAAGAGGTAGATAGAGAGGTAACTTAATACACCGCATTTATCCGCATACTATAATACAATAAAAAAAGTAATATACATGTATAAAAAAATATGAAAAAGTCATTTAAAAATGCTATGTTTATTGAAAACACTTTTCCACGAGAAACAATTTTGTTATTAGTGCAAAAATTGAAGAAAATTACTGGTGAAATGCCGTTTCAGCGAAGGAAGGTTATTAACGATACTTTTTGGGATAAACATCTTGTCGCGCGCCTCCTGCATAATTTGGATATACATATATATATATATATATATATATATATATATATATATATATATATATATATATATACATATATATATATAATATATATATATATATATATATACATATATATATATATATATATATATATATATATATATATATATATATATTATATATATATATATAATAACGGATTGATTACGGCTGTCGCGGCTTCTCCGCCCCCCAATTTCCATCTTTTTCTGTCATACGCAGTTGCCTCTTCTAAGTCTCTTGCCACCATTGCTTCATCAATATCGTTGCGCCAACTTCTCCGTGGTCGTCCTCTCTTTCTTCTTTCAGGAGTGATCCACTTTTAGGCCATCTGTACTCTGGCATTCTTTTAATATGTCCGAACCAGATTAATTGTTTTCTTTCTATGTCATCATTGATATTTCGCTCCATTTTCATTTCGTTTCTTATTTGTTCGTTCCTAACTCTTTCTAGTTTCGATCTACCGCAGCTTCGTCTCAGATAATCCATTTCTGTCGTCATAAGTTTGTTTTTATTAGCTTTGGTGACGTCCCATACTTCCGAACCGTAAAGTGTAATACTTTGGACTATACTACCGTAAATGTGTTTTTTGGTTTCTCGTCGAATTGTTTTTTGCCAGAGAGGAGAGTTTAGGGCACGGGTCGCTGCTCTACCCTTGTTTATTCTTTCCCTGATTTCATCTGCGCTATTTCCCTTCTTATTGAAAATGACTCCCAAATATTTGCAGGATTGCACGCCTTTGATTTTGTCGTCTTCCAAGACTTGTTCACATATTTCATCTGTTCCCACTGATAGATATTCACATTTTGTCATAATATTCATGTTTAGACCTGCCACCTCATATTCTTCTTGCAGTTTTCTTACCATATAGCTAAGATCGTAACTATCTTCGCAATTACTACCTGGTCATCCGCAAAGAAAAGTGTATATAGCGTGTTTTTTTCCACCATTATTCCCATGTTTCTACATTTTTTTACCCATTTCACTAAGGATCTGTCCAAATAGATTTTAGATAAGGTGGGTGACAGCCAGCAGCCTTGTCTTAGTCTCTTTGTTGTTTGAAAAGGAGAGGTGATTTCTTGTCCCATTTTAATTCTTGCAAAGTTTTGTTCGTAGTATTTTTGAGTGGCGTTAATAAGAATTGGGTTTATTTTCAAGTTATCCATTTCTATCCATAGTTGGGAGATCGGTTCACTATCATATGCTTTTTCCAGGTCTATTAAAGCTATATGGGTTTCTCTATTTCTCTGCACTCGTTTTTCCATTGCCATTTTTAATATGAAATATTATCCATAGTGGAGCGTCAGGCATAATTTGGATATAACGAGCAGTATGGTCACAGTACAAAGAGGTTCCACAGTATAAAGAGTGGAACCTCTTTATACTGTGGTATGGTTGAGTAAAAGTTGCCATAGAAGTCAGTCGCAAAATCTCGCATGACCGTTAGCTAGAATCGTTAGCTCACAAAATAGTCGCTTCAATTATTAAGAACTTGTATGTGTTACTAAGTAGTTCGCATTGCATTATTGTTTATAAATATTATCAAATCAGTATTTGATAGTAATTAGTGTTTCCTAAAACCGCACGTATAAGTTAAATACTTCCATTCAAACCAGCAGCGTTGCCAGTAGTTCGCTTTTAATCTGTTTATCATTACAGCCTAATCTAGTGGTTCTTCGATTCTTTTCTTTACTCCTTTTTACACCAATTACAAATTCTATTGTTTCTGAATTATAGTGGTAAATATTTACCACTATTTTTCAGAAGGAATGCTATCTGCTCTCGGAGCTTTTTCTTTCAATGTTTGTATTGCTGTGATGACTTCTTTCTCTGTTGGGATGTTATCTTTCTCTCTTTCGTCTTCCATCTTTCGAGTATCTAGTTCTGGTCACCAATGATCTCTTCTGTTCTATTTCTCGCTATTGATTATCTAGGTTTGAATTTCGTTTTGTTCTGTTAGTTAGTTTTATATATGCTTCTTTTTAGTATTCGTTTTCCATCTTGTCTCAGCTGTCTGTACTTTTTCTCTACTTGTCTCGTTCTTCGTCCTTGGAACCAGTTCGACCTTGATTTTTTTTATGCTTTTCGTCTTTACAGTTGCTAACTTCAGTTTCTACCTCTTCCAATATGGTTTTACATGGCCTCCAATAGTTGATAACATCTTCAACTATCAACCATCTGTACAGTCCTCTAGATTACCATCCAAACTTTCCTTAAATCTCGTAACTTTCGCAGAGTTTTTAACTCTTCTACGTTGAACCTTTCCTCTTGAACTCTCTTTGCAATAACTTTCTTTTATTTTTTTTTTTATTTAACTGTTCTTTCATTGTACAGTCTAGCTCTTATTTTCGTAAAGGTCCGAGTCTATGTTTGCCCGTCATCTTGCACATTACACATGCGTCTATTACGTGTCTGAAATAACTTGCGTCGACCTGATACATGTCGATTGATGCAATCGATATGGTCGATTTGATTTACTGTATTTCCATCATGTTCCGTTATGCATATGTTTGTGCATAAAGCATGTGCTGGCAACTACCATGTTCAATGAGACGGCTAAGCGTATAAGGCGAGTTCCGTTGTTGTTAGACTCTTATGTAAACTGTGGTTTACAATGATTGACTTGTATTGCCTCTCCTCACCTATCTTGGCAATAAAATCGCTTAATAATACTTTTACGTTATTTTTAGGGCAGCCTTGTATATGCTTTTCTGTTGTTCGTAAAATTCTTCTTTTCTTCATCCGACTTCTGCTCGGTGCATGAGCATTTATTATTGGATATTTAAAGTTTTTCACTTTACAAAAATGTAGCAAGGGATTAGACTTCTTGAAATGTATTATGAGGACATAGTGCGGGACGGAGCTCTAAACAGCCTTGACTTTTTATAAATCATATATAAAATCCATTAGAGATTATGGTAGTTTTCTACCTGGCTGTGCAAATAATACATAACTCAAATTATTAGATACTTTACAAAATAAAGTTTTCAGAATCTGCATTGGCGCAATGAAATCAACTCCAATTTAACCATTAATAGTAGAAAAAAATTTTAATAAAAAAAAAATTAAAAAATCCTTTGTAAAAGGTATATATTTAAGGCCCAAACGGGCTAAGTTAAAAAGACATAACGTTTTCGGAATCCATGTTCCATCATCAGTGTCCTAGAAAATAGTTAACCACTTAATTAAAAAGAACATAGGTTAAAATTTTGACTAAGGTTAATGAAAAATGTGGTTAATACTTACTAGGACTACATGAATGTAGCCACCAAGATTAAATATATGGGTAAAAACCCGTTAACAGATGTTTGATTACATTTAGTTTTTAAAATACGTTATAATAATTTAAGATGATAGAGTTGCCGATGGATTAGGTAACATGGCGACATATGACTCCACGTTGAAGTTGCTAGTCCTGAGACGGTATGTCTTCGAGGACTGTATGAGTGCAACTGATTGGCAATGACATTTGATGACAATATTGTTAAGCTATGACGGAAATTATCACAGAGCAGTCAATGTAACTGTATGTTTCTAACAAGAGGACTGAAGTGTTTGTTAGAAAGGGATGCTGAATAGTTTAGAATTTTTGGTGGGCTAACAAGAAGCATGGACAGTAATAGATATAGAGGGTTGGACTTGAAGTTTGGTTTAATGAAAAGAAGAGGGGAGAGATGGAGAGTATGTTATGTTGAAGTAAAAGTTTTGGAATGGACTGAAATTTGATGATAAATGTGGATTTTAGTTGAGGGATAAATTAGGGGTGAAAATTATGAGAATAGTTGGCGATGAAGAGGGAGGAAGTCTCGATTGAAGGATACATGACAATTGACACAATTTGGGCTTTTTTGTTTTTCTTTTAAAATTTCAAGGTCTTCATATAAATCTAATTTAAGAAAGTTTTTTTTGGGGGGGGGATGTTTGTGGATAAGTGAAACTAAAAAAACAGTCCTCTTTTTACATTTTCACACAACTCCCTTAGGGTTTGGTAGCGGACCTCTGGTGATCTCAGCTTTATGTAGTTGTTCCGTATCCCACCATTCATTCAAAACAACCATAAATTTCTTTCCTACTCAATTTGAACATAGCCATCTATTAATTTTTTCAATTTCAAGTTAAGGCCAGTACACAACTCAGACACATTCAACTTATAACTTATCCATCTAATGTTTTCATGTACCTATTGTTGTCTTATGACAGATAGGGCTTTTTTAAGTTATAATTTGAGTTCTATACGATAAACGATAAAAAAAATTACAAAACCATATTCCAACCATCAAATTTTGTTTATTTCATACAATAGTTGAACGAACACCTCAAGATCCTCATATCCATTATGAATAAAATCAAATTACACAACTTAAGCATCTGCAAAGATGACACTACAAAAATTTTTTCGTTTCACTTAATATCAACAGAGCCAACCATACCATCATCACAATTTAAGACAACTTATACCTACAACAAATTTAACTTATAACTTATCCTTTTGATTTCTTTTGTACCTAGTGTTGCCTTATGACAGATAGGACCTTTCTTAAGTTATAAGTAGATTATAATTATACTATCAACATAGTAAATAATCATGTCCCAACCGTCAAAAAATCTTTCGTTCATTACATATAATAGCTTTATACAATAAAACTTCCACACCTTTTAGTCTGTTACCACCTTGTAAGATATTTATGTTCATGAACTTATAACTCAAAATTTTCACATTTACCAGGTACGAAATGTTCCTTTTGACATACAAGGCCTCTATATTTGAGTTAAAAGTTAAATAACACGCGAACATTTACTAAAACAGTTTTATTTTATTCATTCAAGAACACTTCCAATTCTAAATAAATACATTTAGATCCAACCATTAACATTAAAATTTCAAAAATTCAACCTTCCACATGTGTCTAGTTTATATTTTCTGGGTACCAAATGTTTAAGAAACATAAAGGGCCATATAATAAAAATTTTTGTATATCACATTGCTACATACATGCATAGTTGGTTGCCTAACTACAACCATACAATTTTTTTCTCCCTTATATCATCTTATTTACATAAATTTAAAACTACAACATTGATGGTTGATAGTGTTATATTAGTTTACTTAATTTTCACAATTTTAAAAAACGTTGGCTTTTGTCTTAAGTAGAAACATACAGTTACATTGACTGTTCTGTGATAATTTCCGTCATAACTTAACAATATTGTCATCAAATGTCATTGCCAATCAGTTGCACTCATACAGTCCTCGAAGACATACCGTCTCAGGACTAGCAACTTCAACGTGGAGTCATATGTCGCCATGTTACCTAATCCATCGGTAACTCTATCATCTTAAATTATTATAACGTATTTTTAAAACTAAATGTAATCAAACATCTGTTAACGGGTTTTTACCCATATATTTAATCTTGGTGGCTACATTCATGTACTCCTAGTAAGAATTAACCACATTTTTCATTAACCTTAGTCAAAATTTTAACCTATGTTCTTTTTAATTAAGTGGTGAACTATTTTCTAGGACACTGATGATGGAACATGGATTCCGAAAACGTTATGTCTTTTTAACTTAGTCCGTTTGGGCCTTAAATATATACCTTTTACAAAGGATTTTTTATTAAATTTTTTAATACATGGTATACAGCCAACTACAAGAACGTAGATTCCTTGTGAACATTAATAGTAGAAACTGTGGAACCTCCGTTGGAGCTGAGAAGACAATTATTAGCTTAAAAAATTATAATTAAGTGGTAAGTCAAAAATTCACGACTTACAAAATTTCCAAAGTTAACATAGATGTTGAATATTCGGGTAATGCTATCTAAATATTTTGAATAAACGTATCTTAATAATGAAATAATCAATCAGATATTAACAAATACCAAATGTATACAGCTTTTTACACAGATGCATTAAAAGAACCTAACGGCACAGGTGCGGTTTTTATTGTTCCACTACAAGTACAACGCACACTTAAATTTACTAGGAAAACATTTTTTTTACAACAGAAGCTTTTGCCATTCTGAAAGCTATAGAAATTATAATAGAGAATACTACATACTTCATAATGTTTACTGACTCTCTTTAAGTTTTAAATAGTCTACAATCACAATCACATAACGTAATTCTATTGTACAAAAAAGGAGATCCCCATGAATTAGAAAACTACAGACCTATAAGTCTTCTTAGTCACTATACACACTCCTTACAAGAATAGTAACGAATCGTCTTGAGAAAAAACGTGATTTCGTACCGGATTTGGAACAAATGATCATCTACAGAGCATTAGAACAGTAATAGAAAAGACTATTGAATACAATTGACCACTCGTTCTGGCTTTTGTAGATTTCCATAAAACCTTTGACACGGTAGAATTGGACAAAATCCTGGAAGCACTACAAACATGCAGCATTGAGTACCGATATACAAGGTTAATTTACAATACATACAAGAACGCACCTATGTCGGTGAAACTACATGGAAACACGGATCATATCCCAATCGGCAGAGGAGTCTGACAGGGTGATACCTTATCGCAGAAACTGTTTATCGCAGTACTAGAATATGCTTGTAAAAAACTTAACTGGGACGAGAAAGGCCTGAACATTGATGGTAGAAGATTAACAAATTTGAAATTCGCAGACGACATAGTTTTGTTCGCGGACAACCTCAAGTAGATAGGTAGGTCTTAAGATAAACATGTTCAAAACAAAATTCATGGAAAACCTAGTACCTAGCGGAAATATCAGTATTGGAGACAAGGAGTAGAGCTGGTGGAAAAATACATATATCTTGGACACGAAATAAAGATCAGAAGATACAACCAAACATGCAAACTACGAAGAAGAATAAACTTAGCATGGGCAGCCTATGGAAAACTCAAAGACATCTTTAAAAGCAATATATCACTTTCTTTAAAATGTAAAATATTTGACCAATATGTTTTGCCTGTGATGACTTATGGTGCCGAAACTTTGACATTGACAGCTACAAGTTCTAAAACGCTGCAAATAGCTCAGAGGAAAATAGAAAGGTCAATGCTGAGTATATCATTTCGTGACCGAGTTAGAAATGAAGACTTAAGACGAAGAACAGGAGTTAGCGATGTAATTTCCCGAATTGCCATACTGAAATGGAACTTTAAGAGGAAGACCCCCTACTCATTGGACTGACGATCTCAAGAAAATGTTAAGAATTTGTATGAAAAATCCTCAAGATAGAGCACAATGGGCAAAAATGAGGGAGGCCTATGTCCAGCAGTGAGCACAAAGGACTGAGTGATGATGATGATATGATGATGACAATCACATTTGCAAACCAACTTCGCATACAAAGCAAAATAAAACGTTGCTCTCACAAATTAAAGAAACCGAAGCACTGATTTTTGTTTGGATAAAAGCACACTCAGGCATCACCTTACAAAGAACAAGTTGACAAAACAGCTAAAGAAAGCATAAAATTGGGAGATGTTACAATCTTGTTAACATTGGATGAGAGAATAAATATAGCCAAGGATAATTTATCAAAAATGGTCTAAACAATACAGATATTTTCGTTTGAAAAAATCCACACGATACACTGCTAGAACCCGACATTCTACTTTTGTAAATTACAACTATCCGAAAAATTCCATAACAACCATATCCCAGATTTTATTTTAGTTTTCATATTTCAATCTAAAATTAAATTGTAGAATAACTAGTTCAGGCTCTAACCTTAAATGTCTTTCCTTTTATTTATATACCTACCTTACCATTATGTACTCAGTATTTGTTTAAAAAATGCTCAAAACTACTCCTGGGCGAGAAAAGTGTAACGCTTGTGCAAATTCAAAATTCTTATTATGATTAATCTTGCCCCAAAAATTATGTTTGTTTTAATCATAACAAATGGGTCTGTCAGGCTCATATAACAAAAAGTTAGAGCTAATAATTACTTCGTTTCTGACTACGTTGACTAATCCTAAAGCAAAAAAACTATTCAATATTTTATTAACGAATGGCGCGTTCCTAATTTATGTTCTGTTTGGTACCAGCTATAATATCGTGAAACTCCTTTTTTCAAAAATTTTCTTTTCCAACCACAAAAATTTTTCTTTTTCATCTGTTTCTAAATTCTCAAAAAATTTCTAGGTATTTTTTTTTAAATTTCTATTTATTCGGCCTTGAAAGCTGCCAATAATGACTTCGTGGGGTAGGATATATTATTTGTAGATATCCAGAAAATAAACTTAAAACACACGTTCAACATCAAAGTAAAAATGCGAAAATTTTTGGTTGTCAAATCCAAACTTTAAATTTTTGCTTTAATCTGCGCATTCTATTAATTTCAAGTCAAAAAGACGATGAAAAAAGATGTAAGAAAGACATGGGGATTCTAAAAATTGCACTCCACAACATTTCTCCTGATCTAAGCAAACATCTTTGGTTAACTGGTTTCTTGTACTCATAAAGAGTAAACCGAAATAAAAGCAGAGACAGTTAAGATTTGATTTCACGTACAGTGCCTCTATATATTCGCTTATACGTATTTGATTCTACCAGGATTAATCAGAGCGACTGGTACTCTTCTTCTTTTGGCATCATAATCCTGGATGGGTGTTTTCCTGTCTGGCAATGTCTGGATATGTCCTTCCATTCAGATCTCCCTTGGGCCCTTCTCCTCCATTATATTGCATTATGTTCATGGTTTTCAGGTCGTCTTCCACGTCATCCAACCATCTCGTCTTGGCCCTTCTCTTTTTCCGCCTTCCTACCGGCTTTTATTAGCATAGTATGTACGATTTCCACTGGAAATACATGCATTCATTTTGCTACTTACGGAATTCTTCTGATTGATTTCTCTTTTTTGTGTTTCAAGATTAATTTCCTTGAACGTTTCTCTTAGTCGTGTCTTGCTTCTACTAATAATCCCGACATCATCTGCAGATGTAGTAATTTGTACTGTTTTGGAATTTATATGGCCGGATATATTAGTTTTTCTGATTACTGCTTCAAAAACTAGGTTGAACAGCATGTTTGAAAGTGCGTCTCCTTGTCTGACCCCCCATGTTTATGTCAATCAGGGACGACAGTTCTCCAGCTATTCTAACTGAGGCTTTTGAAATCTGTAACGTAATTTTTATGGTCTGATATATTTTTTGGTATACCTAGGGTTCGGAGGTCTTATATACATGTTATATAGTTCATACTCTTTCTCTGGTATTGTTCTAAGTATGAATATGTTGTCTGTAGTGGCTCTATTTGGTCTAAATCCATGTTGATAATCATCAATTATATTTTCGGAGTATTCTGACAGATAGATAGATAGTGCCAGAAAGGATTTTGTATATTACATTTAGCAATGTAATTGGTCTGTAATTCTGGCGTTTCGTGTTATCTTCTTTTTTATATATTGACTGTATAAGACCAACTGCCCATTCCTTCGGCATGTGCTCCTTGATCCTTACCAACTTTATCAGATAATGGATTGTTCCCCAGAGTTCGGATCCTCCATATTTCAATAGTTCTGCCTAAACGCCTTCAGTTCCTGGCGGTTTACTGTTTTTTTAGTTTCTTTATTTTTTGAACTACTTCTTCATAACTCGGATTTTCAATGTTCTACTCTGCCGTAAAATATATTGTCTCGTTTTGATCATTTCCATTAGATGCATTTAGGTTTTCCTCAAAGTATTCTTTCCATCTCATTATAAGTTTCATTATAAGACATTTTGTTTCTCTGTTAGTAGTTCTCTGTCCTTGTCTTTGCATATTGTCAACTTTGGTCTAAATGACTGTGTGCTTTCGTTTATTCTTTTGTAGAATTTTCTGCTCTCATGACTGTTGCTATATTCTACGATTTCTTGTACTTGTTTTTGCACAGCTTCTCTTTTTTTTTTCTTCTGCATATTTTAGTCGCTTGTATTCTCTTTTCGTTATAAATTTTTCTGCTATTTCTTGTGTTTCTTTGAAGTTGGTTAAGCTTAGCTTGCCTATTTTCCTCTACTGCAGTTCTGCATTTATCATCATAGCTTTTCGCATTTCTTTGCCTTATGGCTTTTCCGACAGTTTCCTCTGCAGATTTCGTTATTATTGTTTTTAATTATCTCCATTATTCCTCTGCAGTATCTTCTTCTCTGATTCCGTTGAGTTTTATTTGAAGAGTATTTTGATATTCTTGTATCTCTGTTGGACTTTTGAATCCTTTAACATTCCATTTTTTAATTTGGTCTTTGGTCTTATGGTGCAAATTCTGTCTGGTATTGGTTTAAATGCGATAATGACTTTTTGCAGTCTATTGGTTACTATAAACCCTACTTCTCTTTCACCTTGTCTCATTTCATTTTCGGAGTAGTATAGTGAGAACTTATTTTTACGAATTTCTCCGTGGCTCTTCCATCTAATTTCCTGTAGTGCCAATATTTCAACCCCGTATTTATAATTTCTTCTGGCATACTTATCATAGCTCCTGTCTTAAAGAGGATTCATACATTTCAGGTTCCAAATTTTAAATCCATAATTATATCCATGTTTCTTTGCTGAGTTCATCGTTGTGCAATCCGTTCGTTTGTTTCATTAATCATTGTATTCGCAACAATATAGTTTTATAGGGAAGGGTTGTTGGCCCTTCTCTCAACCCCCTATTCATTGGAGGACCTAAGCTTCCCTTTTCGTCAGCCCTGACCCCACCTTCCACTGGTGTTGGTTACCCAATTTCCAGTGGGGTTACTCAGGTTACCGGTGTGTACGAACTTGGAGGTAAAGATAGGAATTGAATAGAAGAGGCTGAGTGATGCTAACATGATACGGCATCATGTATTGCACTTCACTACCCCTTTACACACCAGAGCGACTGTTACAGATGCTCTAAAAGTGAAATAAAATCTTTTCCGTCAAAAGAATAAATTTAATTTCTTGGACTATAAACTTTTTTATTTTTACTTTTACTTTAACAGTCCTAATACCTCCTCAATTTTACGACTTTGGAAAACATCGTATGTATTACCAAGAGCCACTTGTGGAATGTATCGCGTAGTTCCATTCTTTTAACAATTTAACTCCTTGAAGTCACGGCACACGCTCCTGGCCATTTATCTTTATGAGCTTTATGAACTGACATTTGTAGGAGTAAGTTTAAGACGCAAATAGTTTTGGTAACTGTTGTATGAGCGGCGAGATAAGACAGTAATATGAGACTGGCAGCTAGTTAACAAAGTCTACGAATAAGAACATAGTGCATATTATGTCGTTGTATCTAGGCGATGATACTTTGAAACTAATTTGCTTAGTGTAGCAAACATGCTGCAGAATCCCTTTTATATACAGTATGGTTAGAGGGATTATATTTAAATTCTATATATAAATTATAAAACCTTAAACGAGTATGAATCCTGAGTAAATATTAAAAAAATATATCAATCTAAATCAAAATACGCACATTACGCAGGCAAATTTGTAATTTATAGTTTGAACAATTAATGAAGAATTCCGAGATTAAAAATTGCAGCATTTTATTGTACTTAAATAATTATCGAATTACAATAAATTTGTAGATTCCTGCCCACGTCCAGTTTTCGACAAAAAGCACCACTCTCCATAAACAACCGCGCAGAATATGTCATAATATTCAAAAACTTTAGATCATTATATTTTATTTTAATTACTATTTAACTGGGAATAAGCCACAATTAAAGATAAAAATACCATTATTGACGTTTCAATTTCTACTTCGGAAGGAATAAGCCACAATTAATGATAAAAATACGTTTATTGACGTTTCAATTTCCACTTCGGATTTCCGAAGTGGAAATTGAAACGTCAATAAACGTATTTTTATCTTTAATTGTGACTTATTCCCAGTTAAATGGTAATTAATTAATTAATTTTATATTAAAGTAGATACATTAATGCCATACAAACTACCTATAGGTGCAGGGTGAGGTTTTAGTGTGCCATTCGTCGATAATTCCATTATGGTATGGTATGGTATGGTATGGTATGGTATATCCTAAAAGTTATTTAGAAAAAATGCCTTAATCCACAGGATAAAAATTAATAACTACGTGGAAAAGCAAACATACAATTTTTTAAATAGGATTTTATATTTATCCAGGATTTTTCCACCGAAGTTTGACTAATGTCATGTTGATGTGAAATTTCAGGAGTGTCAATGTGGGGATCCTCAGTAGTAGCAACAGTACATTGTATTCCTTTTCTTCACTTAAAACAGTCTTGGTTCTATAATTTTTTTATATGTAGCTAACAGTGCGAACCAAACGATTCATTAATTTTTCGAAAGCTCTTACGTTTTGGCTTCCTCCGTCCAGGATATCGCTGTTGATATTATTGATGCAAGTACGCAATTTCTCCAAGTTTTCTTCTAATACTTAGATCTGATTCTTATGGTGCTTATCCGTTACGGATGTTGGACACTAACATGGCTATTCTGACTTTGTTGACTGCTGCCCTGAAAAGTCCGGTAGTGGTTAAGTTAAACCATTTTCGCAGGTTATGCAGCCAAGATAGTCTTCTTTGCCGTGGACCTTTTTTCCCATGCACTTAACCTTGAAGTAGGGTCCGAAGTAGGTCATATCGTTGTTCATTGCGCATTATATGGCCCAGGTATTCCAGTTTGCGACGTTTTATGGTTACTATGGCGACTAGTTCGCGCTCTTTACCCATTCTATGTACTATTTCTTCATTGGTAACTCTGTCTATCCAGGAAATCCTCAACATGCGTCTATACCACTACATCTCAAATGCTTCGAGTCTCTTCAGTGATGCTTCAGTTTAAGTCCATGATTCCACACAATATAAAAGAACGGAGAATACGTAGCATTTTAGTAAACGAACTTTTGTTTCCAATTTTATATCGTGGATGTTGAAAGATTTTTTTCATTTTGACGAAAGCTGATCTTGCCTTCTCGATCCTTATCTTAATTTCTGTCGAGTGGTCCCACTGTTCATTTAAGTTTGCACCCAGAAACAAAAGTTTATGATTTGTGTTATAGGTTGGTTAACTAGTAATTGACCAGGTGGTATCCTATTTTTGGTTATAACCATGTATTTGGTGTTTTTATGTTAAAATCAAGCCCAAACCTGCTACATACTTCTGTCACCCTGGAGACAAGTGTCTGCAGACCTTCAAGACTGTCTGCAAAAATGACAGTATCATCAGCGTATCTTATGTTGTTCAATCGTTCTCCGTTTATAAGTATTCCCTCGTCTATATCCTTTAGCGCTAGGTTCATAATGTGCTCTGAATATGTATTGAACAATAATGGGGACAATATACATCCCTGTAGCACACCTCTTTTTATCTTTATGTCGTCTGTTAACTGATCCCCAGCTATAACAGCTGCAGTTTGTTCGCAATAGATATTGTTTATTATACGGCGATTTCTGCTGTCTAGACCAATTAAATTTAATATTTTCATCAGTTCGTCATGTTTTATTCTATCGAACGCTTTCTGATAATCAACAAAACACACACACACATATATATATATATATATATATATATATATATATATATATATATATATCACGATTCACGTCTCTACATCTTTGAAAGAGAACTTGTATTGCAAAAAGTGCCTCTCGAGTACCCAATGCATCCCTGAAGCCGAGTTGTGTGTTTATCATGTGTTCTTCACACTTTTTATATATTCTTTTATGTATAATTTTTAAAAAAGTTTTCAGGAGATGGCTCATAAGGCTTATTATTAGATAATCTTTACATTTTTTGGCATTGGGTTTTTAGGGATTGTTATAAAAGTTGATCTTAGCCTCTGTTGGGGTATTTTCCACTTTGGTATATAGTGTTGAAGATCAAGGTAAGTATTTTTACTTTGTCTTTATCCATAATTTTCAAAAATTTTGAGTAGAACTCGCCTGGTCCTGCGGCTTTTCCCTCCTTAATGTTGTTTATAGCAGCTTCTACTTCCGCTTCGAGAATAGGTGGTCCGGTGTCGTTATTTTTATTTTGTGTGGTGGTGACATTCCTATCGTCTTCAAATGTTGTTGCCACATATATCATCCATGTTGTTTTTGTTTCTTCAATATCAACTATTGGATTTCTTTGAGCCCGGCCTTTTTGATTTATAGATGCCTGCTGCGTCTTTGATCTTTTTGTGGAGGTTGAAGGAATCGTGTTTACGTTCCAATATATCGATTTCTGCACATTATTCTTCCAGGTTTCTATTTTTAGCTTCTCTGGCAGCTTTTTTCATGTCTTTGTCTAGAAATAGATATGCAACGTAGTCTTTTTGTTTAGATTATCTTCTTCTGTCCATCATCTGTAATATACCGTCGGTCATCCATGGTTTTTTCTTTTGTGTCTTTTTCGGTCGCAGGTATTGGTCTAATATTTCCTTCCAAATGTTTTCTAAGTGGTTTATTTCTGTGTCAACATCATTAACTACTTCTGACTTAGATATGTTATTGTTCAGATATTCCCGCACTTCTTGCTTTATGTCATTATCTCTTAGTTGTTTGAGATCGTATCTTATAGGATTAGGTTTGTGGATTTTTTTTTTAAATTCAAGACGAAACTTAGCGACAAGTGGGTTATGGTATGACTTAATATCTGCACCAGGGTAGGTTTTCACTGATGTTATGAAGTTTTTGAATCTTTTATTTATTAAAATATAGTCAAACTGGTTTCTTATGAGATTTTCTGGCGTGTCACCGGGTGAGCGCCATGTGTACAATCTTCTGTATGGTAATTTGAAGAGTGTATTGGTGATTACCAACTCTTCTTCCATGGCAAATGTGAGTAGGTGTTTTCCCCTCTCGCTTCGCTCACCCAGACCCCATGAACCTACTACTTCACCATAACTACCCTTACCGATTTTGGCATTAAAGTCACACATAACTAGCTAACCTTTTTTGGTTTTTAACTTACTTAGGACTTTCCTTAAATCCTAATAAAAAGCCTCTATTACTTCGTCTGATTTGTCTGCTGTGGGTGCGTATATTTGGATTATGTTAGTTTGTTGCTGGGAATAAATCCAATTGAATGAGCATGATTCTCTCGGATATTGGAACAAAATTATTAACGTATTTGTTTATTTGTTTATTTAAAATTATTCCATGACGCCATGCTTATGTTGACCTTTCGTATTTCCAGAGTAATATATTTGATGCTCGTTTATTTGACATTTTTCGGCATCAGGCCATCGCATTTCACGTATGCCCATTACATCGATATTGTCTTTCCATTTCATAGATGGCATCATAAATTTTGCCTGCTTCGTACATGATCTTGACGTTCCAGGTGCATCATATCAGATACTCAGATCATATCTGTTAATTCTATAGAAAATATTCATTTTTAAAATTAAAGATAAGCCATACAGACCAATTAAAAAGGTAATAATATGAAAACTGTCATTTTTCAAAACCTACTGTTTTACCGTTGGTTTTTAACTGATATAGTAGATCAGGGAAATCAGATTTCTTTCGTGACACTGAACCGACCAGGCAAACGACAGTTGTTTTGAGTAGTATGGATCTCTGTAACAAGAACCTAGGTATACTAGGGCGGTCCGATAAGTACTTGGCCTACAAAAAAAACAAAAATTTTGAAAAAGTAGTGATTTATTTCTCAATTTTTAGCTTGACATACTTGACCCTTCGATGCTCCTACTTCTTTAACCCGTCTAAAAAATACGATTTCTCAAGATTCAAATTACGCTTCTTTGGCGGCAATGATCTCCTGTTTCGACTTAACAAAAAGAAGTCACACAGGTCCAAAAGTAGAGAATATGGTGGATGGGGCAATAGGTCGTAGCCCAATTGTACCAAATTTCGCTTTGGCGACGGCAGAGGTATGAGTGGGTTGGTTGTCATGGTGGAAGAGCACTTTTTTCTTCTCTAAATGGTGTCGGTTTTTCTGCAAAATGGCATCTCTTAAATGATTTGATCGTTATTTGTTGCTTAGAGAAGTTTCAAAATAACTTTGAAATATCGGTTTTTTATATCTAAATGTTAATAGCTTTTTAAAAAAATAAACTTAGAACCTTAATATTACACAAAATGTTGGTTCTTGTGGTGGTTAAAATGCGATTAAGATTTCTCGAAGACTGTAGTTTAAGAGTTATTTATTCCCTTTTTTAAATAAATTTAATTTAGCGGTTATTTTTATATTTAAATTATTGTGAAGTATAAATAAATAATAATAATAAATAAATTTAATAGAGAAGTAGTAAAAATCTTAAATATTCATGTACTGCAATAAAAATTACCATAAATATTACTAAAAAAAAATAAAAAAATTAAAGAAAAAATTGTTTACACAAATTAGATGGTTTATTTAACAATTTATGTATTTGAATAATACATAATCGTAATCTACGCAAAAAGTACATACAAATTAAACGTCGACATCCATAAACCCATTACTTTAAAGTATGTTCCATCAAATGACGCTAATTAGATATATTAGTTGTTATAAACAAACGTTTAAAAAAAGGACTTACTTCGTCCCAAATTGTCTTAAGCCAACTTTTTCTTTTTTAGAATTTGTAAAAAAAACGTAAGCTTTCCAAATAAAAAAAATAATTTTAGTATAGGCAGCAGTTAAAAAGTTATTCTAGTTGTTTATAAGCAAAAAAATCGACATCTTTTATTAGCCATTTTTCGAATTACATACTGTAACTTCATCATTGTCTGGCTTATATTGTTGCAAAAAAATTTAATTTTTGATAAACAAATTAAATGACTTTTAAACTATTTGATTGATCGCTTTGTAATTTTGCTAACATTCTAACCACGACAGGAACCAACATTCTGTGTAATATGAAGGTTATAAGTTTATTTTTAAGTTAACATTGAAAAGTTACTGTTTATGCGGTAAATTTACAATTAAAATTTACAATTTACATTTAAAAATCTATACTGTAGAACATATAGGTTCTTGTTACAGAGGTACATACCACTCAAAACAACTGTCTTTTGCCTGGCTGGTTCAGTGTCATAAACAGAGTACTTTTTTGCTTATTTTCCTGTGTATTATTACAAATTAATAAAGAAATTATCTTACAAATACAGAAATAAATGCAGTAATTCAAAAAAAGGATTAAAAATATTATATCGCAATAAATATCGACAAGGTTATTTCAAATAGCAATGAAACCCACACCTTATACATAGAAAATAGGCTGTTACAACAACAAGATAAAGAATCACAGGGTAAGTTGATTCATCACCTCGAGAAAAGGACTTATGAATATGAAACGTCGATCGGATTATTGCAATTATGTCTTGACGAAAAAAAAATCAACAAAAACATCAAGAGATCAGACGTCAAATTCCTCTATTGATATCAGAAAAGGAACAGGTGGCGCGCCAACTATCAACAGACTTCATGCCTTCAGAATCTACAACACAGCATACATCTGTATATGATAAGAGTGGCAGTGGCAGATACGAACGACGTCGTGACACCTCTAACCTAACTACAAAGGTAAACACAATCACTAATGAACAAGTGCGAGGTGCAGTTGAAGCGGCGAAGATGTTTAACAAACCCATTATTTAAACAGCTTCTAACTCTAATTCATCTACAGAAGTGAGGACAGTTCCAAAACTTGGATTTTTAAGTGTTTATCAACTGCATTCTGAAACGACAACCGGAGACTTGACCAATTATTTAAAGGTAAAGGCTCCAAATGTCAATTTCTACTGCAAGAAGATAAAGGTTACCGAGTACCAAGCAAGCTTTAAAGTTTCATATCCATTAGATTACAAAAATGAACTAATTGTCCCATAGAACTTGTTGATTATGTTTTGAACTATATGACTCCTATATCACAATGTGATCTCATTGGATTAATAAAGAATATTCTATTTTATTCTAATATTTGTTTTCAATAGAAAACTGGAGCACACATATCGAATATACTGCGTGTCCTATTTCATAATATTTCGTTATACTTCAAATCAATATTGTACATTCAGCAATATTGTATGAACATACTGAGCCTAGTAATGCGACAATGTGTTATCCAGTGTCAACAATAAAGATGGAAGAACCGACTATATGTATATTCTAACTCTCCACACCACAAAGGTGAGATCCTGCGATAGCAGGAGAAGGGTTAATAGGTCAGAATATTTATCTCAGATTTAAGTGACCCACTGTTCCACCATACCTGCCTATTAGTGGCCTTTTACTTATTAATAATTGCTTGTCTCGAAGGCGGAAAAATTAAGAAAGTGGTCAACGTCATCAGAATGCAAAAATCAACGAGAAACAACTGCATTAAAGGTCCCTGATAACATATCTAGTACAAATTATAATTGCTAGCACTATTTGTGCTAGAGATACTATTGATTATGGTAATTTTAGACCAAAATCCGGCAGGGGAGGACAACAATCAGAATGCAAGACCTCCTCCGTTATCAACATGCGAAACCCTTGCACAAAAAATATGCTCAACCCACTCAAAAATAACTACCTGGAATATAAGAAGTATATATCAGCCTGGAAAACTACATAACGTTATCAAAGAGAAAGTGAGGCTAAATATAGATATACTTGTATAAGTAGGAAAGCAGGATAAGTAGGTGTAAGCAGAAAATGGAGAAATATCAATAAATAACCAGAATATGCATTACACTGGAGGAGAGAAAACTGATCATCTATACGAAGTAGTGTTGATCATAAGCAACATAGTTAGAAAATCAGTGCTACGTATTGTTCAAATCTCAGAAATAATAATAATGCTAAAAATTCAAGCACGAAGCTGCACTATTAATACGATCCAAATCTATGCCCCCACAGCTGATAGGATCGAAGATAAGATCGAAAAGTTTTATTCAGAATTGCAGAATACACTGAAGTTAACAAAGTCTAAAGATATTACGTACAATTTGGAAGACTGTAATGCAAAAATTGAAGCAGGTATAGTTGAGAATATCGTAGGACAGTTCGGATTAGGAACTAGAAACAAGAGAGAGGAAAGGCTCATAGAATTTTTCCAAGAAAAAAATATGGTAATTGCCAATACTTGGTTTAAGCTTTCTAAAAGAAGACTATATACATGCACGTCTGCTTCACATACAGAAAACCATATTGTTAGAAATCAGATACATTTTATACTCATAAACAGCAGATATAAAAACCCTATAACCTCAAATAAACCTTATCCTGGAGCAAATCTTAACTCAGACCATAATCCGTTAGTTGCTTTCATGAAAATAAAATTAAAAAGAATTAAACTCAGAAGAAAAGAACCAAAAGAAGGTGTCAGTGCAAAAAGCGACTAAGTCACATTTTTATGGTTCTGAGTTACAAAAAGAAAGTAACCTATTTAAAATTATATGCGGACAAGTCCAAAATAAAACACAACTTGCCTCTTCGGCACATTTTTGGCACATTTAATATTTTTTATGTTATTGAGAGGAACATTGTCTTCGTCAAGAATATCAGGTTATAGGTATAAATTTTCCCAATTCTGAGAGGTTTAGGAACTAAAAATTCGCTTCATCATCTTTAATCGCTGAGATTTGTCCTACAGATTGTTTAATATTCTTCTTAGTTTGATATTCTATCACAACCATGAATTTGCTTCTATATCATTAATGTGAAAGTATTCTGTTTTCTCCGTAATATTACACTGAATGTCTGCAACTTCGTGGTCTTTTTTGTCAAAATCTCTTTGTTTCGGAACTTGCTTCATCGCTTTCTTCAAAAACGTTTTTCTTCGCAATTTGTGTCTTGCTTGCTTGTAGAATGCATGTTATCGTCGTCAATTTCTTTCTCTGGACTGTCTACATACTACTTTCAAATAATCTAATAGTACCTCTGATGCGTCAGCACTGTTGATGCTAAAACTTTATCTTTAGACAAAGATGGCGCCATTTTCTCAAAAAGTGTTTTTTAATAATCTTGGAACCAAACTTTTCTCAACAGACAATGAGTTTGGATTGGCTTTCTTACACTCGTGTAGTAATTGTTTCGAATAATTCTTCATTGGTCCAAAGAAGCTAACGTCGAGGGATTGGCAGATATGCGTTGCTTTTGGTAGAAGACAAATAAAAGCTTGAGACAATACCTTTACTGCAGAATTTCTTTTCACAAGATGGGGTGATTCTAAAACGTCCTTGGCGCCAAGAATCCCACAAATTTGTAGCCTTATAAACTACATAAGGCGATAATATATCTCCAGTTGCCGAAACACAAAACATAATTGTCACAGCACTTTTAGTATAATTTATTATATATTGTTTGAATGTTTGACACCTCTTTAATAATTAGTTTCTTTTTTCCCGGATCATCACTTAAATTACTTTCGACGTAATTACGAGTAAATATTGCAGCAAGGTCGACACCTGTAAGAGTTTTACTTAATTTCTCAAAAAATTTGTTCATGGTTCACCATCGACGGCAGCACGAGCTCTTTTTATGTTTTTGCTTAAGCGTTCACTTCAAGTTTGTTTATGTTTGTCCAAAAACCTCTTAGCCCAATAGTACCCAGAAAAATTATTTTTAAAAAGTGAGTTTTTACCAAGACGGTCTAGGGAAGCTTTTGCAGTTAAACGGCAATCCAATGTATTTAATGGAAATTCTTCAACTCTGATAAAAACAGTTTGACCACCATGTTGTTTAATGCATCGTCCATCTATTCTCTTAATGAACATACCCTTTGGAATTCTGTATTTTGTATTTTTTCGATGCTGCATTACCACTTATTTGCCCAACTAAAACTTGAACTGTTAAACATTTTTCCAGCGTTTTCGCAGTGTATTGTTTAAGAATTTTTGCGCCATCTTAACACTTAGACACCCTCGAAATTTTACAAATTTATTGTACACAATTAAAGGTAATAGTAAGTTTATTGACGTTTCAATTTCAATCTCGACGACTTTAAAATGATATTATTTCCAAGATTTCTCACAAATTGAACATATGTGGGATGTGTTATGCATGTGACTGAATAGTTTACCTTAACTATCAAATAACTAAGTTAACCTCTGTCATCGAGCTCATGTAGAGATTGGTATCTCTAAATGTGTTATAGATTGTCTAATATCTATTATGTTAAACTAAAACCTCAGTTCATCAATCTACTAACAAAGGGCGCGTGTTTGAACTTCCACAATATCACAACTTCTTAGCCACCGGAACGCGATTTAAGGCATAGTGCATAATTATCCCTGTACTTCTACGACTAATTTTCTGAAATTCAGTTAAGGATTTCCACAATAGGTGTATCGTGTAAAGCTTTAGTGGAAAGTTTAATAAAACGCCAACGGTGCCTAACACGAAATTCAGTCCCAATTGAGTTTAGAAAATAGCAAAGAGCTGAAAATTTAACTAAATTCTATTCTGTTTCGCTTCGGAGCGATTTTCAAAGAGTTTTCAATTTTAAATTAACTACGGAATCGGTGCTAGAGGCGTTAAAGTTTCTTTCTTCTGCTTTTTCTTTTTTTTTTATTTTATAGAATAATAATTTATTTTAATGCAATTCTATATACAGGGTTTGGTATACGTGTCTGTTTTCCTTGGTGTCCTGTACAATTGTTCCGTGGTGTTCCTTGGTCTATAACAAACCAGAATTTGTTATAGACCAATAACAAAGGATGATATCGTCAATTTGAACTCGGTTTTGCTGAATTGCAACTAATCTTGTATATAATGATAATTTTGGTATTAATTTAAAATTCAAAATGCTGATTGAGATATCTTATTAAATTTAATTAAATATCTCTTTGCCTTTTTCTTCATTGAGTGCCGTGCCCAAGTTTTAGGCGTGGGTAGCTTCCATGACGATTTGCCGATATCGGTCTCGATCTTGCGCGGCATGTAATAATTCATCTGCTGATAAGCCAGTCCATTGACGAAAGTTTCGGAGCCATGAGTATTTCTTTCTGCCAAATCCTCTTCTTCCGTCCATCTTTCCATTGAGTATCAACTGCATTATCCTGTATCTGCTTCCTCTCATTATATGCCCCAGATATTCGAGTTTTTTCTCTTTGCCACAAAAATCGAAATAGTCACTGCAAAGGTAATATCTCTGTTTAAGAATAAAGGGTTTATTTATGATTACAACAATTATGACCCATATCTTTGTTGCCCATTTTATCAAAAGTTTATGAACGAATTTTAAACAATCAGATTAATCATACATTTTGAATCTAATCAACTATTTGCGATTAACCAGTATGGATTCCGGAAAAATAAAACAACTTTAGCTAAAGGATGAGGAGAGGAGCGGTATCATAAGGGCGTCATTGTGGTCAGATGTGTGGTAGATGGGGATAAGAAGACCGTTCCTGTAAGACGGACAACCCAAATGGAAAACAAGATCACCTTCAAAAAGGGCGAAAAGTACTTGAATATGCGAGCCAGTTGTAAGAGTCACCAAAATAGAATACAACTTGCCAACAGCCATCAGTACACACCAACTTTCCACTAAACTGTGAAAAATCTAAAGAAGTCATGGGGCCGTAAATCCGAAGGTAAATACCAAAAAGCAGAAGAGTTCATCAAAAACGAAAATGATATCTTCTTTAAAGGAAAAATAACTGGCCGCTCTGACTTAGTTCAACATCGGATAAACACTGACAACTCCAACCCCATAAGACAGGCACCAACACGTCTCCCATTTACAGACAAATATAATCTTTTGATATTCTTGAAGATATGCGGAATAGAATCTCATCGAAGAGTCGAGTAGCTCATGGTCTTCTTCAGTGGTGTTGGTAACTAAGAAAGATGGTTCCACAAGGTTCTATATCGACTACAAAAGATTAAATAGCCTCACCAAGAAAGACAGAAACCTACTGCCCCGTATTGACGATACTCTTAGTTTCTAGGCTGGATCGAAATTTTTTTCCACCGTGAATCTCAAAAGCGGCTACTGGCAAGTAGCAGTCTACCCTAAAGGCAGAGAGGAGACAGCATTTTCTGTTACAAATGGGCTCTAACAATTTAAAGTAATGCCATTCGGACTGTGTAATATATCTTCCACGTTTGAAGGATTAATGGAGCTGGTACTTAGGGAACTTACATAGAAAATCTATCCGGTATACCTCGACGACATGATGGTTATCGGGAAGAATTTCGACGAACACTTTGCTAATTGGAAAGAAGTTTTCACCAGACTTAGGAACGCTCACCTACAAGAAAATGCCAAGAAGTGCGAGAGAAATACTTGAAACCAAGAAAAAGTTAGTTTCCTTGGACATGTAATTTTATCCTCAGGAATTGCAGCAGACCTGGCAAAAATAAAGACAATACAAGAATGGTCCACCGACCAATTGTGACCACCGACGCTTCGTGAAAGATTTTGGAAAGATTGCCTAACCTCTTCATAATCTGACTAAGAAGACGCTGTCATATGATTGGACAACAGACTGCCAGCTTGCCTTCACATATTCGAAAAAACAGTATTTTCGTATTTGATATGGATACTTCTCAAAATTACATCGCGGCGGAGCTTTCCTAAGTGCAGGAGGGTGAGAAACACGTCATGGTGTTTACTTCAGTGAAACGCAACTACTGTGTTACCAGAAAGGAGCTATTGGTGGTCGTTAAAGCAGTAGAACACTAACATTCGTTCGTCTAAGGCAGAAGAGTTTCTATTAGATCCGACCACTTCGCCCTGCAATGTATCCTCAATTTCAAGACACCTGAAGGACAGATAGCTCGATGGCTGGAGAAGGTACAGTTTTATGAATTTGAATTCGCCAACGAGTGGGAAGAAGCCATGAAAATACCGACGGCCTCTCGAGAAGTGAAGACCATACATACCAGTGAAGGGCTATTGCCTTCAGTGGAACTCCTTGTCTCTGCTATATGGCGTTATCACTCAAATGGAAGACTACAGATAGAACGAGAACAGTGTTTCAAGTTATTCTCCCATAGTCATGTGTTATGGACGTACTTGCATAAATCCATGATAGACGTTCCGGGGGCATTTTGGGATCAATAGGACTCCGGCCAGCACTTCCTGCTTAATGGAGAATCCTAAGTTTTTATCAACTGCGCAAAAATTGATTGGTAGTGCCTCTATTGGCCACATTAAAAACTTATTTGTTTACATTCCGACATCGTATGAATCGGTGTCGGCCGATATGCCCTCGACCGTTTTGCGCCCTTACCTGAAATGGCGGGTTTGCGCTCTAACACTTTCTTAATGGAGATATATAGCTAATTATTTTCTTATATCGACCGTTTTGCGCTTTCTTGTAATCGACGTTTAATTTTATTCTATCATAACGATCAGGTAACGGTTAGGCTAGTAAAATTAGTTTTAAAAAATCATAAACCTATATAAAAAATAAAAATAACCATCTTCCCTTCACACTTTCATTCAGGCTTAGGAATGTCATAGTTTATATATAATATAAACATTGACGTGTTTAGAAGATGTTTTTTTTATTTTTTCATTTTTTTCGTTTTTTTTTAATTTGTTAATTTTTTTTAAATTTTTTTTTTTGTTTTTTTTATGTTTTTTTTGTTCAAAATTTTTTACAGTAAAATACAAAAAATTCTTGGGAATAATACATTGGGATGTGATCTTATTAATGTATTCAGACGATAATTCCAACCTTCTAAAACGTTATTACTGCATTGTCTTTGATCATGGAACTCCACATTTCCTTGGTAATGTGAGTATTTTCTAACCATTGTTTGACAAAGTAGTCATAAAACTGTTTCATTTTTTCTGAAATAGGAGAGGTTTCTTGAATGCATAACCAGCCGTTATCGATATCTTCTATGGGTAGATACACTAACGCAGCACACATTCTTATGTGCAAACGTATAATATCTTCGTTGTCAGTGTATTCAAAAACAAGTCCAATATGTTGAACATTTTTCCATATATATTAATTGAAATGAAAATTACAACCAGAAATTTTGGCTTCGGGAAAATAATTTTTTAAAGCACCAATCACTGCCTGTTTAAAATCCAGTTTTATAAGAGATGGTTTTCAATGTGGTAGTTTCTCTTTCATTGATGAAAATAACATATCGTATGTCTCTTTGGTTTTGTTAGGAAGTAACGCAAATATCAATGGAATTGTATTTGTCTTCTCTGACGTACTACCAATATTGATATGAACGGTATATATTTGACTAAATTGCTTACTGCAGCTTCTGAATGTTCCATTAATAAATACAGTGTCCTTACTGTTAACCAAAATCTCCCTAACTTTTTGCTGGCAAACACCAAGATTCTGTATCCCGAGGGAGTGGTCTTGTCGATAAATAAAAATTTCGTTTTGTCGCTCATTGTAATAATTTCTTCTGGAAATACTATTTCGGATATTGCCGCTGGATCTGTAAGCAGCCCACGCGCACGTTTTCTACAATCGTTTAAACCACTTTTCACTGAAGAGAACACTGAAGAGAATTTTGGTATGTCTGTGACGAAATCCAGTCCTTGACTATATAATCTTTGAAATTCATCTTGATATATTTTTGAAATCGGCAAATAACTATTGTCTTCCCTATCTTTTTTTCGAGAATTGAAGCCACACTGCTTCACTTCTGTCGCTGCAACACTCGGCTTACACAGATGTTCGGCTTCCTTAATTATTGTGTTATTATCTATAATTATGTGGCCTCGACATTTTTCAGTTTCCTCTTTCAAATAACTCCAAAAAACCGAACCATCTTTATTTGTTTTTTTTTTTTCGTACGAAAACTGTATCCTTTATACAATGCACATGGTTTTCCCTTCGAAGTTTTAATAATTTGCACATCCATTTTTAAAACACTAACTCACACTACGACTGATTCACAATCATTTTCAGGTAATTTTTCTGTTACCATACCCTTTGTTAATGACTTAAGTAGTTACCAGTTCGCATTATCAGGTAGAAAGGAAAGTTAGTTCCAGCGATCTCTCATTTTGGGAATTACTAATTATATCTAAACAATTAACTTCTAGGTAGAAGGATTATAAACAGAGGTATTAAAGATTAATCCAGTTAAACAAATACTAGCCAAAGCATGGGAATATGACATAGACGTCTACAATCTCTTTGTAGATTTCAAGCAAGCCTATGATTCAATAGATAGAACAATACTACCTAATATATTACAAGAATTTGGCATACCATCAAAATTAATAAGACTAGTGCAAATGACAATGACAGAAACAGAAGCACATGTATGTATTCAAGGACAGATCACTGATGCGTTTATGACAACGCAAGGACTGAAACAAGGTGACGGACTGGCTCCAACACTTTTTAATCTTGTTCTTGAATATGTAATTAGACGGTTGACGGTGAGCAGAAATAACATACTTACAAACAAATCTATCCAATTAGCAGCATACGCAGATGACATAAACATAATGAGCAGAACAAAGACTGCGGCAGAAGAAACCTACGTTCAGTTGAAACAGAGTTCAGAAGTTGTAGGGCTAACAATAAATACAAATAAAACAAAACTACTCATACAAACCAGATCAAATAGACAGGCACAACAACAACAATTTATAGACGATATAGAATACGTGAATAGATTCACGTATTTAGGAATGGATCTGGTCGAAAATAATGAAGAAGAACCGGAAATAAATAGAAGGCTTATGCTGGCAAACAAAGCCTATTTCGCGATGGGCCACATATTCAAATCGCGAGACATACACCGGAAAACAAAACTCCGGGTATATAAAACAATAATCCGACCCATAGTAAGTTATGGGTGTGAAACATGGGTTATAACACAGAAATCTACCAATGCATTAGACGTGTTCGAAAGAAAAATATTGCGTAGAATACTGGGTCCACTAAAGGAAAATAACAACTGGCGAATTAGATATAATAACGAAATATACGAACAATACACTGAACCAACACTAGCACAATACACTAGACTACAGAGATTACGATGGGCAGGGCATGTGGCCCGCATGCATGAGAACAGAATCCCCAGAAAATTACTAAACGCAAGAATGCAAGGAAAAAGACCTGTTGGAAGACCAAAAAAGAGATGGGAAGACGAGGTAGATGAAGATGCCAAAAATCTCCTAAAAACGCGTTCATGGAAAAGAACAGCATTAAATAGAGATGTTTGGAGAGGTTTAATGAAGGAGGCCAAGGCCCGGCTTGGGCTGTAGTGCCATTGGATGGATGGATTAAAGATTAAAGAACACTCTGTTGTTCGACAGTATTCTTCTTCTTGTAGTGCCTATCCGTTTCGGATGTTGACGACCATCATGGCAATCTGCACTTTGCACACTGCTGCTCTAAAAAGATTTGTGGTTGTTGTGTTGAACCACGTTCGTAGATTTTTCAGCCAGGAAATCCTTCGCCTTCTTGGTCCCCGTTTTCCTTTTAGTTGCAGCACTCCTTCGCTGTTCCTCATGATGTGACCGAGGTACTCGATTTTGGCTGTTTTTATTGTGGTTAACAGCTCTTTTTCTTTTTTCATTCTCAAACGACAGTATTAGAAATATTTAATAATTTTGTTAGTTTTGATTTGACATTTTTTTTTTCAAATCTAAAGGAAAAAGATATTTCTGTTTATTTGACATGTTAGTTTGTTCATTGCAGGTTCACCAGACTATCATTGTAGAATGCAATTAGAATTCGGAAATCGGCCGATTGAGGAAATTATAGTAGTTAGATATTTCTATTATGAAAATGGCAAAGTGCAAACAGGTCGATTTCAGGTAAGGGCGCAAAACGGCCGTATTCGTATGAATCGTGGGATATTTTTTTAAGAGTAGCCTCCTATGACAGTATATATTCGTTACTATTATAGTAACCACCTATTTAAATGCAGAAATTATTGTGTTTTTATAATATTTAAATAGATATTTTTCAGGTTCTTGTTTATTTTGTTGTGTATTTTAATTTCTACTGTGGATAACGTATTTATACTATTTTGGTGTTTTAGGGTAGAACGATCCAGCGACCAAGTAATTAAGCCAGTGAATCTAGAAGCGCTAACGAAGTGGGTGGGCAAGATTCCACAAGACGTAGTCCGCGACATGGCAGACATCGCCCCCATGCTATCCGTCTTAGGCTACGATCCTTACGCCAACCCCCCCAACTATGGCCAACCCGACGCCGAGGTAGCTCACAAAACCAAGGAAATCCAAGAAAACAAAAACGTGTGGGACAAGAAAGCCCAAGAGATGTTGTGGAATTTCTACACAGAACCGGACCCGGGTATAGATAGGGAACCTAGTGACGATCCGAATAGTATTACTTGACGGCTGACGTTTTAGGCCAATCCGGGAAGGTTTTAAGGCGAAAAAATACTGGCACTGATTTTTTAAATCATAAGTTAACAAACAGACGAACAAAGCTTTATTGTACAGTTACACATTTTATATATAAACGAATTTATGCATAATACTAATATTTGTTATATATGTTTTGGAAAATCAGGAAAATAATTTAAATCTCGTTTTGTTTTATATAATCTGATATCTTGATTTATATATTGATAATTTTTATTGTTCAATTTTTGGAGATGTATAGTGGCTACAGAAAATTTATGTCTTATAGATTTCAGGTAGTTATTCTTGTAGATAATTGTCTATATTTCTGTAAGCTCCCATTTAATTTTGTTAAAAATTCCTTAGTTTCTTGATTTCTATCTACCTCTCTTTAGTCTTTCTTCGTATTTCCTAGACTAGTTTATTTTAGTAGTTAAGATTTACTTATTAGATTTCCTTATTTTTCTTGGTTAATATTAGTCTACTTTGGTTTTTCATACTTTTCTTTAGGTTTCTCTGTACGTCTCTGAAGTTGTTTTTTATTATCTTAAGTTTTCTGTACTTATCTACTAGTTTTATCAGTGTTCCTTATTTTTTACTTATAATTCTTCGTCCCCGTTAGTTTTCCCTAGTGTTATTTACTTTTTACTCCCCTTTTACAGTATTGATACTATTTTCTACCTCTTTCTTCCTTAAAAAAGTTCTTCCTTAGTATATATCGGATTTTTGGTACTTACGGTCGCCATTGCCGGTATTTTTTCTATTTACAACTTTTTGACGTGAGCGGCCTAGACTAGCTGTTAGAAATAAATGAAATTCGTTTGTGTGTGGACCATTTTGGTGATACTAATAAGTTGTGATGGAGATAGACAGTTCATGATTGTTGAATTGGTGTTTTGCTCAAATTATGGAAATAGGCTACAGATGAGACCATGCAAATATAAATGCAATCAAAATAGGAACTATATTTTGTAAAAAAACTAAAATTGTAAGCATATGCCTGGTTCCACAAGTGCCATTATATTTGGCAGTTAACTAATGCAACATGAACATTAGTTTTTCAAAGAATTTTAAGATATTGTCTCGAAAGTCAGTAAGGAAAATGTAAACGGAATTTATGACAGTTGACATTTAAGTCAAAAAATACCAAAATACTAAAGTAACCATCAACTTTATGTTTTATTAGTTAATTAAATGTCGAATTAATTTACTTTTGTAAAACCGAGCACAAATTTAATAGATAAATATATACGGGGTGTGTCAATATAATTTTAAATTGCACAATCATTTTACACAATTTAATAATTTAATAGGACCTTTATCTATAGTTTAATCATACATAAAATTAATATCGGCTTCACCGCTATTATAACGTGGCATCATCGTAATTAAGGACGTTAAATGGATACAAGGTGTCAGTAGGATATTTTTTATTTAACTTTGTTTATTTATTATTATAAACACATAACAAGACTTGTATGAACCTTAAAATTATAAACAATATTCATGTTATAATAATCTTCTTTCTATTAAACCAACTTAAAGGGCTATCGAGGTGTCTAACCAGATCCAGAAGTTAAGAAGGTGAATAATCTCACCCAACAGTGAAGTCTTGTAAAAGCTTTATTTTTCACTATTGGCAAATTTTGCAATGTTCTTAAGATCAATATCCATTTTTGGGCTAATGTTTCTGAAGAGTCTGTTTCATTTGTTTATAGAAGAGAATGATACTTTAGATCGATAGTTTTGATTGTCTTACAAATAGCAAATACATTTTGTATACACAATACTGAGATATTCATATATTTTTTTAAAGACTCGCTTTGGAAATTTTGGAAAAGTGGAGACTTACTTACTTCTATCTCTTTGCCTCCTTTTAGCTCGATGCACTTGCTCCCGGGCTGCTCCAACTTCTTTAACTCCTCTAAAGAATAATTTTTCTTGAAAACTGCCAAGTAGACCTCCGTGGTGGCGATGATCTTTTCATTGGACTCAAATTGCTGCTCGGCGACTGACTTTTTTAAGTTTGGCAACAAAAAGAAGTTGCACAGAACCAAATCTGGAAAATACGGTGGTTAAGGCAGCGAAGCCCATTTGGCTGTGGCGACAAGGTGTGACCTCGCACATTCTCATGGTAAAATACCACCAGTCCACCTTTTCGACCGATAGGACTTTTTTTCGCCTTCTTCGTAGTACGTTATCCAGGTGAAGATCACTGTTTTGATTGTTCTTTGATCTCAGGTATGTAGTAGAGGATGCATGTTTTGCCGAGTGTTACGAAACTATACAAAAACTGCTTTGGATTGTGCTTAAATGGCGTTAAATACTGCTCTAAAGTGGTTTCACGCGCTTGTTGCCCAGAGTGAGTAAATGCAAATGACCTAAATTCCATGTAGGATATGACCCACGCGGTCTTTTGAGATAGCCTCAGCTATTTCGCGCACAGATTGAAGGTGAGGCTGATAGCTTAGCCTTAATGAAAAAATATTTTGTATTCTCTTAGTTCTTGGTTGAACATGGCGCTAAATCTTCTTCATGGTTAAATTATCTTTAAATATCTTATTGAACTTAAAGATGATTAAAAATATGAATTGTTCGCATGTATAAGTCCATTTCCAGATGGGAAAAGTAGAAATGAAAGAAGAGGCTTACTCGTTAAGAATACATTGGATGACTGGTTTCGTGCACTATAATTTTCTACTCATCCTCAGGTCCCCAATAAGGTTATTTAACCAATTAAATTACAGGAATTACAGGTTTTATACTTTATAAATTATATCATTGTTGTCATATTATGATATATGAAATTAATTTTTGAATATTGCAAGTATATAATATAACAAAACAAAATACATACCACATAACAGAAAAACTTTTAATTATATTATCAATATCTTTTTCAAGAACTGTTCCCAGTATCGATGAACGAAAAAGTATTTTCCCATAAACACCGTCTTAGTGTATATTGACTTAATATGAACATAATTTATAAGGTACAGCAACTGTAATTTATCTTTTGGTGGTTAAGTAACCATATCAGGAACCTGACAATGAGGAGCAAATTGTAGTGTTCTAAACCGGTCGTCCAAGGTACTGTTAAACTAATTTTGATTAAGTCTTTTCTTTCCTTTGTATTAACCTATTTGAAGATGATCGTTTATCATTTATGTCAATCATTATTTATTATTCCAATTCGTGGTATTTTGTATAATTATTATTTATAAAACAATAGTTATATTAATCTCAAACTTCGAATTAAATATTCCTCGTCTTTAAAATTTCTAACACGTGAAAGATGTTCTGGAAACCGAAAACAGCATAGTTCCAGGCTATGCACTTGTCTCGCCTTAACCGAATTCAACATCACGTTTCGGCGAACGGTAAGCACAATGGTGCAGGATCCAATGTCTTAGTTACACAAAGGCAAATAAACAAATAGGTCGATATATTCGTCGTCCCACCTACCCATATATCTCGACTAACCACGCACAAATAATGTTGGTTTAAGCTTCAGTTCAGCTATTGTATTGTTCACTCAGGGCGCTATTCTGATCAGACATAAACCGTTATTATACACGGCTAGATATTGTTGGTGGAGCGCCTCTAAATAAATTTAATATTATACTTAACCAAGGAATCCGAGCGGATTATTACTATATTAAAATTAGTTTTTGTTTACATAACAAATTTCTACTAGCAAGTAGCAAACTTCTACATTACCCTTATAATATTCAAAAATGTGTCTATTTTGTCGAAGCGAAAGTAAAAAACGGTAAAAAAATGTTTTAACAATACTTCTCGAAGTAATTTTTTATTACAGTTTTTATTTTTTCGAATCTGTTATTTTCAGTGTTTTAGATCTCCTTTCACAATTTTCATGTATGATTTGCAATTTGCACGGTCTTCCCCTACGTAGTTTCCTAATAGTTTTTATATTTGGCACATTTTTTCCATCCTTTCAATGTACCCAAACTATTTTATTCTGTATGCGTTTATGTATGTTCCTATTTTAGATGTATTCATTGTTGCTATCTCGTTATTTGATCTTTTTCTTCATCCTGCATCGTAGTTACTCCTCCGTATATAGTTCTTAGCAGTCTCGATCATCGCCACTATTTTATGGGTTTTAAACATTTTACGACGTGGAATTTTAAATTACTAATATTTGAGAATTAAACAGCAACATTGCTAATTCAATACGTTCACATTTTTTATTATAGTTTCGTCTGTTTTTGAGATTCTTCTTTACTTACTTTCCTCAGTCGCGTAGAATATTCCACCTTCTATATCTCAATAACAAGTCTATAATTTGTCGGAAAATAAGTCTACAACTTGTTTAGTACCGTGTCGGATTACTAAACGTTAACATATATCATATTAGCTATAATAGTGTTGTTTATTATGTTACCCCAGAGCGACAGAGAAAACTGATACAAAGCAGTCCCTGCATATTTTTCTAATAAGCCGGGTTTATCGACCACGTGACTCTCCCATTGGTCGCTTAGGTCACGTGGTCAAAAAATCCGAACCATTAGAAAGAGATGCAGGGATTGTTTTGCTCTAGTTTTCTCTGTCGCACTGGGGAACGACGCTGTATTGCACGCTCAGTCTATTTCAACTTTCAACTTTTTTCCTATGCTTTTTTAGATTCTAGAGTTTTCCCAAAAGTAGTTTTGTAAACCAGAAATGTTGATCAGTTTTTAAATATATATACTAAAAAGTGCGTTCTAGGACGTTATTGAAAATTTTCAAACAGTTGGGAATTACGACTAAAAAATATGTTATATATGATACACGTACACAAAAATAAATTTAAAAGTTATTCAATTATTAAAACCTTTAATCTCATGTTTGATGCTCGTTATTAACGGTCGACAATGAAATTAGTCCTTGCTATTCAAACTGAAATATCATTCTTAATTCTCGAGCCTGAATCTCAACCTTGGAGTTTTACTTTGATTTTGAATCTCACCTTTGATGAAGTTCTCACCTGAATCTGAATCTCACCTTGAAGTTTGTCGTTCAGTTGATAGTTCTTCCATTTTCGTTAACTTCCAATTGTTTAAATGTATTTATTTTCCCTGTAGAGGGAAAGTTTTATTGTGTCTTATTCATCATCATTCTGGCTTTAAACCGTGCGTGAGTTCTAGCCTCCTCAAGAATTTCTCTCCAGTTGTCCATATCCATCGCCTTCCTCCGCCAAGTACATATTCTCATATTTGTGTCGTATTATATCAACGAAAAGTTCCCATCTATCCATTTATAGGAAGATGGGAACATAGGCCTACCTTTCGCTCTTCTATTATCCTATATTCAAGCTATGTGTATCCATATTCAACCGACGTGATTTTCTAGGCGTAAGATTGGAAAAGTACAAGCTTTTCCTTGAAATCTAATTTAATACGTTCCAATGCCGATTATGCCCGTAAGGATAGCTAAATTCCATAGCCAGTCTTTATTTTTCAACAGAGAGCACTTGTTTGTCAATCTCTTGTACCGCTTTCAAAATGACAAAACAAATTCTTTGTGCATTCCCTATGAAGGATCATGGAATACTGTAATAAAGAGCACTTCGCAGTCCTTCTCTGTTTACTTCTGACAAAATTCTCGGAATCGTCGTCGATTGGTAGGTTAGAGCGTGTATTTTATTGATATACTGCGATACAGGCTCAATTACCAAGTATAGATCAAGGTCCTTGTCACGATTGTTGTCAGATTCTATAATGTAATTTGAAAACTTTTCTTCCCAAAAATTGTAAATCCTTTGATCCGACCTACCATCGAAGACGTACTATCCGCATAAACCGACTCCAATTTCTACCACCCCACTTTGCCATCTTCAATAGAATTTCTCACTTGGTATAAAATGTCCGGTTATGGAAACCAGTTGGCACAAATCTAATAGCTCGCCCTCAACATCGAAACTTATCTGCCACTAAGCCTGCAAACATGCTCAACTCAATAAATTCGACGTATGATGAATATGAAGTTTCCATTTGTTTCGATTTCATCACTTATTCTTTGTAACAAACATTGTTACCACGCCAAAAAGTTTTTTCTTGTCGATAAATTCCGTTTCGTAGGCTTTAGACGGCAGGATAATTATGCCATAAACTTTCTTGTAATGCCGCTCCAGATTTTTTTTTTGGCACTGCCACACGAATTCTACATATCAAACTGCAAGTTGAAAATCAACTGAGTCAACCAATCATAGTGTATGACACATTCATCGTAATTAGATTATAATACCATTGACAAAGCGACGTCTAATGTTTCTGGGCCAGGTTGTAGCTGCTGCTTTACAGTGCGAGTCAGTGGCATAGTATAATAAATGATTTTTTTTATCGGATTTGAAGTACATTTTTTTTATTTTTCGAAAAATCGCGGATCATTTCTAATAAGTCAAGCGCACTGTGAATTTGCACTCCCCCTCATCATATGAAAATTTCAATTTCAGTTGTGCTATTTGACTGGTACAATCTCTAAGTTTTGTGCTGTTTTTTATCCAGATATTCCTTTATGTACCTGACAGTCTCATGGCTATTATGTCTATATTAGTTCTTATGAATGTCATGTTTGATAAATATGTAAGAATGGGAAAAATGCGCTGATAAATAGTTTTGTTTTTTAATACTGAAGAAAGTTCCCATATTTCTTAAAAACTATAAAACTAACGAACAAAATTGCGAATAACGAAAAAATTTGCATGGTCTCCTTAAACAATGGGCCATTATTAGTAAATAGTTTATTTATATAAATTTCCTGCTTCCATAATCTGATTTTATTTTTAATCAAGACTTAATTTTTATCATTATTAACAAATTTTCTAATAGATAAGTATTTATATTTTAATTGTAAAACAAAATATGGTATTATATCATATTTTATTGCGAAAAAAAAAAATAAATAAAAAAGACTTGGATTGCGCATTTAGTGGATAAGTTATTAACAAATATATCAACAGACCAACTAAAAGTTTCTGAATCTATTTCATTTTGTAAATACGTTGTTAGTTGAAACTTTCTTAACTTTATGAAATAATATATTGATATATATGATGCTTGAACAAAACAACAAAAACAGTCTGCATTCTTGACTTGTTTTCTCCTCTGTTCTCTTTTGATGCATTTATGGCGATTTCTACCATGTTAAACGTATCATAAATATGCAAAATTGTTTGTTAGTCAGGTCAGAGTAGCAAAATTAGAGAAAAGTTGATACTTCCAAATATTAAATTTAGGTTTATATGGTATTAAGCCACAATTATTGGTTGTAATGAAAATTACATTTTATAATTAATATTTCATATTTTGATTTCCGTCGTTTTCAAATAAGATTTTGTGAGAGATTATAATCAATATTTGTTTGGTGGTAATTTCAGTTTTAGTCTAAGGAAAAACCAGGGGGAAACATGAGACATTAACATGTTATACAGGTTATGTTTTGACAGCATAAACATTGTTTTTATTCTCAGTTAAACATTACAAAGATGTAAAGGATTACTAAAATATCACTTTCAATTATAACTGAAATTTATTAAACAATGAACAAGATACACTATTTTCATTTTTTTATTACACGTAGGTGTTCTAGTTTTAGAGGACACTAGGACTAGACCCAGAACTAGGAAAATAATATCAAAGTAAAAACTGAGAATTTAGTGAGCTTTTAGTATCATTTTTAGGTGTAAGTCAAGTCAATATACATTTTGGTTTTTAAATAAGCTACAGTTAAGTTAAAAGAAGAAACGATACATAGAAATAATTAGAGCAGTAAAACAGGAGATTTAGTCACATGTAAGCACACTACGAACACAATACGTACAATATGAGCGACAGAATGAAGAATTATTAGTTTTTTATGTAATATCGGCTTAAATGTATCGGTAACAACATTAGCAACTCTAAAAACAATATAAACTTTTAAGCAGTATCTTTATTGTAAATATAATTTTAATGTAACAATTTCTATATTCAATGGATGTAAATAATTTTATTGATATTATTAAATTAAAACTTTTTTGAAGGATTCCTAGTGTATTAATTTATATGGTCAATAAATCAGATCAGCAGTTCAATTGATATAGTCAATTTTGGGTTTGAGAAAATTTTGACAGAATAATTATTATCGGAAACATACAACAGAAACATTCCTGCCACTCATTATTACTAGCCTGAAATAAAGCTATCACTAAATACTTTAAATTAAAAGAGAACAATAATCATAAATAATGAGAGTATCCCAGTGGTGAATGGTCAAACAGGCCATAAAAAACTCAATGTGAAATTCTAATTTGTTAAAATTCTGCTTTCCTAATCATTTTACATCAAAAGTCATAAGAAGTACCTACTATATTAAAAACAACTATTAAAATTATTGTACAAATTCACACATTCCAAAATTTTGCAAAATATAATACATTTGACAAAGTATTGTTTTAAAAGTTAGGCCACACGTAGTGCAGAATATGTATAACGAGTTGCGTTCTGTCACAATGAAGTAAGATATTACCAATACTTGTTTTATATTCGTTAATATTCGTATTTTATGATTTATTGTTTTAAATGCAATAAAATTAATGAAATATTCTCAGTTAAGAAAAATCAATGCTAATGTTTTATTCAGGCGATATTGCGAGCTTTCTGTCAGAACTTTATTTAGCTTAAGATATTCTAATAAACCAATTCCATGTATACAACAATTCAACGGATTTTAAAGTTGGTCACTACTTGTAACTGTACAATTTATTATTTAAATATCGAATAAAGAATAATTTATGATAATTTCTAAATATAAAACTAAACTGTCTGAAATTAAACATAACGCTTGTGGTTATTTTTGTACATTCTTCATTAATTCGCATATTTAATGCTTCAATAACTGTAAATTTTTGGGCAGAATAAATTTTGAATTTTAGATTTCTCCAGATAAAATAATTGTTTGGAGTTAGACCTCCTAATCTTGGAGGCCAGTTAATGTCACAATTAGCTCCATTCAAACAAAAATTAAAACAGTTTCGGATATTCGGATGGATTCGACCGTTACTTGATGGAAGTTCATTTTATCAAGCAATACAATATTGAAAACTTTTGTTTTTAACACGTCCACAAAATTTATTATAATTTATTCTCACTATAACACTACGGTTTCGGCAGAGCGCCTTTCTCAAGTGTGCTATTTTTGTTATGCGTCTAAAACTGAATAAGTTGAGAAGAGGAGAATATTTGTCTTAAGTTCATTCAGAAGATGATTTAGAATTATATCTGTATTTTTTATTTTGTTAATTTCCATAGATTCTAATAACAATAGCTTAAGGCCTTTATTTTGGATGTGAAGAATTTGAAATTGGTGATTAAAAGAATGGTTATGATCTAGAAGGTGAAGTGCGTACGTAGAATATTTTTTTCTATCATTGAAATCCTTTTGTGTTCTGCTGTTTGTTTGTTAAAGGTTCTACCCGTTTGACCGATGTAAGTTTATGGACAGTCGCCACATGTAAGTTTGTATACACCACTGTGTATTTCACCACTTTTTTATGTATTTCCCCATCTTTATTGATATCTTGGCTGTATGTGTAATCGAGCAGAAAGTATTGGGTTTTTTCTTTGTTGGTGGGAAGACTAATTTAGGGCTTTCTTATGCGGTTTTTGGTAGTTCTTATTACGGGTAATCTTTTAAACCCATTACATCAGATATTTTTATGGATCATCTAGAAACAAAGATTTCACAACATTTCGTATTTAAACAGTTTTTATATTGGTGAAGATACGTGGATTTACATAATAGAAACAGAACTGAATACATTCATAAATTTTCTTGATTTAAACATCATCCGACTTGAAAACAAGCATGAGTTTTCCGTGTTTCATAAACCTACTCATACTGACACGACTACCCAATTCATCATCCCATCCTATACAACATACACTGCCAGCCTATCATAGCATGTTACATAGATTAATAAAAATTCGCATTTTAAAAAACAACTTCGGAGATAGAATTGAATATCATTAGACAATTAGCAGTAAATAATGGCTACAAATAATAGACAGTAAACAAAATTTTAAACCAAAAACTGCTTAAGAAAGCGCTGAAGTTAATATTTCCACCAACAGAAAAAAAATCTAGTACTTTCTGCTCGATTACATATACAGGCAAGATATCAACTAACATAGCCAAACACATAAAGAAAGGAGTAACGCCACCTCTCAGAACAAACAACAACTTAAGTAAATATATTAAGAACAACAAGAGCCAAAAGAATAATTACTTACACAGTGGTGTATACAAACTTACATGTGGCGCCTGCTCCAAAACTTACATCGGTCAAACGGGTAGAATCTTTCACAAACGGATAGCAAAACACAATAGAGCTTTATATTAGAAAAACAGATTCTCTGTACGCACTTCACTTTATAGATCTAGATCATAATCATTCTTTTAAAAACCAATTTCAAACTCTTCACATTCAAAATAAAGGCCATAGGCTATCATTATTAGAATCTATTGAACTATACAGATATGATTTTGAATGACCGACTTGAGACAAACAGTTCTCTCCTCAACTTATTCAGGTAAAGACTAATGTGTTAGACGCATAACAAAAACAGCTAACTTGAGAAAGGCACTCTGTCGAAATAGCTGTAGTGATAATAAATTATAATGTTTTAAATCTTGAATTATTAAAACAGTTTTTAGAGAATTCCTCACCTAACTTTTCTGTATTTAAATTTTCCTCATAGAAAGATGGTCCAATAATAATTGTGTCTAAATATTCCTAACTAGACATTTATTTTTCGACGATATTAGATATTGTTTTCAATAATATTCTCCGGTTTCTTGTCGACCAAATCCTAAAACTTTAAACATTTGGTTCATAATTTAATGTAAATATACTTACATTCATTGCTAAACAAAATATTTTTTAATTTGTGTGCCTGCATAAGCCCTCTCTAAAATTTCATAACAAAATTCTGGTCGTCTCTCGGTATCTCTCTCAGTGTTGTCTCTCAGTGTCACTCTTAGTTCTTGATGACACTGAAATTTATACGAACGAAATTTATGAATGTCAAACTGGACTGCAATGGTTCGAGAACTTGTAGGATTTCTTTTTGATTTTCCAAATTTCTTGTTACATCAAAAATTTTTTTTATATAGGTACACTTAAGAATCACGGTCACAGTATAGGTATTCTGGGACTTTTATAAAACTTTTTAAAAATCCTTTGAATTGTTTATTGCCTTGGAATTGATCTTTTGGTATATCTTTGGCTAAATAAAGAACTAACAGTTGGCGCACTACTGCATGAATAAAACATCTTTATTATTACTACTTTCTCTTCAATTGAGTACGTTTTATCTACTTTATTGTTTTTTAAACAATAAATCGTAAAATAAAAATATTGCAAATTCAAATATTGTTAAACTATCTAACTTTTTTTACCAAACGCAACTCGTTATACATATGCTGCACTACGTGTTGCATAACTTTTACAATACTCTGGCAATTGTATTAAATTTTTGCAAAATATTGGAATGTGTTTAATTCGTAGAACAATTTTAACACTTGTTTTCAATACAGATTTCAGTCCTCTACAAATAGTTTCTCATGACTTTTAATGTAAAATGAATAGAGAAATCATAGTGTAATTTTTAATTGAACTAGATATAAAATTTTTATTTTATTTCCATGTCAAAATTTGAATGTTAAATATTAGGAATATTTGATTTTATTATGGAGCAGAGTCTGTTAATAAGTTCGTAAATAAAGACAGTATCTTGGTGTCGTATTTTTAAGTAAATATCTTTTTAATGTTCATCACAGCACATTATATTAAAAGGTGTTGTACAAATAGCAAAAATTTATGAAGAGCAAGATTCAGTCTTATTTTGCTAATAAACGAATGTGAATAATTTTTACATTTTCAAGTTACAATGAATATTGGCTATGAGCACGTGTGCTCGATTGTATAGTAACTTCCAGTCGATGTCAAAATTTGACCAACATAGAAATTAATTACTAAATTGAATTGTCAATTGGGACTCAGTTCACTGAATAGCGATATAGAGAACCTTTCATTTTATTCTTTTATAAATATCCACTAGATGCCTTTATCCGAATAAAATATAAATTGGTATAAAACAATGACTAATATGACGAAAAATATGCCGTGCATTTTGTACATTTTATTTATTTAGATAAGTAATAACGACAGTCTTTTGACTTAATATTTGTTTCTTTTTTTTTTGTCTAGTACTGACAAACAAATCAATTTTATGAAAAATAAATGAAAAAGTGTGAGTTTTTATGAAATTGGTAATTCAATTTTACATAATTGAACGAAAGTGTTCATTCGATAAGAAACTTTAAAAATCTAATTTGTTTAATAAAATAATTTTTAAATTCCAAGTTTTTATTAATTATTTCAGCAATTACCCTCCTTTTCTCCGATTTCCAGTGTATACAGGGTTGAAATATTACATAGTTTTATAAAAGAAGTATTAATTAAGTCAATCAAATAAAACCGTGGATATCACACGTAATACTGCATAATATGATGAAAGGATTCTTTAATGATACCCATAGCAAACAGTTTGTAGATGTTGAAGTCACTGTCTAGTGGATGGGTATCATACGTTTTTGCAGTCACGGAAAGTCGATCTCCGAAAAGTGTTTTTCTCATGTCATGTGAGATATTGCTGACTGTTTCAGGTTGTCTGCTTCAGAGTTTGCAGCTTAAATCTCCATAAAATAGTCTCATTGTAAGTGGCCCATGAGTGCGAACGTAACATATTCTTTTCGTTATCAAATAAATGGTTAGGTTTTAATTATCAAATAAGTAATGGCTAAACTACTTAATATATTAGATAGCAAAATGCTCAATACTTTACGACTGTAAAGTTGCACTAAACATAAGAAATATATTAATATTAAAATGGTGCACATGCGTAATCTTGCGAATACATCGTCTTAAGAGTACGCAGTAGGTTTCCTAAAGTGCGTATACCTTTTAAAAACACAATAGATCAAGAACGTTGAAATAAATAAAAAAATAACATCTGTTACGTATAAGTTTATTCACAATCATGGTAAATTAAAAATGTAAAATTTAAATTCTTTAATTATTACAGGAATCACAACAGACTTAATAGAATAATATTGGCACGCTTCATGTCACCAGGCTTTACATTGGAAGCACTGTATCTAGTCTTGATCTAGTGGTTTAACTGTTCATTACATGCAGAACAAAATGTCTTTTTCTGAAATTTGATTCAATTTAGATTTATTTTTTTTACCCTTAATACTTAATTTAATAGATTCCGTTTTCGACAACTTTTTATTTCAACTTTTTAGGATTCAAACTGTTCTTTACAGTGTTTACAACTGTTCACAACAGGCTTCTTGTTAGAATTTTTTCTTTGAGCTTCTGCCTCTAATATCTCAAGAGTGTCCTTAAAGGGCGTACTGGTCAAAATTTCTAATTTTTGAGCTCGTCTTTTTCGAACTCAGAACATTCCATTTTTGGTAGTGGCCTAATTTCGGATGGAGACTAAATGGAAGTTAATGGAACATCTGTTATTTCAACTTGATCCATACTGATTAAAACTGGCGTGTTTAAAAGATCAAATTTTAACTCAGCTACCCATTTTTTTATTTATTGATTTTTTTATTAATATTTTGATAAGTTTTTCTACTTCTACAAACTTTCTCCCATATATTAACAATCTTCTTTATGTTTTCTCTGTTTGAGGCAGATTCTACTACTTCCACCGTCAATATTTCTTGTTCAGGTGTATGGTTTATCACTTATCGTAGAAGAAGCGAAGTCTTCTTTTGAAAATATTAACGGGTTGAACGGAAAGATTCCGATTGATTTAAAAGTGTTTACAGCCTTGTCAATGTTAGCAACTTTGTAATATGCTTTTGAAAACAAACCATCTACGTCAGTCTGGTACTTTACTAGGATGATTGACGAGCCAGCTGTCATAAAATTGACTATAAGTCGACTTATAATGCTGAAAACACCCTCTGACTTGTGTGGGGTGGAATAGTCACAAGATGAATATAACTTTTGTGTCAAAAATGAATGACTTATAGAGTACGATGTGAAATATGATTATCAAAAAGGAGCAAAGCAGGTGTTTTTTGATTAGATCTCACTGCTTACTGAAAATGTTAAATCCACTGAAAGAAAAAGTCTAAATTTATAAACAATGACTCTAAAACTAATTTTAAAGTTCCAATTGCAGCTTCGTTTAGAGTTCTCCTCGCATCCTTTTCCTGGGAAAAAATAATGCTGGTGCTACGTATTCTCCGCTAGCGTTAAAACGACCAATTCCGTGATTAACTGACCAGGTTCTGTACTTGCAGCCTTTTCAACACTTCTTTTTCATTCAGCACAATTGTTGAATAAATTTCCTCGAATCTTATAACGGCTTCATGCTTGTGAACCCACTGTGTTTCACACATCACTTTTTTTATGATCAGCCGGTAACTGATTTTGACTTTTTTCTTTCATAATAGAAGTGCGTTGAGTCAAATGTCTTCAGTAGGAGCTAACAGTCTGCACGATCCCAGCGCAATTTCGCACATCTGCGCACATAAAGAGCAAGAGAACATTCTTGACGAATATACGTTTGGGCACCGTGTAAATAGCTACTACTAGCTGCAGCCCCATCATAACCTTGACTAATCACATGAGAACGTTTAGGTACATTCTTTTCAGGGCTGTAACTAAGACATTGGCAAGACTGGATCCTCTCACTTGAATAGTTAGAATACACTCTAAGCACCTTAGAGTGTATTCTAACTTAATCTATCTCCTTAAATTCATGTTGTTTAACATCTTTTAAATTAGTATATTGCAAGCATAGCGAGGCTTGCTCCATACGCGTATCTACACAAATGTCAATTACTTTATTTTGTATTTGTGGACTCGTGTAAAGGGCATTCTTCTGAGAAGTAAGCAAATGCTCTGAAATATCTTTATCCTCTGATTCGGCTGCGTACGGTCACAGTAATTAACCGCTCAAAAATTACCTTCATTCTGAAGTAGTTGTTCAGACCCTGGCATAACGTGAGACCGTCCCGAATCAGTTTTACATCTAAAAGGGGTACCCTTGTTTACCACAAATAATTATTCCCTTTGTGATAGGAATTAGTTTCTTTCCGTTTTCCTGTTGCTGTTTCTCAGAAGACAAGTGCGCATTAAATGAAAAGGCTGAGAAGAGGTCTGGATCTAGTTGGTCCGTTTTGTTTCTATTTTTAGAGATTTACTCCGTTCCAAGCTGCTTTTGCATGAGTTTCAAATAATGTGCATTTTTCTACTTGCAAAAAGAGTTTTATACAAGCTGGCCAACCCGCTGATGAATCCTTTTACCTTCATTAAGCTAACGTCTCATTACGACGCAATCCCCCATACAGTATGCTATATTTTTATATTCAGAATATGACAACCAGGGAAATCTTTTCATCCACTTCTTTGAAAGCGTAAATTTAGTTTTGTAGAAATGGGAATCTTATAATCTTTAGGTGCAATCTACGGCTGTTTTCAAATTTTGTGCTTTTAGATACTCATCCTCGATTTTGTCTTGATGCTCATAAAAACAACCATCCAATTTAGCAGAACCAATATGGAATAATTGTCCTGCATTTGGTATCCATTGGAGTCCATTCACGAATGTTTTTTAACCAAGAAACTTGTTTTCTTCCTACACATCTACGGCCCTCTATGTTGCCTTTATGATCAGTTGTAATATTTTATATCGACTTCCCCTTACTACATGTCCCAGATAAGACGTTTTTCGATGTATAACAGTCTTTAGCAGTTCTCTATCTTTGCTGACGCTCCTTAGTACTTCTTCATTAGTTTTCGTTGCTTTCCAAGGTATCTTCAGCATTCGTCCATGAACCCACATTTCCAATGCTTCAATTTTGTTCATGATCGATACTTTTAGTGTCCACAATTCTGCACTATACAAAAGTACGGACCAAACATACCACTTAACCATTCTTTGCCTTAGTTCTAATCTGAGGTGGTTATTGCAAAGAAATGACTTCATTTTCATAAAAGTAGTTTTAGTCATTGCCATTCTACGTTTTGTTTCTATGTCTGGATCTAGTTGGTCCGTTATCACAGTTCCCAAATGCCATTTTGTGAACTTTTTCAACTTGGACTCCGTTTAATTGAAGTTTTGCATGGGGATGTGGGTCACGACTAAACACTAAAAATTTGGTTTTGCTTGAGTTTATTTGAATGCCCATTTCCTCTCCTACCTCGTGAATACGATCAAGCAGAATTTAAAGATCTTCAATATTATCTTATAGAATTACTGTATCGTTTGCATATTTAATCACATTAAGTAGTTCCCCGTTGATTTTTATTTCATATGGTTGTCTCCCAAGTGCCTTTTTAAATAACTGATCCGAGTAAACAGTGAACAATGATGGCGACAAAATGCAACCTTGTCTGACTCCTCGTTGTATAGAGATTTCATTGGTGTAGTTATCTCCAATTTTTACGATAGCAGTTTGATTCCAGTACAAATTTTTAATGATAATATCCTTGTCATCTATTCCGATATTTTTCAGTATTTGCATTAATTTTACATGCTGTACTTTATCAAATGCCTTTTCAAAGTCCACGAAACATGTAAATACATCTTTTCTTTGGTCACGCCATTTTTGTAATGGGATGTTAAGCGCAAAATTTGCCTCCTTTGTTCCCATAGCATTTCTAAAACCAAATTGGGTATATTCAAGAACTTCTTCGCATTTGCGTCTAATTCTGTTGTGAAGTATTCTGAGGAAAATTTTAAGAGTGTGGCTCATTAGGCTAATTAATCGATATTCTAAGCATTTTCTCTCATTGTGTTTTTTAGGTATTGCGACAAAGATGGATTTGAGCCAATCTGCAGCAAACACTCCGGTGTTATATATTGAATTAAAATGTCTTACTACTACTACTTTTATGTTATCATTCTCTATTAGTTTCAGTAACTCAGTTGGCATATCATCTGGACCACAAGCTTTTCTAATTTTAGCATTATTTATAGCGTGTTCTACCTCGCATTTCATAATTTCTGGGCCGTCAGTACAGTTTTGGTAGAATTCGGCAATATTATTCCTGTCATCTTCAAACAACTCTGATATATACAGCTGCAATTCTTTTCTTATTTCGTGCTCATTTACAATAATTTTGTTATTATTGTCAACGAGTACAGAGGGAACTCGTTTTTTTAATATGTTACTCATTTCTTTTAGTTTTTTGTGCACATTAAATAAGTCGTGTTTAAATATTACATCCTCCATTTCGTCGCACCTTTCTCTCATCCATTTTCTTTGGCTAATTTGGTCTCCTTTTTTATTCTTCTCTGCAGGTGTCTATATTCTGCTACATTAGATTTGATCAGTCGACGTTGTTCCATCAATTTCAAGATGTTGTCTGTCATCCATTTACTTGTCTTGATAAGTTTTTTGTATAATCATTGTTTGTGGAGATTTCGTTAACTTGTTTTTTAAGTTCACTCCATAGTTCTTATAGATCTTCTAATTGTTCTCAGATGTTTTTTATTCTATTGTTAAATTCTTTTTTAATGTTATGTTTTATGTTTATATCGTCAAAGTTAATTGGTTTTTGGTTTTTGTCGCTGAATTCGTTTTAACCTTAGTTTAATATCTGCTACAAGTGGTTGATGATCAGATCCAATATCTGCCCCAGGATATATTGCCAACTAGAAAATCCAAATAAGGGACAGAGCAGAATGGCGTAGAAATCTTTAGAAGATCGAGGCCCCTTAGGGCTGTAGCACCGTGATAATGATAAAGATGAATAAGATATGCCGTACGCCTATACTTATTTTAATTTTATTACTGTTAGTATCTTAACTTGAATATCTCAGGACTCCGTTTATTGTTCACCTTGACGATTTGTCAAGAGTTGTTTCCTTTAGATTCCGGCTTTTTCAAGTCGACGACGATGCTTTTTGGCACTCCTAGGTCTGACTTCTGTCCTTTGATTTGCAAGGTTTTCATTTCATCAGGCTACTTTTCTGTTGTTCCTCACTACCTCCGTACAGTTGTCTTCGAACGCAAACGTGTCAATCTTTTCGTCAAATTATTCCGTGACTATATCTAGGTCCAATGTGTGCCTTATGGTACATTTAACCCTGCCTGAACAATATTCCAGGCCTGCTTTACATAAACAGTTTATTTTACGAAGGTTACGATATATTGCATATTATTAAAAAATAGATGTGTCGATGGTCTGAACAAGACACTTCTTCTAACACATGGCTTTTCTTAACAGTTCTAGTCACGTGAGTCGTGACCAGCGTTATGTCAATTACTTTCTTTCGTTGTGAAGTTACGAAAGTTGGTGTGTTTTCTACTTTTAATGCTCTAAATCATGTTCCATAACAAACTGTAGTAATAACAAATCTTTTTCATCGGTATTTGTACTGGTCTAGGTAGATTGTACAAATTAGCATCACAGCCGATGTGTGATGTTCAGTTCATTTTTCCTGCAATCTCTCATTAGCGGTTTTGGTGAAATTCTCTTGTGGTGGGTGTTGGGGATCATCATCATTTAAACTCAGAGTTCTTGTATCAAAGCTACATCGAACATTCTCATAGTAGCCATCGAGGCCTCTAATGATTTTGAACGATACCTTTCAAAGTCTGTAATATGCCTTGAAATGAACATTCTTAAATGCTCTGTAGGAGACCTTGTTGATCGTGTATACTAGGATTTGTGCATCCTCCTATCCTTCCAATACACTTCCATCTTAAGATCTTGATTTTGGAACCTTATACGGTTCCTTATATTTGCTTATCAGCCCCTTTACCAGCCAGAGGACCATGAGCGCTTGGGCATATTATTGGGATAGACCTCATTTAAGTCCTTCCACAGGCCCTCTACAGTCCTCTTTACCTCAGTAGTCCATGTTTTTTTGTTGTATACTACACGATATTTTATGGAACAGCAGAAGTTGATTCTGACTTCCTTCAGAAACTTCATTTACTGCTCGTTCCAATTTGTTGTTAATCAGGTCTGCTTGACCCTGAATACTTTTGTCACATCACATTTCTATCAGACCTAGTCTGCTTTTTATAGTCCATTGATTTTTAGTTTACCAATTCTTGTTGCGGAGGGGGCTTAATGATATTCTCCCGAGGTTTCTTTGTACTCTCAGGTTTACCGGTAATACCTGCAATAGTTTTATGTGAATTTGCTGTGGTCCATGTCCCAGCAGCCTTTTTGGCTCTCTCCCATCTTTCTTTTTTGAGTTTCAGAAGATCGTGGCTGTTTCTCAATATGTAGAAAAATATTGAGTGGAAATCAAGTGTGTATAGGAATATAATTACTTGTACTATGTATATTACCTTTGGCTCAAATTGGCTTGCAACGTCTACAACTTATTTGGCGGTTTTCGATTCCCACACAACCACATAGGTATAAAGAAAGTTCGAGAGACGACATAATCTTGGCTTTAGCCTTCGCATCGTGTATATTATCATTTTCCGTTCCATGTAAACATTTACTTAGGCCTACAAGTATGAGGAATTTTTCAATGGCAAGCTACCATTCTTCATATTTTTCACGGCCTTGTAACTTTTGAACACTGACAAGATAGTTGTTAGACGCCATTTTTAACTCTGTCTACACGATCCCGGCAATACGTACGAAAAACAGTATATTTATGACACATGCAGTAAATAAGGGAATTGTAGCGTAAACTTTATCTTCACTAATACCAAAGATATGGGGCTCATAACTTACTGAGTACAAATCAAGGGTGTATAGAAAAATAATTACTCTTGCTCACCTGTGACAACCTTTTATTCAGTTATCATCATGTCAGTAAGTTGTAGTTGCTGCACAAGCTAAGTAAAACTTTTTGACACGTGAACACCAGTAATTGCTTTTCTATATACCCTTGATTTCCACTAAATAAGAAGTTTAGGCAAATTTTCGATAAAAGACTCCAATATTCCACCGCGAGGAACTGCCAGGAACCAGTTCAGATGCAAATCAAGAAAGATAATATAATAACCGTTAAAATCGAACCCAAAAAAGAGTCTTCTCTGCACCCGGAATCGCCTGTTAGACTGGACATAGTCTGAAAAATCTTCGTGTAAAAAATATATAACTACCCTGATCCAGATTTGCAAAAATAAGGTAGATACACACATAGGTAAATACCTATTGATTTGTAATACTTAAAAAAATTATTTATAGCTCAAAAGTGTAAATAAAATTATTTCTGGCGTAATTTTAATCAAAAATAAAAAAACAGATATTTTTCCCTTATTTTAATATTTTAAATATAAAATTATATCCAACAAATTACTTTTCTTGAGGTTTCATTGATTTAAACACTTAATCTTGATACACCCAACTTATTCCTCTTTAGGAAGTTATTATCTATCCCCCTTGGCTGCGTTGTACATATGTGTTGTTTAGTATCTTAAATGCGATCCATAAGTTCTTTTTAACCCTATTAAATATCTCCAATTGCTCCAATCTTCAAATATAATTTAATCAATCAATGCAGATGTGATGAAACATTATAGCGCGCATGTCCGCATGCAGTTTCAAAGACAATAACGAAACTTCATGCTGAACGACACTGTTGCCACGTTAGTGAAAGTTCTTACAGTTTGGAGTTAAATAATAAATAGAATTAAATAATGAAAATTTAAAAAATTAGAGAAATTATTGATACTAATTGTATATATGATGTTACATTTAAGAGATTTTCATTTATAAACGACGACGTATTAATAGCAAATAAAAAAGTTAAAAAATAAAAAGTATTAGAATAATTATTGTTCAATCACAAATTAATCCCTTAATTTGTAACCTCACATCATTCTTAACTTGTTAATCTTTTATGGTTTCACTGTGTATAATTAAGGCATTGTAAAACTGTATCGAGTAATATTTTAATAATTAAAGTCAATTCACCTGTTAATAAATGGTCGAATAATATATTTTTTCTAATTGAACTTCCTAAGTGTTGCAATTACGGCCTAGATTAAATTGTATTGTAAACAAAGTTTGTTGGTATGGTATGATAGAAAGCAATGACTTATGTGCTTAGGTATGAATTATTTGTGAGATTATAAATTGGGGATTTAAGCTCATGTGAGCGCAGTCTATTATACATAGTTACCTAACTAATATCATATAGTGTAATTAGTAGTAGTTGTCAATAAAATCATAATTTTCTCCACAACTTCAACTTTTTATTATATTTATCATCGTCGATCAACAAGAAGCGGACAAAGGGGCATTATAAAACGATTCGAACATCATAACTACGTTTGAAACTGCCCATTGGTCCTTCGACAAAACAACATCAAAAGGGCGTTAATTGGATTGGAGCTTCGAAGAAGACGACTCTTACCGACTGAATAGCTGTTTCCCAGTTCCGTACAAGATCGACGATCGAATTGGAAGTGTAGAGAAAATAAAAAATTAATAGAATGACCATAAAGCACCGAAATTAGGGGTAAGAGCCTGACGAGAGCCTTTGATCACAAGAGAACCAAACTTAACTTAACTTAAAGAAATTTAAACATCCAATTTAATAATACTTAATTGAAATATTTTTATTTTGCATACTTTTTTACTTAAAATAGTAATATTTTGTTTACAGCTAATTCAAATCCAACATTTTATTTATTTTGATATTAATTATATTCAATAATTTTAATTCTTATAATTTAAAATTCTTAAAACATTTGATTTTCATAATATAGTGAAATACTTGACAAATCGTTATTTTTATACACATTTAGACTTCATTCAATTCCAACTATATAGTATTTGTAGTATTTTGCATTTTTTTATATATAAATTTCTCTGATTCCAAGTGATAAGATTACATTCTGTCATTTGTACAATAAGCCGTGTCAGCAAGGTTAAGTTCATTGCGTTGTTTTGTAAGGTAATCTTGCTACGACATTAAAAGTTAAATTTAGGTCAAACTTATATACGTACGTAATCGAAAACGGGATTTGGCGGAGAAGGTATAACTTTGAACTATACAACATATACCAGGATCCGGATATCATAACATTCATTAAAATAGGAAGGCTACGTTGGATTGGACATGTGGAAAGAATGGAAGAAGGCGAAATACCAAACAAAATATTCAAACAAGTGCCAGTAGGAAAAAGAACAAGAGGAAGACCGAAGCTGAGATACGTAGAACAAATAGAAAATGATATAACAACATTAAAAATTAAAAACTGGAAAAAAAAAGCACGAAACAGGTCAGAATGGAGAAGAATCCTTGAACAGGCCAAGACCCAAAAAGGGTTGTCGAGCCAGTGATGATGATGATGAATCGAAATGCAGAGATTATATACAGACCAAGAAAAACTAGGTCAAGAAATATCTAAGTTTTTAAATAATTTACAAAAATTAAGGAAAGGAAAAGCAATGGTGCAGTAGATGCCTACTACACAAAACGGAAGTACCATGTTATTCCTCTTATAGATGTGCAGAATGTAGTGGACAGCACCATTCATTACTACACATGTCAGGTCAGTATGATAACAGAAGAAATTCTGAAAACAGAAGTCCACAAAATAGACCAAATTCTAAAGGGTGTCAATATGATAACAGAAGGAATTCTGAAAACAGAAGGTTACAAAATAGACCAAATTCCAGTGGGTTAGAAGGTCAGTATGATAACAGAAGAAATTGTAAAAACAGAAGGCCACAAAATAGACCCAATTCTAGTGAGACCAGAGGTGACAACAGTTACAACGGATCTTCAAGAAGACAAGAGAATACCGTGAGCTGTTTAAGTCACCAGAATGAAGAAGTGCTACTTGCAACGGCATTAGTACGAGTAAGAGACTCAAAAGAAAGCTCACAATTGATGAGAGCATTGATTGACCAAGGCTCGCAGTCATCATTATGGAGCAGGCCACTTCAAGTCTCGGAATAAAAAGGCTGTCCACGCTCAGATATCTGGAATTGACAATGAAGACCAAAGGACGTCTAAATGGAGCGTAACTTAGAGGCGCATTTCGAAAATGAATTTGAAATGAAGATCGAAGCACTTGTACTACGAAAATTAACAAAAAATCTACCGGAGAACGAGATACAAATAAAAGAAAGGAACCATAGGAACTTGGTCCTGGCGGATCCAAATTTTAATGAAACAGGTTCAATAGATATTCTATTAGGAGCCAAAGAATATAGTTTGATATTACTATACGAAGTAGATCGAACAAAGAATGATTTGTTCGCCCTAAATACAAAATTGGGTTGGATAATGTCAGGGATAGCACAGCAAGAGAATATCCCTAATATACAAGTACTCAGCATGATATCTAGACGACAGATGGATGAAGCAATAAAAAAAACTGAAAAATAGAAGAACTAGATCAAAGCAATACTCTTTCAGTAGAAGAAAAAGACTGTGAAGGATATTATAAAAGAACAGTAAAAAGGGATAACGAAGGAAGATTTGAAGTTAAAATACCCTTCAATTCTAATACAAGTTTATTAGGGGGACTCGGAACAGCAAGCATATACGAGACTGCTGCAATTAGAGAAGAAATTTCAAAGAGACGCAAACCTAGAAAAAGAAGAGGTGGTGTTGTGCGCTCGTTATTGGTCCCAAGGAATCTACTTGCAGTAGATTACAATAACTTACACTATTTTTAAGTGACATGAAAATAAAGGAAGGTAGCCAGATATATTCAAAACTCCAAGAGAGTCAGAAAACAAAGGCACCAAGGCTCTTGCATCCAACCTCATCCAGCGCCTCGGAGACATACGGTATCACAACCAAATTTAAGTAAAACTTTAGAGAAAGCCCCTCCTAGATCAGTTTTACTTAATGAGCTTTAACCTTTAATTGTGGCTTATTCCCATTTAAATAGTAATTTCCTGAAGTTAAAACTGAAAATTCTTACCCACTTCATGGTTCTGTAAAATGTTTCTAACAGCGCACGCCATGTAAGTTATAGTATATTGTTTACCGGGTAGGAAAAGCTTAACATTCCTGGACGACTGTGAAGATTGCTAAGTCGAGGCGCAAGCCGAGACTTAGCAACACAGAGTCCAGGAATGTGGCTTTTCCTACGAGGTAAACATACTATTTTTCCGCAAATCGTTTAAAATTCTACAGATATTGATGGATTTAAAAAAAACGCGATAATTTTATTCCCAAATAAATGGTGCTTTGAAATTCATAATAAAATTACTTGGGTTACTATGGAAACGTATTGAGGTTGAATTGTCAAACTTGATATGCATGTTGTCCAAAATGTTTCTCATAGTTCTAAGAGTGTTAATATAAGAGTACTGTAAATATAACAAATTGATCTTAAAAATGTATTCAGCAATGACTTGATGTTTTCAAAATATAAATTAATTCCTTTTAAGCAATGTGTTTTCTATCATTTATGTAGAACACTAACAACTGTACGGAAATATCATTTCCTTACAGTAAGGAAATGACATTTTCTTACAGTAAGGAAGTCCTGACTTTTTCTTCAAGAAATTTTGACAGGAATGTCAAAATTTCCTGGCGATTTGCGGAAAAAACATATTATAATTTTATTATAAAATATAATTTAAAACGAAAAACATGAATTATAGTATTATAAGGGATAAACATTTTAATATTAGATAAATAATTCAGTTAAATGAATACAGCATGTTAAACTACCGATTGATAATCACAAATATTTACGAATTAAATGTTAAGAATTCGTAGTAATTTCTAGTTCCCTTTACAAATTATTGTGTTAAACGATATTTTATTCACTTAAAATACAATTAGCTCTAGAAAGCTAATTTACGAGTCATTTACGAGCCCTGGGTCTTAAAGAAATAATACCATATTTTGTTAGTAAAGATATGTAAAAAATGTAACTTCATATTCATTTACAATAAAATTTGTACGAGAATCTTCTTTTATGCTTTATCAGATATATTAATTCGTCCATTACTCCAATGTTTTATGTTATTTTTTATATGTTATGAAATTTTTTTGTTTTTGAAACTAGAATATGAATACTCAATATTAGCAAAAATGAAAAAGAAAGCATGGAAGATTATTGGGAAAACATCAAAAATACTATAAATAAGACTTTATGAAACGTTCTAGATTACAAAAGAATACAAGAAATTTAAAGTTGACCAGACACGATGACTAGAAGAAAGAAGAAATTTGAAAAATAGTGAAAGATAATACAAAGAAGTAAATAAACGAATTAAAAAGAAAATAAGATACCAGAAATAAAGGGATAATTAAAAACTGCGAGGAAACTGAGCAAAACGTTCTTAAAAGTTATTGGTAATCGGACTCATAGTGAATGTGCTCAATTCGATTTTAAAAACGGTTTAGGAAAACGAAAGGAACTTTTTGGCATGAAGTTATTGGTACAGAAATGCAATGACCAGAAGAATGTCTTTTATTGCTTTATCGATTACCAAAAAGCTTTTTACAATGAAAGGCATATGATGTTAATATAGAATAAGTATATTGGTAAAGATATGAGGATGATCCAATAGTTTTACTGGAATCAAAAAGCAGAATTAAAGATCTCCAACTATCTATGTACAGAACAAATAGAAGTAAGGGCATGAGACAGGGCTGCACCTCCTCTCTGTTGTTAAACGAAAAAGGTATCAAAATAAATGGAATTCCAGTAAATAATTTGCGATATACTCATGATAAAGCTATTATAGCAGACAAAATAGAAGAAATACAAGAGACAGTAAATAATATTAATACAAGAGGAGAGGAATGTGGTCTTAACATTAACATCACAAAAACAAAATTAAAAATAATCAGCAGACAATCCCATATGCAATTTTTAATATTTGTAGGGCCTAAAATGTAGACATATGACCAATCATATTGTACGATAGCGAGACCTGTCACTTAAAGTAGGATCGTTAAACAATATTAAAGTGTTAGAAATGTGGTCTCTCCGAAGGTTGGTAGGAGGTCTTAAGGAGAACTTACACTATTTTTACATTTTTACATTATACCCAACGGGATCTTCTAAACATCGTTAAAACGAAAGAAGGGTTTCATATTTAGGCTATATTTTAAGAGGCGACAAATTCTTTTAAAAGCCACTTTTATGAGCAAAATTAAAGGTTGGAGCGAACCAGGTGGCAAACGACATACATGGTTTGGAGACCTAAGAAATTGGTACGACATACCTGATAATAATGATAATAATATAATAATAAAAAGAACAGAAGAAGAATCCTTACGCATAATCCAACCAACATTTACGCCTACACACTGCACAGCGTATGCCATCAGAAGAAGAAATTTTGGATTTTACACCGATTGTTACACAGTGTTGTCGTATGTTCGAAAAATTAAAAGACTACCTAAAGATTAAACAATCTTTAGGTAGAATTTTACTTTGGAAAATTTCCTTTTTTATTTCCATTAATGTTTTAACAGTATATTAACATGTTTTAACATGACTAGTATTGCCAGAGCAGACACCCGTGTCTGCTACGACTTCATAGACATTTTTTCACAATGTCTGCAAATCCTGTGTATTTAACATACATCTTTGTCTGCTAATGTAATGGTTTATAGGTGACAACTATAAACTCTTTAAATTTTCTTACAGTCTGCTTTCTTTGAAGATTACAAAGATGCTAGTTTTGAAGACAAATATTTACTTTCATAAAAATAGTACAAACAGCCACTAATTATAATGTGTTTTATTTAAACAAGAAAGACACATTGGAGGTTTTCCAATACAATCATTACAAAATGTGGTAACTTTTGATATTTTACTTCGTGGAATCTCACCTAATTTCTTTTTTTTTTGTAGCAACCTCGACAATATTTACGATCAGCTCGTGAACTCCCCTCTTTTTTTTACAAATTGGATATCGACTTTCGTTTGGGTAATTCAGGATTTTGGGTATTTGGTGGCAAAGTCTCATCAGCTTTGTTTAAGAGTTTTGTTACAATATATGTTACAATATATTTGTACAAAAAGCGAGCATTTACAATACAAGTTCCTAAACACAACTCTATGGCTAGTTTTCTATACCACTTCAGGTTACGTCGAAATGCCGAACCATCACTAGTCTTTTGATCAGATAAATATATGGAAGATTTTTCAGTATTGTAATCTGTAATTGACTTAGATTTGATCACAGTTTCAGTTCTTCTAACTATTCTATTGTATTCTTCTGCTTGTATTCCTAGCAACGTTATTATTCTACAGTATAGATTTGGACCAGTAATTCTTTATTGCTTGCATTTTCACCAGACCCTTGTACCCTATAAATCTTAGAAATGTTTTCATTTCAGAAATAGTCATGGCTTCCCGTTTATGTAGTGACAAGGATCCTGGGATATCATTTTCTGTTGTTAGAAATTATGTAGCATAGGTATTGCTGAACAATATGCTCAATTATATTATTATCCACACAAGCGGAATAAAAGTCAAACGGAATACAACTTGAAAGTTGAGCTACAACCGCGTCATTAGGACCACATTCATCTATAAAAGAAAAATGTTTCTGCCGTCCAGTAGGTTCAGACCAACCATCACTGATTTCTGTAACGGATGAGTTGACTTGGGAGACTTTGTGTTGTGATTTTTCAATGGAATCATCCGATTAAAACTCAAATCACTTCAGTTTTAATCGGATGATTGATTTTCTGTCTGCGTTTTTTTTTTTCATGTTAGACTTTGGCGGAACCTGAGCAGCAGTTTTAGAATTATTAAAATCTGACGGTCTTGGAACATAAGCTAGATCGTTTATAGAATTTGTGGAACTGAATTCCCCATCTGACGAGTTGCAGCTTTCTTCTGAAAATATTGATTTACTTACAGCCGAATCTAACTTAAACGTGTTGTTAATTTAACTTTTAGCTACCTAATACGGATATAAAACAAAAGAGTAACTTAAAGATTTACTAAATCCATCGAGCAAAAAGACAAAAGAGGGAATGTAAAGGTAGTGGGGGCAAACATATTGTTAGACAGGAAGTGCGATCTTTAGAGGCCACATTAAACAAGGAAAGAGAGTATCTCTCCTTGTTTGACATCAAATTTAGTTGGGTTATGTTATTGTTTGTCCCAAATGTCACATGAAATCTTATTTATATTAAGTTTTTTAACAATTGTGTCGCATTTTAGACTAATATCGTTAATAATTAATTAAAACTTTCTCGTCTAAGACACATTCTGAAAAATATATAGCTACTGTTGATAAGTATCGGAAAATTTAAATTTGGCGCATTCGCATTTCCGGATATGTCCGCCATCAGAGGACACTTTTTGGTCTCCTTTTCATAAGGATTAGATTCCCTCTTTTGTCTTTTTGCTCGATGACTAAATCACATGGATGTCTTTTAGGTTAGGTTTGAACGACTATGGTGCCTTAAACATCAGTGTCTGCTATGTGTGTCTGAAGAATTAATAAAAGACAAAATGTTATCAATGCTGCAACAGACACCGGTGTCTGCTTATGAAAAATGGCTTCTTCATCTTCTTCTTCCTTCTTGTATGTAGGCTTTAAAGCCTGTTTCTTCTTCAATATTAGCCTCCTAAATTGTTTAAATTATCGCACCATCATGAAAAATGGCGACATAATTAAAAAATATGGTTGCAGTAAAAAATATCGACTCCATTTCTCCTAAAAATTTATAAGGATTCTAAAAATTGTAAAAATAAATAATTTAAAAATCCACTCATCCAATCTGGTTGGCACTAACCTGTACGAATCTTTTTGTTTCGAGTCGTTTCGCCGAATGTTTGCAAACATCTGACAACGTCGCTTCCCACCCAACCTAAACACGGGAGAAGCACGAGAGATTACATCCAACTGAATCGAAATCAAACACACCAAACCACACAGTACACAGTCGCTCAAAAAATACGTGAAACTCTCGTATCGTGCAGTTTTTCATTTGTGTTAACGTTTTTTGTTGTTTTTAAAGTTCGTCGGTTATTACATTAATAAATGAAACATTATCATTGAGTGTTTCCATTGTTTTCATTGATGCCTGGGATATAAAACGTTCGTGTGTAAATAAACAAATACTATAGTGTTATAAAAGTTGTTAAGGTAAGTTTGAAGCTTGTAGAATTGTGTTTATAATGTCGCTAAATTAGAAATAAGTAATTTTTGGGGAGGCCGTTACGTTAGTAGTAAAGGGGGTTGGTCCCTTCTTATAGGTTATGTTAAATAAAATACAAAAAGTATGGACTGTTTTTATAATTTTTGATTTGTCTGTCGTTTGATTCAAATGAAATTGCTTGTACTATTTTGGGGGGCATAAAATACACTTTATAATAGTAAAGCAATCAAAATAAACCTTGTATTAAAATAATAACCCATTTAGACATTCTAACAAAATCGGTTTAAAGTTTACAATTTTGATATTAATATAATTTACTTTTGTTCAAATTGTTATTATTGATGATAGATTGACGATATTTTTTCGGAAAAATACATGTCAGCCTATAAAGTATGTTAAAATGGAAAAATAGCCAGATTAACAAATAATTAGTGTTTTTAATCATTTTCTGCAGGTGATTAACTTTTAAACACATTTACTGTTTGATGGACTGTCTTTGATGGCTTGGTCTAAATTACAAGCAAAAAGAATTACAGCAAGTTATTATATTCATTCACCAGCTTTAAAATAAAAATAAATTTTCTATGCATTTGCATTTTTTTTTTCGTGAATGTTGTTCATTATCTTGTGGAAGTGAAAATAATATATATTACAACCAAGCGAAATAAAAAATTATATCTCATCTGAGATTTATATTTTATTGCTATCACATAAAATCGTTTAATAAAGTGACACTTTAATTCATAGCAGTGTCACTTTACTATGTATTTGTTACAATGTTATACTCGGTTCGCTGATCCTCTAGTCTTAACTGTCTAGTTTTAGTAATTATTAATTATTTTTTGCTACCTTGTTTAAATTTTGACTGACTGGAATTTATTATTCAACCAAGCATACTTGCTGATAGCCATAATTTAAACAAAAACTTATTCACAGTTAATTAAGAAAACAAAACTGCATCAAATAAAACAAAAGTTTATTTTTGCAATTTTATAGTCGTTTATACATTAGTCTTTGCAAATGGAGAGTTTTCAATGAAATTTAATGAATATACATTCCCATTTTTCATGATTAATCTTCTTCTTTTTTTAATGCAACAACTGAAAGAAGTTTAGAACTAAGTTTATTTGAGCTATTAATATTAACCCTCCGTTAGTCGCTAGGGAAAACTGAGCATCAAGAGTCGCTATGGTGTCTGAGACCGACAATTAAAAAAAAGTTATTGTTATAAAATTCATACAAATATTTTATATTATGTATAGGAATGACTGAAAAATATTTTTGAAAATATTTTATTAAAAAACAATAGATACAAAATAAAAAACACTAGTATAACAATATTGTTATGTGTAATCTAAAATTAAATTAAAAAAACGTTCTTCAAATTTTTGAAATGAAAAAACACTTCGTAATTTTTAGTTAAGAGGAATATGGTTTACCTAAAAAAAAAATAACAAATATGAAGTAAGCATTTCACTTGATGTAGTAAGTGAGACATTTGATGTTGTAGCGTCTCTCAAGCAAAGCTGACATATTTCATGAATATCGATACATTTTTGGCAAAGTAACGTAAGTCACCAAAAACGATTTGTAGAAAAAACAATTTTTTAATTCAACCTGCTTAAACTTATTTAAATTATGACTGAAAAAACTTATCCTACTTGTCCTAAAAAAGGTTTAAAGTAATTCTAGGCTTACTACACTCTTTCAGTACCTTTTTAACAGTAATAGCATTAGTTTAATTGAAAAACATTATTTTCGCCAAAAATGTCACTTACGTTACTTTGCCAAAAATGTATCGATATGTTCAAGGCACATGAATTTTTTGCATTTTATGCATGTAAAGCCAGTACACCTGTTCTTTTTGGTAGTACAAAATGCACAACGACCCTTTGTTTGACTTCTTTCTGGAATTGCAGTAGTTATATCTGTGATGCCGCAAATTTCGCGAATTCGGCATTTGAGGCTAACTGACAGATTTGTAGTAGTAACTCGACTTTTTAAATAGGGATATATAAGCTCATTTGCAAGGTTTTATAGAAAATCACGTCATTTCACGTGTTTCTCATTCTTATCGTTTGCATTAAAGATAACCATTGAATTAATGCCAGATATATTCAATATGGTAGAGAATATAACCATTGGCCACTGCTTTGTGCTTTTTGATCAGTTGTAGTTAGCACTGAGCTGGTCCACCATGTCGACTCCTATTTTTGTTGAATTGTATAGGTCGATGATTTCTGGTTTATTTTGATCACTCCTACTATAATCAATTGCATCATCATGATGTAGTCAGGACACAAGTAATCCATTTTTTTAGGAATAGGAGAAACTAGTGTAATATGTTAAATAAAACCAAACATACTTGAATTTATGCTTTGGTTTTGTGAATTCCAATGGCAATTCTCTTTTATTCTTCCTAATGGTTTCCACTACTGTAATTTTCTTCTCGTATAACTTGTTCACCAACTGGATACAGGTAAACCAGTTGTAAATTGCTAGATTCCGGCCTGAATCTTAAATAGGTTCACATAGCCGTTCAACAACATCACTAGGTCTGTTACTAACTTGAAAACGTCTTTCAGGTTGTTGGCCAACATATATCATACCTCTAACAAAGAATATAGTTAATTAACCATGCAAAAGATTTTAGCATCAGAGAGTGCAAAAACTAAAAACTTTTATGACGTACTGGTTCAGTTTTGATGGGATATACTGGCGAAATCAACACAACCAACCCTAAATCCTGGTAACATCTCATCGATGGTGACATATTCGGAAATACTGTATCCTACAATGAGTTACAAAAGTGTCGAAAAAACTTTGTATAGGAGCCAACTTTTCTTCCTTTAGTCGGTTTTCATGAGTGACTTTGTCATCGAATCGCATACACCGAAGTAGAAATTTAAATCGTGGAAGCGACATAGTTAGGCGGAAAATTTTTCCATAAAAAAGTTTTGTTTTGTAAGAAATATTTAAATTTTATTGAAAGAGTAAAAAAGTTAACAAATTTACGTAACACATTTAGAATAATATATAATTAATATTATATATTTATATACTTGGTAGATTTAAATATTTCTTATTACTAGTAAAATTAGATAACTTTTTTATTGAAAAAATTAATTAATTTTTCCGGGAAAATTTTTTTCATCGCGCTTGCAATTCCATTCTAAAAAAACGGAGCTTGGAAAGTTCTCCCCTCCACTTTAACGTGGCGATATTTTGCAAGTACGATCACTTTCACGGGCTATAACTTTGTTCGTTTTCTCTGTATATGCCATAAATTGGATTATAAAATCTAGATCTTCACTTATAATCTGTTCAATTTTCATATCCTAATGTTAATAAACAATGGAAATATGATTTTAAGAAAAAAATTTCTATCTTGGTTCGTATTGGCCATAGAAGGTTCTTTTTTAAACTTTGATGAAATTAAAAAAAAAATTAATATACAGGGTGCGGCATTAGTGCGAGGAAATCCAATTACCCATTTGTCGTAAGAGATACGAAAAAAATTATTTAGGTATACATTGGAACATGGATAGGACCATACTCTAAAAATATTTTCAATCATCTCCACCCATATTGACGGAGTGGAACAAACTTATCATTTTTTAAATGGAACACCCTGTATATTTTTAGATTTTTGGACTCTTCTCGATGTTTTTGTTTTTTTTTTCAATATAAGATTTGGCAGTATTTTACGAAGTCAATTAAACGATAATTACGTTTTTTTTATTAATTTAGTAGCAAAAAATACCCTGTAGAATTGCAGAAATTTGTTATCAAAAAATATATTTAAGTATGTTCAAAATATTTTTAATATAGTCTACTTTTGTCTAAAATTATTAACGTAGTGAAATATTTCATTTTGATATACAGGGTGGGTCGAAACTAGGAATGAGTTTTCTTAAATGGAATACCCTCTTTAATATTGTAATAAAATATATTTTATTATGCTTTATTATTTGTTAAGCATTTAATAAACTTGAAGTGTTCGAGATGTGGCTATACAGAAGAATCATAAGGATATCATGGACGGACAAGACAACTAACGAGACTGTATTACGAAGAATGGGGAAAGAACGAGAAGTGATGTATACGATTAAACGGGAAAGTTAAAATATCTCGGACACATAATGAGAAACGGCACTAAATACAGATTACTGGAAATAATCCTTCAAGTATTCGGAAATTGAGAGACGAAGAGTCTCATGGTTAGAAAACCTGAGGAAATGCTTCTCCATAACATCAACTAATTTATTTAAAGCAAAAGTTAATAAAATAATTATAGCCAGAATGATCGCCAATATTCGAAACGAGAGACACTAAAACTTCGAAAAGGCCTTTGACCGAGTAAGTCATGACAAACTTATAGGTGTCTTGCAACTGGTGGGATTTGATGACTGTGACCTCCGTATTATCAAAAATTTGTATTGGCATCAATGTGCAAACATACGAGCTGGACACAACACGACGGAAACAATGGAAATACGACGTGGAGTGAAGCAAGGATGTATTCTATCGCCTCTACTTTTTAATATCTACTCCCAATTTATTTTCAAAGAAGCCTTAGTTGAACATACAGGCATTAAAATCAACGGAAAAAATGTCAACAATCTCAGATATGCATACGACACGGTACTTATTGCCTGTAATGAAGAAGACCTGCAACGACTTATAAACAGGGTAACCGAAGCAAGTGATGAATATGGGCTAAAACTTAATACTTTTAAGACAAAACTTATAGTTGTCAGCAAAACGGAGTTACGACCAACGAACATCAGAGCGTATGGAATAGAGTTAGAAAGATTTCCACAATATTACCTACTTGGGCGCAAACGTTAACGATAACTGGGATATAAATAATCAAATAAGAATACGCATTGAAAAAGCCAGAGCCGCCTTCTATAAATTAAAGAAAATTCTAATAGAGATACTTATTACGTTAAACCTTAAAATTAGATTAATACGCTGCTACATATTCTCCACATTGCTGTATGGTATGGAGAGCTGAATGAAAAAGAGCACAGAAATAACAAAAACGATAAAAAATCGAAAGTTACAATATTTCGGTTATGTAATGAGACATCCAGATAGGTATAACCTTTTACACCTCATAATACACGGTAAGATCGCCGGAAGGAGAGGCCCAGGCCGACGAAGAACATCACGGCTCCGAAATCTCCGAGAATGGTATCGAGACACCACCGCCTATTTATTTAGAGCCGCCGGAAACAAAGTTATTATTACCAATATGATCGCCAACGTTCGATAATCGGACAGGGTACTGAAAGAAGAAGAAGAGACACCAAAAGAAAAAGAAGCATTCCTCTTCTTTAATTTGTGAGTTATTCGTGATTTTTTGTGCCAAACATGAAACAATAAATGAATTTTTTCTCTTTTTAATCATTAAGGCCGGTTTTCACGCTACGTTTTCTTGTACGTTTTGTGGGTCATATAAAACGTACGACAAAATGTACGTTTTGTACAATGTATACACACTAAGTTTTTCCTTCCGTTTTCTACCTCATTTCTTATTTAAAGTCTTGATTTTTGTGAAATTTGTTTAGTAATTTTTTATTATGGAGGGAACACGGCTACTTTTTTTTTAACTATAACTATACTAGAGCTGAGGAAAAGGGGATAAAGAGGAAGTGGCTTCTGAAAAGAAGCCAGTATTCCCACGTCTCGTTACTAAAAGAACTGAGAGGCGAACCAGATGACTGGCGCAATTATTTGAATGAATACCTCAGCCTATTATTAATTGCTAGAGTTGGTAACACCATACATATAATACGTATAAACAAGACAACTGCATGAGAAAAGACATTACGACCCATGAAAGACTCATAGCAACTCTCAGATATCTTTCAACAGGACGCAGCCTCAAGGACTTGGAGTTCACAACTATAATATCCAAACCAGCGTTAATCCAAATAATTCCTGAAACCTGTAATGCAATTTACTTGGTTTTAAAACAACACTACTACTAACTAAAGCTAAACTACTATTTGTTCATTTAGTCATAAATAGGTAGAGGTTTAAAAAATGTTTTTCTTTAATTTGAACACCAAAAAGAATAAGATAAAACGTAAGCATTTTTCCCTTTAAAGACTAAAAAAAAAACTATAAGACTATAGTCTTTATTTGTCACTTGCCTAAATTCGGAAAACTTTTATACAATTCAATAATTTCCTCGAGAAAATCGTGGGTGCATTATCACAAATCTGACATTATTAAGCGACCTGCAGTGTCGTCGAGATCGGACGACTTGTCTGACCATGTATTTTCACGTAACGTTTTATCCTATCAGTTCTCGCAAAACTATGCTTCCTACGTAGACGTACGTTTTGCTGTTTACATGCCACGTTTTAATGATTTGTCCTATCCAACAAAACGTACAATAAGATGTAGCGTGAAAACCGGCCTTTAGCTATCCCTCATAATACCTTATAGAACCTTCAAAAACCTGTATAAAATTTTTACGTGAAATCAATGATTGTTTCACAGATCAACTGGGCTATTAAATCTTAATCTAAACCCTAGAGAGAAAAAAAGAAAAGTTTTTTTTCATTGTTATTTTACATATTGATTAACGCAATTTATTTTCCCTCGTTTAACAGACGTACACGCCTGTCTAGTAGAATCCCAGCAAAGAAAATAAATCGAAGACAAATGCGAATAGAATAGAATACAGATTTAAATATTTACATTACAGCAACGACCACGGCGTGGCTGACGTGCCTTTTCAGAAATGTCGACTGCGTGCTCGGAGCGACTTTTTTTCGAAATAAAAAGTCTGTTGGCATTAAAATAAGTCGTTTAAAGTTCGTGTAAAGAGAAAGCAATATTGCCTTTGTTGGTGTAAAGGTAAAAGTCTCGATAATATCTATCATTTTGTTACTGCCGATTGTTCTAAACATCAAATTTTGTAAAACACTAAAAAAATGAGTTCTTCAAACAATTCATTGTTATATTGAATTCCACAGTGTACAAAATCGACATCACACACATTACTTCTTTCATTTTTATATTCTTCTTCATTATCTAGGGAACTGATGTGTTATTATTTTTTTTTCTCTCAGACTTAATCATTTCTCCTTTTTTTTGATCTGGATTATTTTTTAGCATTTTACAATACGACCAAATAAATAGAGTAACTGAAAAAATACAGACAATTTTAGATAATACGAAAGTTTAACCTTCCGATAGCCGCGCGTATGTGGTACATACGGTCTCCTACCCTTGTATTATTTGTAAATTTGAGGGAGTGATGGCTCGTGCTTTTATCTATTTGTCTATTTTATTAACACTAATCCGTTGTCAAATTTTGTCGTTTAGGTCAGTGTATTTAAGTAGTTATAACCTCTATAGGATGTGGTACATAATCGCGACCTTTTGTGTAACTTTTTATTTTTATTGTTATATTGTAAGTTTAACTTATTTCACATGTATAATGCAATGATTATAAACATGGAAAAGGAAGGAGAAATGTATAGATTAATTTACACAACCAGATTTGAATGTAAACAATGATTCTAGTGATAAAGACAATTTTATAGACGGCAGTGACATCGATAAAGTTGTGGCTCTCCAGGAATTTCCAAGATATTCTGAGATGACATTGAAAACTACAATGTTGGCTTTATGAAGCATGAAAAGTTAAAGTTTTAAGATAACAGGAATATAGCGGAGATGCGCTGTCCTGAGTTTTTGCATTCGGTTAGGAAACCATGTTGGGGTTCTATTACCCAGGACCTCCACATGAAGAGCATTTGGCTGATTGATGTGCCTCTATAGCGAATCAGATTGCTATAGGGGGGAAAGGGATGGTCTAGAGCATTGGAGCACGGTGGGGTGACTCCTGTTTTTACTCGAGTTAACACACTTTGCTCCAATGAATTGTTACACCCGATCGTAATACTTAGGGGTGAACATTTCTCATAGGCTGGATTCAATTAAATTGCTCGCTTGAAAAGGTAAAGCAATTTTTTCTTGAAATGGCGTAAAACTCAATTATACCAATACAATGAAAAAATTTAATATACATTTTTATTTTGTTAATTGAATTTTTGTTAAAATTATTTTTGAAATTTAACGTAGTTGAAGCTCTTGAATACCTTGTTATAACAGAAATATCGAGATTTTTTACTTACATAATGATTTCTTGTGCTTTAGAATATATCTATGTAGATTTAAATAAATATTATAATTAATATTATTTTCAATTATCGTTTAAAATATATCTAAAGACATGTATGTCGGAGATACGCACGTTCATTCTAGTTACATTCGCGGGCGCGCCTATCGGAAGGTTAAGGAATAATCGTGATGTTGGGCAACCTTTTTCCAAGAGAAAAATAATTTGGAAAGGGAACACTTTATTTAGTTCAAAAAATAGTTACCTTTAGCAAGCTGTCCTGCCACAACACATGACATTGAAAAATTTGCATAGTCGCGACTTCGACCATAATAATGCTGTCGTGTTTTTTGTTGACACATTTTTGGTAAATGGAAGTTGGATTTTGGATACGCTATCATCGATATCTTTTTGAGCTAAGTTTTTGTTTACACCTGCAATAACTAAGTGGAAATTGGTTTGAAGATGCCTCGAAATGGGATTTGTATTTTTTGTGACGTTACGATGTGGCGATGTGTTTTGCTTGGAAGCTGTGGACGTCGATGAGTTGGCACATTTAAATGCTAAATTCCTTGTCGGAAGGGAAGACTTTTAGACAGTCGATGATATTTTGGAGAAGGTGGTTGGTAGATGTGGAACTCATGATACAAAAAATAACAGGTATAATCTTGCGCAGGCCACTGTCAGCAGATCTCCTATTCTTGACGTCACAATGGGAGTGGCCGTCATTGTAATATATCTGTTTATAATGATAATTTTATTAATTTTTTAGCTTTTGGCTTCTTTGGTAAGCTTGTTGTAGATTTTATGGTAATTTGTGGGATTTAGGTTGACTTGTAGGCTTTTTACTGTGATAAACTATTATTATTTATAAGTGAGCTTTGTAGGTATACCTACTTTATATGGGCAATATTTTGGTGTTTATAAGTAAGGTATGTTTAATTATTAAGAAAAATAAAAAAAGGGAAACAAAGCTTACTTTTCACTCGCCCATGTATTCCGTTCAAAAACACACAATGGAGATCGAAAATCAGGGCCTACAAAACTATTATAAGACCAATAGTATGTTATGGATACGAGACATGGGTGATGACGAAAAGTCCAAAGAACGATATTTTGACCTATTAACGAAAACGGAGTATGAAAATCCAAGTATAACCATAAACTCTACAAACTGTTCAAAGAGGCACCAATCTCAGAATTCGTTAAACTTCAGAGACCTCGATGGGCTGGTCATGTAGTGAGAATGGAAACCGAAAGATTGACAAAAAAGAGCCCTAAATAGTAAAATGCAGGGCGCAAGATCAAAAGGAAGGCCACGGAAAAGGTGTGAGGATGAAGTGACATCGGACGAACAAAATTTGGACGGACACGATCGGCGCGTGACCGGCAAAGTTGGCTGCATAGTTTGGAGGAGGACAACGCTCAATATGGGCTGTAGCGCCATTGTAGAGAGAAAGAGAGAGAGAAAATGTTTAAAAATAAAATGCTTTGTGCAGTAGCTGGTTGTTTGAGTGATAGTCAGACAAGGGATGTCGATGAATCTGGTAGTTTTCATATGTCACTCATTGTGACGTCATGTGCGAACTCGTCCCAATTTCGCGCTCGGGAGTATCATACCTGTTATTCTTTGTACCGTGAGTGGAACTATAGTGGGACGTCGGCCAGTAGCAATACCAAGGATAGACGAAGTGGGAACCAATGCTAAAAAGATATTCAGAGTGGATAACTGGAGAAGAGCACCCGTGGAAAGGGATACTTAGAGGCGGATGCTTGGAAGGGGATCTCTTGTAGAGAGAGATTGCCATATAATATTTGGAGGAATATTGGCTGCTCTAAATAAATGGCTTCCATGACTTTACTATCACTAGCAGCACAGAATAATCGAGCAATCATTGTTGGACTTGAGTTTATTGCACTTTTATAAAAATAAGAATGCCATATGGTAATTTCTAACTAGGAATAAGGCTTTATAAGTAAAAGAGTTCTACATATTACCTGCGCATCTTTTTAACAGTTTTAGTGGTAAACTTTCAAAACCAGGAAGTATTGTTTGATATGACCTACTGTGAATACAACTTGTTCTTAGAACATGATGAAACGATTACACTTGGTCATTCATTGGATTAGGAAAAACTTGTTAAAGTGCTAAAGAATGAGTTTCAGAAGATTCTTTGTCAAAAGAGGATAAAATTTGGCCAGATTTTTAAAGTAGAATAATGAAAAATGTGTACATCATTAAATATCGTATCTATTGAAAAGAATTTAACCAATTATTTTAATGCATAGGACATATTTTATTTTTTAATAATGACATGATAACCAAGTTACTTAATCTAATTTTAGCATGAATATTTACTTCAGGCCCAATATTTGACAGTTTGTCAGTTATTTCATTTCCCTCGATATCATTATGTCCAGAAATACAACATAATCTAATATCTGTCCCATATTTATTTAAATAGTTTAGTTTCTTTTTAAATTCCAAGACTCCGTAGTCCTTTGTTGCAGTTACCATTATTATTAATTTTTTCTATAGCGCATTTTGAGTCCGTAAATATTATAGCTTTACCATTTTTTTTCCTCACAAATCATTAGGCCCTTTTGAATAGCTATTATTTCAGCTGTATAGATATTAATAAATGAAGGACTTTTTTCAGAAAAGGAATAATTTATACTAGGTATGTGTATTCCTATGCCCGTTTTGGCTTTCTCAATGTTTTGATTTTTTTGTTTTTTTAAAGAATCTGTAAATATTCGTATGTAATTATAGCAATACGAATTTACAAAATTATAATATTCACAAAGGTTATGGGAACTATTTTTTTAAGAATGTTTTTATGATTGTTACATTAAAGTGTATATATTGTATTCATTTGAATAGCAGGCTGGTATGTCACTTGTGTTCATTGGTAAAAACTTTTGACTGCTGTTAGGGCGTCAATCAAATATATTGGATTTTTTCCCTTTGAATTTTGATTGGATTTGAAGTTGTGCTAATTTTTGCTATGTATTTCGTGGCAATCCATTTAAATATATGGTGTAGATCGATAGTTGCACTTTCTGCTAGAATGACATTAGTGGGAGTAGACTTCATCATCTTATGTGTTCTTCTCAAAGCTTGGAATTGTATTCGGTTTAATTTCATAACATTTTTTTGAGAGCAGTTATTAATTATACTAGCACCATAATCTAATTGTGATTGTATTAAGCCATTATATCTATGGCTTAGTTATCATGTTATCTATTTGGTTTGACAATTTAGATTGTGCTTAAATATTATAGCTAAATATTTTTTCGACAGAACATTAGGGTCCGTTCATTTTAAACCACATAGTCTCGCAGTTTGATGAAGATAGTTTAAGATTATGTGTATCAAACCATGTTGATAATACAATATAGAATAAAGTTTACCTGATTTGCTATATGGTTAAAATTATTACCTTTTGTTAAGATAATTCGATCATCCGCATATAGCAGAAGTACGCAATTTTTAGGTATTATTGTGTATATATTTTTAAGATAAATATTGAATAATATCGGGCTTAAAGATGAGCCTTGTACGACACCTTGTGTAGTATTCAATGGTCCAACCAGTTTGCGATAATGATTTTTAACGTATAGAGTCCTATTGTTTAAGAATTGAAATATAAGGTTATTAATGTCTATTGAAATATGAATGTTATTAAGAAGTCTGTATAGTATGTAAATATTCACATGACCGAAAGCTGCTTTAATATCTAAAAAATAGCATTTAAGTACATATTGGTTTTGTGAGAAAGACAATTGAATATAAGTATTTAAATAATTTAAATTATCAATAACTCACATATCTGTTCTAAATCCTACTTGAAATTGGCTAAAGGTTTTTTGATTTTCCACGATCCAATCCAGCCTATTTTTAATCATTGATTTCAGTAGTTTTACTACACATGATGAAAGCCCCAGAGCCCATAATTTTCGGCTCTTAAATTATAATTTTGAATTTTGTTGTTCTTAGGAATACTTATTATTTATTTTTATATTTAGGACCAAAATGAATTAATAACGGACCCTAGCGATATACTTAATACTTGGAAAATGTACACAGCCAATTTGTTCAATGATGACAGAACACAAAAACCACCACAACTGGGAGACCATTTGTATGGCCCAAGTATTTTGAAAGCTGAAATTGTACACGCTATCAAACTATTAAAAAGTAACAAAACCCCAGGACCAGATGATATGTACGCAGAAACAATCAAGTTACTTAATGAAGAAAACCTAGACATTATTGTCAAGCTCTTTAACGACATCTACGATACGGGCCAGATTCCAAAAGATTGGCTTCGATCTACATTTATCGCCCTACCAAAAACACCACGTGCGAACTTCTGCAAGGACCACCGACTAATAAGCCTAATGAGTCACTTTTTAAAACTTTTCCTGAGAATACTTCACACTAGATTGTTTAAGAAATGTGAAGAGGTCAGTGGATGGAGTCAGTTTGGTTTCAAAAATGGACTTGGCACGAGAGAAGCGATCTTTAGTATGTAAACATTGATACAGAATTGTTTAGATCAAAGAAAGGATGTTTTTATCTGTTTCATCGATTACGAGAAAGCATTCGATAATGTAAAACATAATTTGATGATAAAATACCTACAAGAGTTGGGATTGGATGCAAAGGATATAAGAATCATCGCCAATCTGTATTGGAATCAGACAGCAACAGTACGTCTTCAAAATTCCAACGAAACAGAAGATTTCTCCGTTAAAAAAGGAGTAAGGCAAGGTTGTATACTGTCCCCAATGCTGTTCAATTTATACGTAGAAAAAGCCTTCGCAGAAGTAGTGGAAGACTCTAATAAGGGTATTAAAGTTAACGGCATATTTATTAATAACATCAGGTATGCCGATGATACAGCAATAGTGGCAGATAACATCGAAGATCTTCAATGCCTTTTAAATGATCTAACTCTTGCAAGTGAAGCTCGGGGTTTGAAAATAAATATCAAGAAGACAAAATCAATGATTATAAGTAGAAATGATTACCCCAACGCAAAGATATATGTCTCTGGAGAAGAAATCGAACAAGTCAGGCAATTCAAATACTTGGGATGTTTGCTGAATGAGGGTTGGGACCCCGAGAATGAAATAAAGAGCAGAGTTGAACAAGCCAGAAATGCTTTTTTGAGGCCTCGTAAGTTTCTGACTGATCGCAAATTGGACTTCAACCTCCGATACAAAATGCTTAAGTGTTACGTGTGGCCTGTTCTCCTGTACGGAATGGAAGCATGGACGTTAAAGGCCAGTTCCATTAACAAACTTGAAGTGTTTGAAATGTGGTGCCTGCGTCGAATGCTCAGAATATCATGGACGGACAGGGTCAGAAATGAGGAAGTACTCAGAAGAGCGGGCTTACAGGATAGGGAACTTTTTAATTATGTAAAAAGTAAGAAGACTGCATACTTGGGGCACATTATACGAGGAGAACGATACACTTTTCAGCAACTGATACTCGAAGGGAAGATAGAGGGTAGGAGAGGTCTCGGACGTAAAAAAATGTCATGGCTGCGCAATATTCGACAATGGACAGGAATCCACAGCTATGAAATGCTTCGCAATGCAGCTAAAAATAGAATTATTTAATCCAGAATATTTAACATCTCACCTGACAAGACGATGTACGGTGGACGCCTACGCAGAAATGTACGGCACCTTAAGAAGAAGAAGGAATACTTATAATAATTTGAGTTCTCCACTCATTGGGAACCAGTACTCCTTCTTTAACTTTGTTGTATAATCCATAAGGAAACTAAGTTCCTGTAGCTATGTATCACAAAAAATTTATTTAAAATCCATTATAAAAGGTATATAATTAAAACACCCAATAGGGCTACATCACAAAACGTTTTCGGAATCTATATTTCATCATCAGTGTGTCTAGGTGTACATGTTTTGAGCCACTAAATATTTGGATAAAAACCTACATGCTAATAATTTAAATTTAGGTTACATTATTGGATCTTATATGTTATGATGTTAAAGTTACAAGTGGAATTGATAACATGGCCACGTACGTTTTATAGAGGGTTTTAAATAAATTATTTGTTGTATAAATTTAGTAGCCATATTAGCCCCATTTCAGGTAAATGTTTAACATATTTTTAAGAATATTTTTTAATTCTGTGAGATTGAATTCACTAGACAAGTGATCATTGGTCTGTAATTCAAAATCCGGGCAATATTACATACTAAAAGGTTAGTTAATATGTTATTTTCATTGGGAAGTTTATTGTTTGATGGTAGAGAGAATGTATTTTTAAATTTTCTTATAGTTTGCCAAATAGAGCTGATGTCTACAATTTCTATTAATATTCCCAAAATATTCCATAAACGTTTGCCTCTTTATTGTTTTTAGAAGTCGTTTTGATTTTGCAATTTTATATTTTGCATTGATATAATAAGGCAGTTCTCTTATGCCTCTGCTTTGTTTATTTGGGATACTGAAGTGAAGTGGTCATAGGATTGATTTTCTGTATTTAAATGTTCTTCTATGTATTTACTATACTTGTTTCAATCAATTTCTCTAATTTTTTTCTAAAATTTAAGTTTTTATTGGTTGTAATGATTTTTCCTTCAATATAGTTTCAATGTAGTTAATTTTCATTAGAATACTTGTAGGAAAATGATCACTACTACCACAATCTTTCAAGACATTCTATGTATAACATTATACATTGTATTGCTAGAGAGTCAGGTACAAATGTATAAATGTATACATTTGAGTACAAAAATGAGTACAGATATACAGGACTGGGTCCTTCTAGTGGGGTATAAATTCTAGTGCTTCTTCCATTATTTACGTATATTTAAATACATGTTAATTAAATTTTAATATAAAGAAAATAATAATAAAGAATACTTAGCAAGAAATAATAAGAAAAAATATATGTGGAGGGACGGAACATCGACAACATGCAAGACGCAAAACTTTTAACTGCACTTGTATATATTGCAGTTCGTTTTTTAATGAAACCTCTTAAACAATATGTAAGTAGTTATATTACAAATGTAACCACTTACAAAAAACAATTCTCGCTTTTTTACAGTTAACCTTCTACCTGAATAATATCTCTAGTACATTAAGATCAATTAAGTGTAGTTCTCACAGAAAGGATGTGCAAGCATGGACATCGGCCCACAAACTTTATTAAGAGACAAAAGACGTCTTTTGTCAAGAAAATTGCGAAGTACATATCCTTTCATCCGCTTTTAGGTCAAGTTCAAAGAACAGTAGCTTTGTAAAAACGGACGAAAACATCGTAAACTATTGGATATTATGTAGAAGGTTGCTCCGAAATTTTTATCTGATTTTGGCTTTTCTTTCCAGTTACTAGTCAAATCTGATGAACAAATTGTGAATTAATGTCTCCACTCTCATTTGTATAACCATTACATTTTTCTTCTCATTTGTTTACTGTGCATTGAGAGTTATTTATTTTGAAGTTCTCGCTATACGGTGTACAAATTAGAGATAAAAAAATATCTACGTTGGTTGGGCGGGTACCCAAAGCTGAAATCTGTCGAATATTCCAAAATAAAAACATTTCACGTAGACCCATTTATAGAACAATAGCGGAGTGCGATCAGGGAATCATCATCATCATTGGTGCTACAGCCCTATAAAAGCGCCTATTTCTGTGCGCCTATTTTTCTACGATCCTCATCTACACTATCCCTCCATCTGAGTTGTGGCCTACCCCTACTTCTACTTCCCACAGGTTGTAACAAAAGGATTCTTCTAGGAGGGTTGTTCTGCTGTGATCTTGCCAGATGTCCTGCCCATCCTAGTCTTCCTATTTTTATAAGAGATACTAGGTCTTTACCACCAAATATATTGTTGTGTATTTATATATTTCGAATTTATTTGTCTTTATTCTAATTTATTGTCTATAATCTAATTTATTAAAACTCACGATAGCTAATTACTAATTTATTAAATAACTTTACAAATGTATTTATTTCACGTTTCGTTACAAGTAAACCGCGTTTACCGATCTTCTTATGACTGCCCCTTCAATAAAATTTCGTTCTTATATAAAGAACCGTAAGACCGCCTAGACCTGACATGACCTTTGGCGAAAATACTGGAATGATCTCGTATTTTGGTGAAGGCGCTCGACTCGTTTTTCAACTGTTTGAAGAGCCTCGAGACGTGGATTATTCATAAAATTAGGGTCTAGAGGTTTCTGTAAACAACTTCGAATTTACTAGAACAGAAAACAGAATTAGTCATAATATATTGATAGTTATAAACGCCATAATTATCGTAACATTGCCCCCCTCTTAAAAGATGGTTCCTCCTGGAACCTTGTCGGGACTGGAACTGAAACGGTATGCTGGTATCGGCAACTGGACCCTCTTTTACAACTTCCAGTTTTATAAAAATGACAAGGGACGGTTTTCTCTCCGCACCAGTAACTATGCGGATTGCAACAGACTAACACCTGGACTTCGGTGTCTCTAAAGATCTCCTCCACCATACTTCGAATAACCCTCCAATCTAATTGGTGGCACTCTAACTTTGGCATGGCTAACTTTTGCACGTCGGACTCTAGTACGTGCTCTCTCAACTGAAGTAAGGCTTCCCATACATCTCGGTAGGTAGGTTGGTCACGGGCAGTGTCTTTTGTTACCAGGTAGAAAAGGTAACGTGATGCATCTTGAAGTTTCAAGGTTTTACCAGGAGCTGGCACTTGGCATTGAAGTTCTGCAACTCGACCAAACTTCCTTCGAAAGACGGATGCCAACCCTGGTGCATCTTTGATACTGGCCGGGATGGTAAGGGCCAGTGAGTAGTCATCGGGAAGCGCGAGTAGATCTTGCCTTTCTTCAGTGGTAACACCATGTCTTGCTTTACCGGTACCTCCATAGGCACCCATGAATTCCTCAAACGTGAGGTCAGACACATCTTGGACTTGGTTTACTTCCACTTCTTCATCTACGTCGTGGTCACCCTCGAAAGACGCCAACCGGTTATGGTGTACTATCATCTTCTTTCCTCTCGGAATCTTGCTTATTCGGTAAATAACATCATTGATCTTCTCCATAATGAGGTATGGACCTTCCCAAAACTGCTGCAATTTGGGAGAACAACCTTTTCGCTTTTTGGGGTTATAAAGCCAGACTTTATCGTTCTTCTTAAAACACCCCTTTTCGGCTTGTGTATCGTACCGTTTCTTCATTCGGTCACTAGCGATTTGGAGATGGGAACGGACCAACTCGTGTACATCGTCCATTCTTCTTCGTAATTCGATCACATAATCTTCACCTGCTACATCTTCTCCAGGTCGACACCCAAACTCTAGATCACAAGGTAGTCGCATCTCGCGTCCGAATAGGACTCTGGCTGGTGTCTGGCCTGTTGATTCATTAACAGCAGATCTGTAGGCCATTGTGAAGAACGGAAGATATTGGTCCCAGTCTCGCTGATGATCGGACACCATCTTTGTCAAATACTTGCCAACTGTTCTATTCATTCTTTCTACCATACCATCCGATTGCGGATGATAAGCCGTAGTTCTTGTTTTCTTCATACCTAGTCTATCACATATTCCTTGGAATAAATCGCTTTCGAAGTTCCTGCCTTGGTCACTATGGATCTCCAAAGGCACTCCAAATCGGCTGATATATTCTTGGATCAACTTATCTGCAACGGTGGCGGCCTTCTGGTCTGGAAGTGCGTAAATCTCGACCCACTTAGTGAAGTAATCCATTACTACCAACATGTACTTGCCTCCATTATCACTTTCTGGAAATGGCCCAGCAATGTCCAAAGCTATTCTTTCAAACGGGCTTCCAACATTATATTGTCTCATAGGAGCTCTCCTTTTTCGATAAGGCCCGTTACTCGTAGCACAAATAGTACATTTCTTACACCAGTCTTTTACATCGTCGGAACTGTTCATCCAATAAAACCGTTCCCGAATTCGCTGAAGGGTCTTTTTCACACCAAAATGCCCTCCTGATGGACTGTCGTGTAACTGACGAAGTACTTCGGCTATTCTGCTCTTTGGAATCACCAACTGTCTTCTCTTCTCTGAACCGTCATCATTTTCCAGGACTCGTTTGAGCAAGCCATCTTCCATGATAAATGAGTCCCACTGGGCCCAATACGTCTTAACTATTGAGCCTAGGTTCGATATTTCTTGCCAAGGTGGTCGACGGTTTTCCTCTTTCCATTTTCGGATTTTCTCTATAACTGGCTAACTCCGGCCCGGTGCTCAATCTTAAAATCATATTCTTGGAGTCGTTCGATCCACCTGGCTATCTGACCCTCTGGATTCTTAAACTGCATCAACCACTTAAGGGCGGCATGGTCGGTTCGGATTAAAAACTTCCTTCCATAGAGGTATTGATAGAAGTGCTCTACTGATTTCACTACTGCCAGAAGTTCTCTTCTCGTGACGCAATAATTTCGCTCAGGTTTTGAGAGAACTTTACTAAAATATCCAAGGACTCTTTCCTGTCCTCCTTGAATCTGAGACAGCACTCCTCCAATTCCCACATTACTTGCATTTGTATCTAAGATGAACTCTCCTTCTGGCAGTGGATACCCTAAAATTGGTGCTGTGATTAAATGCTTTTTTAAGGTTTCAAAGGCATTCTGGCAGTCTACATCCCAGCGGTATTCTCTTGCTTCCTCTGTAAGTCGCGTTAATGGTTTAGCGATATCTGCAAACTTCTTAATAAACCTCCGGTAGTAAGTACACAGTCCCAGAAAACTTTTCACTTGATGTTTGTCAGTTGGTTTTGGCCATTCCTTAATAGAATCGATTTTTCCCTTATCCACGGCCACTCCTTCTTTACTGACTATATGACCCAGATAATTGACTTTACCTTGAAATAGCTGGCACTTCTTGGGGTTTAACATCAATTGGGCAGCTTTAAGTCGATTAAAAACGTTTTCTAAATTCTTCAGATGGTCTTCAAATGTCTCCCCCAAGACGATTATGTCGTCTAGATAAACTAGGCATGTTTTCCAAGATAATCCTCTCAACACATTTTCCATAAGCCTCTCAAATGTCGCAGGAGCGTTACAAAGTCCAAATGGCATAACGTTGAATTGCCATAATCCAGATCCTGTGGTGAAGGCTGTCTTTTCTTTATCTACCGGGTCCATTTCTACCTGCCAGTATCCAGACTTCAAATCCAAAGTAGAAAATGATTTACTTCCAGCCAATGTGTCTAATGTGTCATCGATCCGAGGCAGAGGATAACTATCTTTCTTGGTAACGTTGTTCAGCAAACGGTAATCCACACAGAACCTCGTTGTTCCGTCTTTCTTCTTAACCAGGACCACCGGAGAGACCCATGGGCTCGTAGAAGGTTCTATCACCCCGTCTTTCTTCATTTCCTGAACAATCGTTTCAGCTTCCTCTCTTTTCGCCTGTGGTAATCGTCGAGCTGTTTGACGAATTGGCTTAGCATTACCAGTATCAATTTTATGCTTAACAACGGTAGTTCTTCCCGTCTTTCCTCCTTTCGGTACGAAAATATCACGATACTGCCGAAGAAATTCCCTTAATTTCCTTTTCTCAATCTGATTCAGAGACTGTCCAGCAACCGCAACCATTTGATCAAATTTATCGTTGGAATTATCAGACGTTGTCGTCTGACGGATTATGGATGTGACAGGTACACAAGTTCCTACTTTTGTCTCTTTCTTGATGGTCACTGGGTAGTCATTGACATTAATAAGTCTCACAGGAATTTCTTTAGCCGAAGTCACTAATTCTTTTCCAATTATGATTCCACGGCCAACTTCGTCGTCATGATTCCAAGGCTCCATCATAACAGGTGTTCCTTCGTCCACAATTCCCTGTAGCCGCGCTACTATTATCGTTTCACTTCTCGCAGGCACGACTGTATCTTCTTTAACTGCTGCTTGCATAGTGTTGTCATCATGTGGATGGAGAAATACCTCCTCGTTACCAACTTTGATTACCTTATTCTTAAAATCCAATTGGAATCCATGTGTATTCATTACGTCCATTCCTAATATAACATCCTCTTCGATGTCAGCAACTATAACAGTATGGACGAACTTCTCTGTTCCAATTCCTAATTGTCCTGGATTTCTCCATGAATGTTGGCATTTTCACCTGTAGCGGTCCGAAGTCGCAACCTCGTTGGTAACAGTTTCTTACGGCTGTTTATAACTGTCGGGCGTATAATGGTTCTGGTCGCTCCAGTATCCACCAACAATGTATGCTTTTTACCATTTATTTCTCCATCTACATATACACTATCTTCACGACATTTCAAAGAAGCTATCAGTATGAGAGGGTCTTTGGAAAAGTTCTGGGTCGAAGCTGCCCCCCTAAGGCCGACCCGTTCTAGTTTTCCTGATGGTGAGTTTCTTGATTTGCGTCGTACCTAGGATGCTTACAAGAACTTCGTACGTGTCCTATTTCGCCACAATTCCAGCATCTTATGGTCTTCGGTTTCTTGTATGTCATGCTTTTCATCATATTAACGAGCTGGTCAAGTTTACCTTCATCTTCTTCCTCTTTTACAGTCCTAACTTTACTGTAACCGCCAGAGGCCTGCGTAGCTGACTCGTATTCGAGGGCGGCGGATAAGACATCAACCAGCGTCTTGTGACGAGCTAATCGTAGTGTTCTTTGCATCTCATGATCACGAAGACCATCAATAAACGTTTGAACGGCCAACTTTTCCATCATGTCTTCGGGAGCTGTTGGATAAGCATATCGCACTAATCTGGCAATATCTACTTCATATTCTTGAAGGGCCTCATCTTTCTTTTGTCTTCGATTTTTAAGCTGCGACTGATATACGTTCTCCAAGTGTTCGTGGCCATATCGCATATTTAACCTCTTCTTCAGTTGTTCGAAATCATCCGTCTCCTCTACGGCTATGGTCTGGAGCACATCTAAGGCATCTCCTCGAAGAGCGATAGTCAGGTTTACAGCCTTTTCTTTTTCAGACCATCCATTCGCTCTTGCAGCTGATTCGAACTGTTTCATGTAGTTGTTCCATGATGATTTTCCGTCGAAAGTTGGGACTTTGACATGAACGGAACTTCCACTTCCTTCAAATTTCGGCCGTGTTTCCAACTTACATTTCGTCTCGTCTTCTTTTGTCTCTGCTATAATTGGATTGTTTTCTCTCTCGGCGGTCGTTGTTTCCTCCATCTTCCTTTCCATCTCTTTTATCTTCTCTTCGAAGGCCAACATATCGGCAGCAACTTGGTTCTTTAACGACGATACTCTATCGTCGAGGGCAGACATCTCAGAAGTAACTTTAGAGATTTCCAAGGAGATGCTAGCAGAAACTTTGCTTTCTAGGGAAGAAATCTCGTTAGAAACTTTGCTTTCTAAAGAAGCGATATCACAGGAAACCTTGGCTACATCGGAAGAAACTTTATTCTCCAATTTTGAAATTGACGCGATGACAGCATCTTCAAATATATAAGTTTCCGGATCTAAACCCTCTTCCTCCAAAGCATTCTTTAGTCGTTGGACTAACTCAGCCTTTTTTCCGGTAGAAGCTAATTCTCTGTCCTCAAGATGCCTTCTTAAATTCGTAACTGTGAGCTCGTAAATCGTCGTCATATTTCACTTCTTTTTATTTAAAGTTCAAATTAGATTTATTTAAAATCCCGCTTTTTTATTTGAATATCCCACTTCTGGCTCCACTGTTGTGTATTTATATATTTCGAATTTATTTGTCTTTATTCTAATTTATTGTCTATAATCTAATTTATTAAAACTCACGATAGCTAATTACTAATTTATTAAATAACTTTACAAATGTATTTATTTCACGTTACAAGTAAACCGCGTTTACCGATCTTCTTATGACTGCCCCTTCAATAAAATTTCGTTCTTATATAAAGAACCGTAAGACCGCCTAGACCTGACCTGACCTTTGGCGAAAATACTGGAATGATCTCGTATTTTTTTGAAGGCGCTCGACTCGTTTTTCAACTGTTTGAAGAGCCTCGAGACGTGGATTATTCATAAAATTAGGGTCTAGAGGTTTCTGTAAACAACTTCGAATTTACTAGAACAGAAAACAGAATTAGTCATAATATATTGATAGTTATAAACGCCATAATTATCGTAACAATATGTTTATATCTGTGATATATCTCGTAGTTGTACCTCCTTCTCCAAACACCATTTTCACAGATGCCACCGAATATCCTTCTCAGGATCCTTCGTTCAAATATAAGCAGGAGGTTTTCGTCTTCCTTGGAAATGGTCCATGTCTCCGATGCATATGTCAACACTGGCTGTATAAAGCGGAGTTTACATTGGTATAGTAAACGGGTTAGTTGCTTGTACCAGTAGCTTGTAAGGCAACAACTAGCCCAATGTCAACCTACCGGGTAAGTACTTGTACAAGTGCTTGTACCAGTAGCGAGGACAGGTAAGTAAATAGCTAGCCCATCTATTTACTTGCCTACTGTCCTTCCCCTTCCACCACATTTTCGCCTCAACGCAAGTAGCATGGCAAGTGGTTTGGTAACTAGTCGAGTGTAGACGGGTGTGCAAGTGTCCTGGCATATAACGTTGTGAGAGCAGTGTCGCGGTTTTATATTTCGCTATTGTTTTTTTATTTTACTGTTAAAAGTGCAATAATGAAATGGTCCGAGGGAGAAACTGTTAAATTTGTCGAACTTTATCGGGAATACGAATGTCTCTGGAACGTTACCAAACAAAGTTACAGAAATAATCAAATGAGATCGGCAGCTTTAGAACAATTAGTTCAAAACATGGGCATTGAGGGATTTACTGTTGCCGAAGCTAGGCAAAAAATAAAAAGTTTGCGGAATACTTACAGCCAAGAACTACAGAAAATAGAAAGATCAGTTAAATCGGGTATGGGAACTGACGACGTCTACGCCCCAACTTTAAAATGGTTCCACATCATGAATGCATTCATGAAGGAAACAAAAGGAAAAAGATTGACTCAAAGCAACATGGTAAGTTTAATTTTAATAAACTAGCTAGGTACATAAATTTAGATAAATTATTTAGTATGTAGGTGTAGGTAGGTATAATCACATATTTGAATTGCTTTTCGGATGAAACGTTTCATAATATTATTTAGTAATTAACAATAATTCTGAGAATAATTTTCGGAAGCTAAATACCTACGTGTTCTAATTTTTATTATACCGCAATATACAGGATGACCCGTTTATCTTGAAACAATACCAAATTTTATTAAAATGTAGCATGTTTCCTATCCTATCCTAGTAAACTATATTTGTTTATTAAGAATATACACCATAGGTCTTTTTTAAATATCTGCTTACAAAAATGGCAAGCAGTGTATTCGAGCTCTTTGATGTATTTATTTAAGAATAGAATATTATCACAGTTATTACTTACGAAAATGAAGTCCCCACATTTTAAAGCTATGTTGACTCGAAGGAAGTCTACGCTAAATAAAACTAATATTAATTATTAAAGTTATTTATAATACTAGTTATTAATAACACTAACACATTAGTAAATTTTTGCTTCTTGCCATGGTACTGCGCCTTCGTTGTTAACGTATCTTTTAATATAATCTCTGAACTCTCTAGCAAGTCTAGATGATTTGTAACCGGATTTTGGTTTTGCAAGATTTCTTAAATTTGTCATTTCAGATCTCCATCTTCCTGGAATTATTTCTCCCGTATCTATATTTTCTTCATCAAACGATCCTGGTGTAAAATAAGTGTTTGAATCGGTTTTACGTAACCAATTATGTAACGCACAACAAGCTTTCACTATTTTATCAACAGTTGACAATTTGCAAGCAATTTTTTTTTCAAATATTCGAAATCTACTAACCAGAATACCAAATGCATTCTCAATTATACGCCTTGCACGACTCAGACGATAATTGAAAATTTTTTCTTCTTTTGATAATGGTACAGAATTAAATGGTTTAGTTAAATACGTTTTTAGAGGAAATGCATCGTCACCAACAAAACAAGTCCCTTCTGGAAGTATGCCTTTTTCTAAAGCTTCGTATATCGAGCAGTTTTGAAAAACCCCTCCATCGGATACAATTCCATTACATCCGACATCGATGTAGGAAAAACAGTAATTGTGGTCTGCAACTGCCATGAGGACAATACTATTATGTCCTTTGTAGTTAAAAAACTCTGTTCCACAGTTTGGAGGAGCTTGAATTAATATGTGCTTACCATCGATGGCCCCGCAACACCTAGGAAAGTTCCATCTTTCTTGAAAACCTCTTTCAATTTGATTCCAAGCGTCTAAAGTGGGGGGGATCTAAAAATAATAATTCTGAATAGAAAACGTTTCAGTCTCTTTTTTATAAGAATACAATGTTTTATTATGATAGTTATTTACACTTTTCTTTCTCTTCAGAACACGCAACCAGCTGGACAAACGGTAGAAAATACAGAGAACGACCTAGAATTGGAATCTGGTACTATTGAAGAAACATCAATTGTAATTTCTGAAACCCCATCAACATCTGCAGTTTCTGAGTGTCGAAGCTCTAACCTTAAAGAAACTTCTCGAAAAGAGAAAGGACGCAGTTTCCAAGCGGGATCAAAAAGACGATACCAGGATTTATCAACCGCTGTTTCAGAGCTTCGTGACATTAATACTGCCTTACAGCAATCTGGAAATGAGGAAGATGAATTTGACGCCTTTGGAAGATATATGATCCTCGCTCTAAAGAAGCTTCCTTTACACTTGGCTCTGCAATGTCAAAATGAATTACAAAGTACACTGACTCGTTATAGGTGCATGGCTCTTGCTCCATCACCATATCCACAGAATGTACCAAGTCCTTCTGGATCTTCCCATTCCTCTGGTTACACCAATTGGAGTTCAATTCAACCACCGTTCCAATCGCCGCAATCTCCTGGATACCAACTACCGCCGCCACCGACACCGCCATCTTCTAGTCCGCATCCACCCACGCTATCTTCTGTACAGCAATCACCTTTTTCATCTCCTACAATGTACGATTTACCCTCGTCACCTCTAGACCATCAGCATTTTCTAGAATAATGTTTAATGTAAATTTTTGTTAATAAACCGTGGTTTTTGAGTAAAGACAATGATCACTTTCCAACATTTCGACCAGAGCTGTTGCAAGTACGAAATAAATATACTTAAGTAATAAGGATAAGTATTTTTGAAAAATTATAATAAGTACCAGCATCAGTATAAGTACTATCTAAGATACTTGAAAAATTAAGTAAATATTACTCTCTATACAATAAGAACATGATTGGTTATCCTGAATCCCTCTGGTCTTAATTAGTCCTGTTAATCGACGTTTTACTGTAGAAAAAAAAAATGTTTAACTTACCTTTATATATTCACTCAGTACATCATAAATTGCGTCGCAAACTTCTGGTACAAACTTAGATATTGATGTTTTTGGAACTCTAAAAAAATGTTAAAGAGTTCTATAGCTATTTCCTGTTGCCAAAAAATTGAGGGTAACTTCTAGTTTAACGTGCGCTGGTAATGCGTCTCTTAAAAGTGTGTCACTTCTTTGAATTCTAGGCAGAACCATATTTAGCAAGTATTTGAATTTACTCGGTGTCAACCGAAGGCATAATTTATATTCTTCAGGATCTTCCATACGAAGTTCTTTTAAAAGAAGAGTGGATGCCCCTCTTGTAGTTCTTCTATCAATCCACCTTCGAACCCATATCCTTTTTGGACGACATTTTTCTTCTTCAATCAAATTAACAGCTTCTTCAATTAAAATTCTCGATATACGCAACATAATTTTTTTAATGCGATTTTTAATTATTAATTTTGAATTATTGCACAAAGCACGGCGCCGGCAATGGAAAGGTTTCATCTTTACGCATCTGGTGCTCGTCGGGAACTGGTAAATGAATAATATTTTTATGTGTAAACACTTACTAGCATGTCAACTTGCGTATGTGAACTGTCCTGGATATACTTGTACAAGTAACTGGTGCAAGTAACTATACCAATGTAAACTCCGCTTTAGGGTTTTGTATATGGTTATTTTTGTTTTTTGGCTTAAGTTTCTGCTTTTCATATATCTACTCAATGCAAAATAGCATTTGTTTGCTAGGATTATTCTTCGCTTGATTTCTTCCGTCATGACGTTCTCCTTGGTGATCAGGAAGCCTAAGTATGTGAATTTGTCCACCACTTCAAAGGTAGAGTTATCAACCGTGACTTGGTGGCCGATGTTTCTGGCTCTATTGTTGGGTGTTGATGCCATTAGCTTAGTTTTATCCGCATTTACTTGCAGCCCCATATTTTTTGAGGCATTTGACAAGGTGATATACATTTCTTCTAGCTTGCGTGTTGTGAGGGCAACTAGGTCAATATCATCTGCATAATATGCCAAAATTTGGGATGATTTATTAAAAATGTTTCCTCTGTTGTCTATATGGGCATCCCTAACTGAACTAAATCTTATCAGTTTATCGGGGATGTGGAATTCATCCATGGCTTCATACAATTTATTTCTTAGGACACTATGATAGGCCGATTTAAAATCTACGAAAAGATGGTACGTGTCGATATTGGATTCATTGATTTTTTTTTCAGTATTTGCCTTAGCACAAAGATCTGCTCTTTTGTTGATCCTAAAACCACTTTGATATTCGCCAAGATAATGTAATGCCAAGAAGCTCCTCTAAATATGCATTCAGGCGCCATATAAAATACTCGAAAATATTTTGTGTGCTGTATTAAGGAGGGTTATTCTCCTATAGTTTTTAAATTCCAATTGATCACCCTTTTTGTGTAGCGGGCAAACGATTCCAATACACCACTCCTCCGGGATTTGTTCCTCATTCCAGGCTCTCAGTATGATTTTGTATATATGATTAGTCAGAGTAGCACCTCCACATATAATAAGTTCCACGGGTATACCATCACTTCCGAGGAGATTTATTATTTTTAGGTGTTTTATTGCATCCGTACTTCTTGAATTGATGGAGGCACCAGTGGTGTATTGTTGCTTGCTCCTGGGAGTGGTTGATTTGGATCTTCTACTTCGATAGTAACTAGTTCTTTATAGTGTTCCACCCACCTTTTCAATACTTCTTCTTTTGTATTGTATTGAGTATATGTTCCTCCTTACCTTACATAGTCCGATCCTTGGTAAAATTTTTTTCTTGCATTATTTAGATTTTTATAGAATTTTCTTATTTGATTTTCCTTTTTTAATGCCTCAAGTTCTTAGAATATTCTATTTTCATAAGTTCGTTTTTTTCTCCGATGGATGTACTTCTCTTCTCTTCTGGGATCTTTATATTTTTGTTCTTTTTCTCGTGTTCTTCTTTGCTGCATCAGTTTATATGCATTGTGCTTTCTTCTTGTAATGTCCTCGCACTCAGCATCGAACCACTCATTTCGTGGTGGTAGTCTTTGCGGCCCTAGAATATTATTTGCTGTGTCTTTAATATAATTTTTACACATTTCCCATTGTTCACTAATTGTTAGACTACATATTGTTATGTATTTAGTTTCGATATAGTTTTGAAATTTTTCTACCGTTTGCGGATTTTTGAGGAGTTCAAATATGAATCAATATTGGCGCCTCGATAGGTGCGGACATCAATAAGGTTGGAGAAGTGTCTTGCATCTATGATCACATGATCAATTTGGTTGTTCGTTAATCCATCAGGCAAGGTCCAAGTCGCCGGCGAGGTCCAAGTCGCCATATGTATTTTTTGTGTAGAAAACATGTGCTTCCTACGATCATGTTCTTTGAGGCTGCGAAGGTGACTGCTTGGTGTCCATTCGAATTAGTATTATTATGGAGACTATATTTACCAATGTGCGGTAGATATATTTCTTCCCTTCGGGTTTTTGCGTTCAGATCACCGGTTACTATTTTAATGTCATTTCTGGGACAATTGTCATATGTTCTTTCTAATTCATCATAGAAATTGTCTTTTTCTTCGCCTTCCTTGTCCTCTGTTGGGGCATATACATTAATAAGGCTAATATTAAAAAACGCCCCTGATCCTTAAGCAGCTCATTCTCGGATGTATCGGCTTAAAATCCACAACCAAGTGTTTGACTTTATTAATAACTATAAAGGCTGTCCCAAATTCATGTCTGGTTCTATGGCAACTATAGTATATATTGTAGTTTGCTTTTTGGATTATGCCATGGTCTGTCCATCGTACTTCTTTTTCTTCTTCTTTAAGTGCCGTCTCCCAATCGGAGGTTGGATTTCGTCATCACTATCTTTACTTTATCTACTGCTGCTCTATAGAGTTCTATAGAACTGCATTTAAACTAGTCCCTTAAATTCTTCAACCATGACACTCTCCTTCTTCCTATACTCCTTATCGTACTTCTTGTATTGCAGTAATATCAGCATTATATTGTGCTAATATGTCACACAGTTTGGGGATGTTTCCAGGTTCGTTAAGTGTGCGAACGTTCCAGGTAAATACATTAAGGTCATTATTTCCATTATTCAGATCCTTATTTCGTTGCATAGGTCGTCGTCGAGATTTCCGTCCGATTTCGAAACTATGGGGTTTTAGCGGGTTGGTTAGTTAAACCAACGCCAAACCCCCTTTTCGGAGGGCCATTTCACCCGCTCTCGTCAGTTCCCGACCCAACTTTCCACCTGGGTTGGATACCGGATCTCCAGCTGGGTTGCTTGGTTAACAGGGGACACCAGCGTGAAGGTGAGAGTCGGATTTGAGTAGAAGAGACTAGTTGGAGTAAACTGGAATCAACTCCATGTATTCACATTCTACCCCTTTATCCCCCGCAATCAGGTAATACCATGTCTGAATCTCCCAAAAAAGTGGGAGACTACGTGCAATTTTGCGTAAGAGAAATTGGTGAAAAGAGCAAAAACCAGGTTGAAATGTCAATGAGGAGACTGGCTCCTCAATACAGATCGTCTAAAAGTACAATACCGTTGGAATGGAGGAGGAATGGTTTTAAATAGAGAAAGCGATGTAAGTGCCCCGAATACTCCCAATAATCTAGGATACGAAGTTTTATAATAAATAAATAAATAAATAGGACAAACCCTCGCAAGTTTTTCCAAAAAGACCAATTTGTATAAAAAATTGGGATTAAGTTCAACTTACCCTCTACTTTAAAATTTATATTGTGTAGATGGGCGCTTTTTATTTTTTAAGGGTGAAAACTACCCTTTATTCGGAAATATATAAAAAAAGTTTATAAACAGTGAAATTTGGTTAAGATGAATTATGATTTTTTGGTGCTCTAAGTATAATTTTTAAATTAGTTAACACTTTGCAAATTCAATTTTAAGGGCTAAAAGTGGCCCCTCATTGCTAAAATGTATAAAAAATCTTAAGATATCAAAATTTGGTGTTACTTACGTAATGATAATCGAAACATAAAATTAATACAACCCTTTAATGTACAGTGAGCAAGTATAGGTTGGAATAAAATTTTAAACGCTTGATTTAGCTATTGGACAAAAAAAAACTCTGTTGTCAACTGAGGCAGGTACACTTTGTCAATGAAAACATTATTATTTTAAATGACGAAAAGTATATTTCACTTTGAGTAATTCTGAAATGAAAGAAAAGATGAATTTTATAAAGTCAACTTAGAAGAATGCCCTGAAAATATCAAATACAATCATAAAGCGAAATTTACAGATAAAGTCTGCAAGTCTCTGGGGAACAAGTAATTCGACCTTTTGTAGGAAGAGTGAGGGGTGAATAGGTAGAGGTATATTGAAATTGCTTCATTTTGTCCACGAGCATCGTGCTAATGACGATGTTCTGGATAGGCGGTGAATCATGTTCTGCCAGACATAGCGTCATGCTATTACTAAACAGATACCCAAAACTATCCTCGACAGCACCGCATACCTTTCGTTCCCAAAAACCATAATCCTCCAAACTTGCCACAGGCTCGTGCAATAGAGGCTTTTTGGGTTTTACTGTCTCGAAAGCTTTATCATGGAGGCTGGGAAGCCCTAGATGAAAAACAATATGACGGGAAATTTCCAAAAATTGAGAGAAATTGACCTAAATTCCGTCCAGGACCTCAGAGATATACGAAGAAATTTACGTCTGGTAGAATAGAATGGGCCACTCCAAATAATTCGATAGTATAGTTTAGTTAAATATTGAGTTATAATTTTATGATAACTAGTTAGCATTTGAATAAATTTCTTCATTAAAAAAATCCGATAATATTTTGTACCAAATCTTTTAGGACATACGTCATTAACTATAGATTTTTTACTTTTTATGGTGCATAATATGGAATGAAATAAAGAATGAAAACATTACTAATAAATTTTAGTATTAAAGTAAGTTGGGGAGAGTGTTGTACCTTTGGCAAATTTAATGTCGTTTGCTTTACAGTGACTATTGAAGCATACAGAAGTAGAGACAACCTTTATCTATAAATGACAAAGTATAGGTCTATAGGATTCGTTTCAGTTACCTTTTAAAAATAAAATGAAATTTTTTTCACAGGTCGTCCAAAGGTACGACACTGTGTTGTACCTTTGTCCACATTATGTTGTAAGTGTGGTCAGAGAACAGATTACCTTCGATGATGAAGAAACAACACAAACGAACGGAATCTTATTTATTACATGAATTATAAGATGACAAACATGTTTTACATTGTATGTATCCAATTTAACATTAAAGGACATCAGGAGATGTCCTTCGGCGACACAGGAGATTTCCTCATCTGAATAGACAAATTTATTGTTTCCAATAACTGTTTTTAAATATTTGACCATGTATTCGTCATCTAAAACCTCAACTATCTTGGCAACATAGTGTGTAATATTGTCTTTACTGGCCAATTTTACGAGAACAAAATTACCTTCTTTTAACTTAAAATAGCTCAGTATTTCTTCACTTTCCTGTTGCTCTAATGAATAAATTTCATTTTCGTTTGCCAGAAAAGTTTCTAAATCCTCGTCACTTAAATCCTTTGTTATATTTTTCATCTCTTCATCAGATTCATCTGAACTATCGCAGAGAACATTCCTTTTGACTGACTTTAGTTTTTTCACCTTACTTTGCAATAGTTCCTCTTTCTCCGGGGTGTCTGTTAAAATTCTCTGTCTAAGTCAGCGTTATTTGCCTTGTTGTCATTAGAGCGCATTGGCAGTACCGGTGTCAAGTTTGATGTTGATGGATTTGCGGATAGTTGAGGGTTTGATGAGCAAGATGCCGTATTAGAATTCTCTTCTGATTCTGGATTTTGGCGATCTGTTAAATAGGACAACAAATATTCGTAGTCGCCTAATATATTTTAACAGGCCATATCTCCAAATGCCTTGCCTACGAGTTACGCTACGTCATACAAGCTTATAGGGCGTCCAGGATGGGTCATCATCCACTCATTAGCTATGGTGTTGTAGTAGGTTTTGTATGGTCCAAAAACAGTCCTGTCAAGAGGTTGAGTTCTGCGCGAGGTGTGTGGCGGCAACGTTAATAGCACAATATTATTTTCCTTCGCCAAATAAATCACGGAAACTGCAATATGGAACTCGTGATTATCGAGTATTAGTAGCACTTTTTCTTGCTATCTCGGATTAACGTGGGCTATAAAATGCTGCAAGTAGTGTAAAAAAAGCTTCTTGTTTGACCATCCTGATGGATTTGCGCTTCCAATAATTGAACTTATTAGTTGATATTTAATATCAACATATCAACATGGGCGGCACATGGTTACCGATGGCATTAACTACAGCAATCAAAGTTACATCGATCTCTCTTTGTCCGGATGTCATACTACCCAGTTGCTTTACACCTTTTAAGGCTATTATCTTAGGTGGGGCATGGACTGAAGAATTCCCGGTTTCATCTAAATTATAGATATTGGCAGGGGAAAACTTATAGCGTGACATTATTGTTAAAAGATTGTTGAAAAAAGCTTGGATATTTTCTTTGTTAAAACTGGTTGACCTTGCCAGGCTTGTAGCTTCGGGTTTTCTTAACGACAATGATGGATGCCGATTCATGAAGAGTCTTAGCCATTATTTCCCTGCAGTTGTGTTTGAAGTCCAATTGTCTGGTGTTTTGATCTTGTTTTTAAGTGCGTATTGAAATGCTAAGATTCTTGCATCTTTTTTTGTGATTCCATAATGAAGCGACGCTGCCTTTGTCAAGTACTGCTCCAACGGTGACTCTCATTCAAGTGAAAACGCTTTTTTAACATCGTTGTTCGTGTTTTATTCGAATGTAGGTCGTTTGGAGTTTACAAGAATTCGAATGTGATTATATAAGGTTAATGACAAATATCATGTTTTTTGGCACCTACATCCACTTTGACTCTTTTTATTCCACTTTTGCTTGGTGTCATTTTTCTGTAAAGAAGTTTGGCGTCATTATACTTGTTATTTAAGTAAAAAAGCATTAAAGTTCAATTTTGTAGAGTTTATTAGCCAAGAGCAGTGAGGTTAATAAATCACATGAGCGATAAAAATTGCCTTAATGCCACGGTGCATATTAAAGCAAAGAGACCACCGAGCTTCCTCTGATTTGAAAATTATTTATTGCCCATACATTATCACACACTTCAGTGCCGATTTCGCCTTACTTTAGTGTCTACTTCCAGTGAAATTACAGATACATTAGAAAAAGTAAAATGTTTTGTCTTGTTGTACCTTTTGCCATTGCCAGTTGTACCTCTGGCCAGGCCAAAGGTACGACAAACGTAATGTCCCAATGAACAACAATGTTTACGACTACCAAAACACATTAATTTTTTAAGGTTATGTAAACTTTATGGATTGGTGAACACAAGTTTTAGATAGTATATTTCTTACCTGAAAAATTATAGATGAAACCAGCCACAACTTTGTAACACACCGACTCTTTATGTTCTTGCAAATGATTTACTTTTAACACGAAAAATTCACAAGCCTGACTAAACTCCAAAGTCTTTATATTTATGAAGCGAAACTATTTCACCGACCTCAAGTGGTCAATAGCAGAACGTTAAAGCAAAAATTCCCAATGCGGAGAAAACAACAATTTAACGACAGTGTCCAGAGGTACAAGCACCCAAAGGTACAACACTCTCCTTTAAGGAGGTTTTAAACAACTTTCATAATTCTCAATCAGAAACACGTATCAAGAAAACCAAAGTACATTCAATACACTTTTTTCCAAATGTTCCTTCCCTATAGAAAAAAGCGTATCATTGAGAAATAAATGAATAGTTTTAAATTAAATACCTATCGTTTTACTACTAAGTCGACTATTTTTCACCATACCCTTGTATTATTTTTGGGGCATATATTGTATTTTATTTCCTAATATAATTTGTAATAGTAAGAGGGTTATTAAATATTATCCTCAATTTTTTTTACTAAGCCCTGTCCTGACACCTTGACTTCTGTGGCCTTAAAAACTGAGATTTGCAACCTTTTTACCTGAGTTTCTTAAGTAGAAAATTCTTTGGTTTTTGTTTGTTACAGGTCACAAATTCTTCGCATTTCTTGCAAATGATACTTATCGGTTAAGGGTAACATCGGGATGAGTTTGTTGGAGTTGAAAATATTTTGGTTAATGTTTTTTAATTAATTATAGTTAATTAATTAAAGAAAATGATTATATTTTAACTAAAAATAATTGTCGACGATATGCATGAAACGCGATGAGATTTTATCCAGGCTTAGGAAATATAAATATAATTTATTTATAATATAATATATAATAGGTATATATATATATATATATATATATATATATAAATATATATAATATAATTTATATAAATATAAATAAGTAAGTGAATGAGGGAAAAAGTAAAAATTGCCAGTCAAATAGTGAACAATGTTTTTTTTGCAAAAAAGATAATTTTTCTTTAAATTTTTCGATATTTTTGTTTAATATATTTTGTTAGAAATTATATCGACGTTATTATGGTATTTCATCGCAAATTCATTCAATTTAGTTAGCAAAAAGTGCAGACAAATATAAAGTGTAATAATTTAATGTTTACATAATTAAAGTGCTTATTGAAAATGTTATGTGCTTATTGAAAATAACCGAAACATTTGAACAATAATTAGGTATTTTATTTATTACAGACAAACAAAACCAATAATTAAAAAATTTCAAAAATTCACGATCAGGAAATAACGTAGAGCTAAGATTAATACTATTACAGGAATTAACCTCACCAGTCTTCCGGGTTGACTAGGTATCAACCGCTAACCTCGTTGATTATCATTGCGCGAGCTTAGTCTCCCGAGTCCCCAGACTACTACACTGATCACTTATCAAAGCGTTTCAGTAATGCTAACCAATAAGCCGATTAACTTCAAATTCCTTTTAGTTCTAAAATTGATCCGGATACTCTCTTGTCAATCCGGTAATTAAAATCCCTTCTTGGATGTGCTCCCAAATTTAATCTCGATCTCACGTAATAACCAAAACCGTATATTAATAATAAATTGGTACTTACAAATATTGTTAACATCTGCACTGCTAACACTTAGCAAACACGGAATGGCTACTGGTATCACTTTTTTAAATACTCTCTAAAACAAAAAATTACTTTTTAATTCGCACAATTTAATTTTCTACCGTTCACATTCACCGGCATTCAATCTCATTTTCTTTTCTTCAGATGTTATTCTTTTTACACTCAGGAACAGACTTGTTTTTTCTATGCTTTTAAAATCCCATCAAACAAACAATCTCTCCTCCCCTCGTTATTTCGAACCAATGATGTTTTAGTATTTTAAACAAACACGTCAATTCACATTTTCTACGAAATCCATCAAATTTTTTTTCGATACACATCCAACAATAGCATCTGCATAAATTAAATTTTTAAACTTTCCCATTTTTGATAAGACAATAGCTGAATACGGTTAATCGCTGTTTTAAAACTCCCTTATTAAAAACAATTTGAAAAAGCTTCAGTTTTTCCCTGAATTTTGGAACGAAACACTTTTTATTCATACATTTCTTCTTCTTCTTTGGGTGCCGTGTCCGTATTCAGACGTTGGCCGTCATCATGTTTACAATTTCCTGAAACCTTTCTCTGTCGGCTGCTGCGCGAAATAATTTTTCTACTGTGAAACAACACCATTGTCTAATATTACGCAGCCATGAAAGTTTCTTTCGACCAATCCATCTCTTTCCTTTCACTTTTCCTTGTATTATAAGGCGAAGTAAATGGTATTTAGGTCCTCTAATTATATGGCCGAAGTATTCTGTTTTTCTCCTCTTTATGGTGTTTATGAGCAGACGTTCTGAATTGATCATTTGAAGAACATCTTCATTGGAAGTGTGCGAAACCCAGGATATCTTTAGGATTCGTCTATAGCACCACAATTCGAATGCTTCTAACTTGTTTAGCATTGTGGTTTTTAACGTCCATGTCTCACAACCATACAATAGGATCGACCACACATAACATTTCAGGACCTTCTTACGAATATTCATTGACAGGTTTCTGTTGCATAAAACTGGTTTCCAGGTCATAAAGCCTTACGTGATATTTCGATCCTGGATATTATCTCTTCATCAGAGTCACAATTTACATTTAACCAGCTGCCAAGGTATTTGAAATGATTTACCCTTTCTATCTCTTCTCCATTAAGAGAAAGCAGACCTTGATCTATATGGATCTTTCCAACTGCCATCCACTTTGTCTTTGAAATGTTGATTTTGAGGCGTCTCCGATAACTTGCTTCACTGACTAGATTTAGTAATGTTTGGAGATCTTGTAAACTTTCTGCAAGAATGGCTGTATCGTCAGCTTATCTAATATTGTTGATTACTTCTCCACCTAGTCATATATTTAATTCTACCTAATATCTTAAATCTATTATCTATAAAATAACAGTCTTTGTCAATTTTCTTCTCGGCATTTTTAAAACCCCAGGTATATTTCCGAATCAACAACATCCTGGCCTTTAATTTTTATTTACAAACATTTTTATTTTTATTGATCAACATGAAATATTTTTTTTAAATCAAACTAGATTTACTTCATATTTCTATTTTCCCGCCAATGCACCTTTCATCCATTTCCCTTAAATTAAAATATTCTCCCGATTTTTTCAGTTTCTATTATATCCGATTGATCGCATGCCATCTATTTCATACGAATAATCTTCTCTAAACCCTTCGCTTACATTTTACTCCTTCAAAATTTTCGAAGCCCACCTCTTTTTGGTGTAACCCAGGTATTTATATTCAACTTTTTCCTTTATTCAATTTTAGCATCTTTTCAGAAAAAAAATATGTTTTCCCCTTTATCATCCAATTCGTCTGCCCCAAACCATTATCCTATTTCATAGAGCAAATTTGTATTATATAACATAACACATTTGTATACAATAGAAATTGCTTTAAAATAAAAAGTTCTTATTACTAGCGCCCGCAAGGAAGCAATTTTACACAAAATTCCGGGCTTGCTTTGATTCTTATTTAGTGGACTCCTTCCTGAAATACGAACCGTGAGACCTGTTTTCTACCAGCATATCATTTCGGATTTCCTTTTCCTCTTCATGTCGTTCCGTTGTTATGTGATTCATCTCTCTTCTTTGGGGTCTATTGTTTACAAAACCACCGCGATCCTCTCTATTATGATGGTATTGCTCGCTTCTATTATCGTTATGGTGATTTCCGAGGTTCCTCCATGTGCTACTGATCGGTATAGATGAAAAGTGTTACCATTCTTACTTTTCCCGTGGTATTATTGAATATGCATGTGAGACACTACGTGTCTCTCTTCTATTTTGTAATTTATTGTTCACTTATTATTGTTTAGTTTTCCCCAAAAATACTTTATTTCTTCGTAAAACCGATGCACGAAACCAATGTACTTTCTTCCACCAGTTCTTTACATCATCTTCATATTTTTTCATTCCGTTTTTTTCCTGAATTTAAAACAAAATACTTTCTATTCGTACATTTAATTCTACCTAATATCTTAAATCTATAAATAAGTCTTTGTAAATTTTCTTTTTCACTGTATTAAAAACTCCAGGTATATTTAAGAAGCATATATATAAAAATAAATAATATATAAATCATATAAAAAACTTAAATAAATCAGCAAACAAAGGCTATGGAAATAGTTGACCTCAATTTTTATTCCCACCTATCCATATTTCTTGTTCCAATTTGTTGGTGTTTGATCTATGTAAAGTTTAAATAAGGTTGATGATAAGCAGTCGGTATTCTTGTCGAACTTTTTTTATCTACATTAAACAGTTCTGAGTAGTTTTGTCAGACTTTTATTCTACATTCATTGTCTTTCTAAAGTGATTTTACTTCATTTATATGGGTCTTATCTACTCCGTGATTTTCATGAACATGAACATCCGGGACGAAAACCACTCTGTTTCTATTTGTCCATATTTTGCCTAAAATTCCGTAACTATTTCTTTTTTGGTTCATAAGTTTGCCTTCTGTCTTCCTGATCTCCTGTGGTCAACCACTTTTGGTACACCAATACGGTTTTTTGTTTGTAATTTATCTGGTCATTTTCCCTTCCAATGACTTCTTCTGCTGCTAGGTGTATTAGGGTTTCATATCGTTCTTCATTTGCTATTCCTTTTATATATTTTATTTTTGACGACATTCTCAACTAATAAAGGAAAAACATGGATTTGTCGTTTAGTTTATCTGTAAATCACATTCTTGATTTCATGTTTTCGCCCTCATTACATTTTCTTTTTATTAGATGATCGTTATTTGTTATGATCTTGATATCACGAAACGGTGGTTTGATCGACAGGTGGCTCTTCTGTATACTCTCGTTTCTTAGACCTTGATCATTGCCTTTTGTCTAACAATTGTAGTTTATTATTGATTTTTGGTTGAAAACTGGTTTTGTATATATGTACATTTATGTATTTTTTTATGTCGAAAGAAACCATTGCTTCTTTAGGTACCGTCTCCTCTAAGGAGGTTGGTAATCATCACAACTATTTTCACTTTTGAGATTGCAGCTCTGAGCAAGTTGATGGAACTGCAATTATACCACTTTCTCAGATTGTTGAGCCAAAAAAAAAAACAATTAAATATTTTTCATAATCATATATAATATAATCATATAATATAATCATATAATCATTCATAATCATAATTTCTTTCCGACTGTTTACGTTTTCTAGTGTTTGTTCTTGTTCTAGAATTTCTTTGAACTGATCGTTTTCTTCTCCCTTACTGTAAGATCTAATTATCCAATCCAAAGGCGATTTGCCTTTGCCTTGCCAAAGTTTGATTTATATTGCTTGTAATCAGCGTTTTGGATGTAAACGACAAAACTGACAGCGGCAGTTGATTTGGAACCGTCAACCTTAGTATAAATTTTACAAACGTTTAAGTAAGTCAGCAATTTTGTTTTGTATTAATAATTTTAAACAAAAAAAAATAAATTGTAAGGAGAAGTTTCGATTATGGTGTTATGTTGGTATAGTATATCACAGTTAGGACGAACAATGAAATTTCCTCCCCTTGAATGGATAAGAAGTCAATTTGGGGAATCCAATGGCTAGAGAAGAAGAGTTTTTATTTTCCCACCATCTACTTATTTAGTTTTGAACAGACAGAGGAGAAATTGTTTCTAATCACCGCGTACCGGTTGATTGTAGAATTGACACTTATGTATAAACTTTTCTGTCAGAAGTCGACGTCTGAAATGCAGGGGAGGCTCATTAAATTGGTGCAATAGGGTTGGCGTAGCTGTGGTAAAATTAATCTTACAGCTTTCTATCGTACATTATTCAGTTTATTTACACAAGACCTTGTTGCTGAACCGTATAAGGAGTACCCATAATCTGGCATTGCTCTGGTATGCGTTATATAAAATAAATTTTTGTATTTGTAATTCAAACTGATCGATTAGTACAAATTTCTAGTTTGAACACAAAATAGTTAATGAACTAATTTAGCTAAAAATTTCCAACGATAATTCATCGTTTTTATACGCTCATACATGAACGTTCATGATGAGAAAGTTATCAAGAACATTGAGTGTAGTTAACCGTAATTTAAATAAAACGGCGCACTACTTTTTGTAATTATTACATAACTGCTCTCTGCATACAGTGCACGCTTGTTAGCTGTCTGTATTGTTTAACAAGAGATTTCAATTTGTTGTTTACTTGTTCAGACTGCAATTTGCTTTCTTGAATCTACTTTGATATCGTGATACATATTTATTTTCGTTTATTGTATAGTATTAATGTATACATAAGCGTACACTCTTTATCTATTTAGGGTCTGCTTCTTTAATTACATTTCGTTACACGTTTCTATGTTGAGTCATACCAGTATGCATCTTAATCATATACTTGAAAAAGCGTTTGGTTGAGTTTATAAAGATTGTGACAGACATGTATAAGGGAGTAACAACTAGTGTTAGGACAGGTGTGGAAGAGACTGATCAATTTCATGTTACAGTAGGATTGCACCAAGTCTCCGTGCTTAGTCCTTATTTATTGGCACTAATTCTTAATCAAATAACAGCAAAACTACAGGGCAATATTTCGTGGTGCTTAATGTATGCTGATGATGCATACATCAGTGTGTTAATAAAAAATAGTGAAAGCGAAAATGATGTTGTCTAATACATAATTCTTAATAATGTTTCAAGGTAAAATTGAGGGAAATGGTCTTTTTTCCTGTATAATATATACATATATATTATTGTGATATTTAACGTCTTAGTGCGCCAAGCAATTAATTAGCTAATTAATTAATTAATTAATTAAAATTATTTAAATGATATCATTATGACTCTATCACACTTTATAATTCTCTTATCTCAGGGTTCTATTCGTGCTTCAATATCTCTGCTATTACATGTGAAAGGTAAGGTCCAAAGAATACCGGAATAATAAAAAACATATAGGATCTAACATTATATATTGAAATAAAATAATGAAATAAAATTGACACTCAAAAATTTTCAATAAACAAAATCTCATATAATGATTCTCAAAATTTTGTTCTACGTACGTGAACCTTCAAAATTAATGGTACAAACAATATTAGTTGAAATCTCAAAATCCCAAATATTATTCTAAATCTTCTAATCAAAATATTTATATCCTTTCTAAATTAAGTGTAAAAATTGTTTTATCAATAAAAGAAAAAAACTGCAGAAAACAAAACTATCTATCTCTGATGATGAGTGGTCCAAATCCTTGTTCCTTGTAGATTATATTATCTACTCTCAGCCGCTCCCTAGGTAATCAGCAATCTTACAACAAATTATTGCAAGTTTATCGTCCTTAATGATCTCCTTCAAATGCACGAATCGTTCAAATTATGCTAGCTTCTTCTTCTCTCAATAAACTGAATCTCTCGTTGGCCTGAGTGAAAACTGACTCTTGGAATATCTTTTCTTTACGATAAACTGAATCTCTCGTTGGCCTGAACAGTGACTCTTGGAATATAAGTAGAAAATATAACTTACAATCTTTTACTGGATCAGCTTCTGTCAGATACACTAACTACACGAAAACTCACAAACTTTCACTGCTACTGTTTCCTACCTCTGGGAAACTACCCGAGAACAACGGCCGTTCGCCTTCTACCCTTGGAAACCAACTGACTATCTTTTTTTGTTTCAAAAACTAACTAAAGTCTCATTCTCAAACCAATCATCCCACATTTTTCAATTTCATCCAATCAAAACGCGTCATCCATCTCCCATTTCTTCATTTCGATAACAAACAAATTTTTACCTATAATTATAAAATTTCCTAAAACTTATTTACAAATAATATTTTTCTACAATTCTTAAAAACTAACAAAAACCTATCTTTCTAAAATCTATTCTATTGTCCTAATCACTGTCCTAATGTATTTGGAAAACCCGGTTCAATTGTCTTTTATTTCACTTAAGCTTATTCACATCATACAAATATATTTTAACAAATAAAATAATTTATGCATATCTTACGTTTTGTTAAATACAGGTAATCCAAAATTAAAAGACTTTCATTCTTCGAAATGTTTGTAGTTTATTGTTTGACTTATCTGAATTATTTTAATGTTTTTGAACTTTGAAATATTTTAAGCAAACCAATACTTTTCTCGATTTTATATATCATAACAATATATATATATATATATATATATATATATATATATATATATATATATATTATATATAAATATATTATACAAATTAAGGATCACTCGAAGAGTGGTGGGTTTTTGGTGAAAAGATGGAGAAAAAAGATAAAGAAGGGGCTACTTCATCTATTTATTTGAAGACGTTTCGCTCTCTAATCAGAAAGCATCATCAGTTCATCTAAAAAGAACAATATGAAAAACCAAACATCCATAGAAAAGTCAATATAAATGTGTTACCTCAAAAAGACATGTAGCAGTCAATGGTATAATATGTAAAGAAGCTTAAGACATTAGACATTAAATAGTTATGTTGTATAAACAATTAATTGAAACTAAATACAGTTTACAAATAAACTCAAAACAAGACCGTGTGATTATTGTACATGTAATTTAAAAAAGCATGTAAAAAAACTTATGTAAAAAATATTTGCTGAGAACTAACAAGATCATAAGATCACACTTCAAACAGTATATTATTAGTTTAATTTAATTTTTACTATAGCTAACATTATTGAAGTGATTAAGAGTTTGCTATAGTAATATTAAAAGGTGTAATGAAGTTACCACAATTAGCTTCCAACGCTTTCAAGAGGCACCCGGCAAATGGGAGCCCATTTTAGATACACCAAGCTATCACACGTGAAAAGATAGTGTCCTTGAAGGCAAAACATGATAAACAACAAGGCGAGTTGCCAACTGCTAATGCAATAAAGCGGTAAGTTTAAGAAATAGGATATATTAGGTGAAAACCTTGTCTGTACGAACCAACAAATGAAAGAAAAAGATGCTTAAGAACACCAAGTGAGGTCGATCCCTACATACCATATATAACAATCTAAGTTGTAGCTGGTTAGCCAGCCACAGGTGCAGACTTAATTCAACTTCCGACAGTCCAAGGTTCATAATAATTTGAAACTAAGAAATTAATAAGAATTCTATGAATCAAATTAAGTTGGAAGAAGAAGATAAGAAATTTGGTGTCAAATACTAATTGCAACAGTTCTGCAAATACATCCCAGGATACAGGACCATTAGGTTGGATGGAGTTCTGCGAAAGATTGACATCTTCGAAAAATAAAGTTGTTAGACACATACCATCGCCTATGTCTATTTCCATTCCGGATACTTGTTTCCTCCACTGCTTTAGCGATGATTGAATATATGTTTTAAATAAGGTCGGAGATAGATATCGTTCTTGTTTAAGCCCCTTTGTTATTGGAAATTATTCAGATATAAAGTTTTCTTCGTTAACGACACTTCTTGCATTTTTGTATATATTTGCGATAGCATCCACATACTCTCTGCTGAGACCTACTTTCGTCAATGTTTGAATCAGTTTTTTTAAAGATACCGTATCGTATGACTTCTCTTAATCTACAAACAATAGTTGGGTAAATAGATTCCTTGCCTTCCGTTTTTCGATTACCTGCTGCAGAACGAATATACCATCAGTGCACGATCTTCCTGCACGAAATCCATTTTGTTCTTCTATGTCTTCGTATTCTTATTCTATTCTTTCTTTTATTATTCGACCGTACAACCTTCCCACTGAGCTGATAACAGTTATTCCCCTATAATTAGAGCATTTGCGTTTATCCCCTTTCTTGAATTATTGAGCTGATGTATCCAACATTCCAATCATCAGAGATATTTTGTCCTTTTAAGCATTTGTTAAATAGTTGAACCAACATCTCATGTAATAATTTTGGTCCATACCTTACCAGCTCAGTTGGGATGTCTCCAGGTTTTGCTCCTTTAAAGTTTTTCGATCTTTTGAGGACATCGCTTAACTCTCCGATTGTTATCTCAATTATTTGTCTATGTTTAGATTTTTCCTTTCCTTCGCTCTGAAGAGACTTTATCACCTTCCACGCTTGCCCAACTATTGTTTTACCCATATACCTATCCTCTGCACATCTTCGATCCCACATCTCATTTTTTACTTTTCACTACTTCTCTTTTAACATCTCGATTTAATTTTTTTATATATCTTGTAATATTCCTCCTTCCTTGTCTTTTTTCCTTTTTATGGCCTTAATTAAATGGTTTTCTTGTTGATCTAGATTATGATCTACAGGAAACAATAATAAATTTTCTATGGCGATCTTATGAATACTGCTGTATTGCCTTTCCACATTCCTAGTTTGTATGGAAGATGCATTATAAAGATTCTCTGCTTTCGTTCTAGAATCTTCTCTACCTATGACATCAAATATGATTTCAATCTGTAACCACACTGACCAACTGTAAAAAATAGTACAAACCTAACAAAGTCTTCAGAATTAAAAATATGTGTGTCTCTATTATTAAATTTTGTGTATTATTAAATAATTCTAATTTTTAAACTAAATAGTCACATTTTTGGGATATTTAATGCAGAAATTATTTTTCTGAAAGATATATTTCTGCATTTGCACCTCCGTAATAATCAATTCGTATTAAAGTACAAATAACTGCAGCTATGCATTTTGGAGCTCATAGAATGACAAAAAACTCGTATTCAACTTGGACTTAGACCATTTCATCATTTGTTTAAGATATTTTTAATCAATGAAGCTGTTACCCTCGATATGCCCATAACCCATATAATCAGCTACTGATATTTGTATTTTTTTTTAGAAGCAAAAAATATTAATGTTAAAAATAACTGTTGGACTGGTGTAACAGCTTCTCTACTAAAAATATGTTCTGATTTGTATTTTCTCTTTATAGAGAAAGGATTGGTTGGTTTGACTTTTTAATGATTTTTTATACACCAATGTTAATGTGATGACAAATTTTATTATATCTTGATGATATTACTTACCTCTTTGTTACTAAGTTTTATTAAAGGTTCAACCTGTTCAAATAAAGACATAATTGGATTTTTATCAAATGAAACTTTTCACAGAAATGTAAATCATGTTATTCTAAACAATTCATTCTTTCGCTGTAAACTTTTGAGGGACGTACACATATAAATTAATTTTTGGGTGAATTCGAACTTGAAGAAGTTATCAGCATCATTTGAAATTAAAAAAATAAATAAAATTTTAAACAAACTTAAAATAAAGAAGGTTATCAGAATTTTGAAGTTATAATGTATAGTTGACAGATTTCTACCACATAAGTTAAAGTTGGATCGTACTAGATATTATGAAACTGAAATTTACACTTACAGTAAATTTTTAATTTATTTAATTAATTTAACTTTAAATATTTTTATTTTTTATTTTTATGTTTGTTTTCTTCTTCTTATTGTGCCGTATTCTAACGAAGGTTGGCGATCACTTGAAGTACTGAGATGACCTGCTATTCTATGACGCTACTCGTGACGACGCGATCTTGTGGCGCTAGTTCCCTGCTGCTCGCCTCAGCATTTTAATACAGAGAAAAAAGTAAAATAAAACGCTAGTGTAGAACCTTCGCTTCAACAATATAATTTGTAATTTTCTTTATTTTTGCACTAATAATTGTATATTTCTCTAAATTAATGTAAAATACATTATCATTTAAAACCGTATTTTTGCTTATCTTTGATAGTACTTCCAATAATGGGAGAATTTGATATTAACTTTCTTAACACAGCGGATCTTTCAAGTCAAAGCTTTCATCCCTAATCCAAAATAGTCGCAGATTCGTGAAATATACTATAGTAGCTCTGGTATTTTTGTGTACCTTTTTATTATCCAAACTTAAATATGTTACATTAAATTACAAAGCAAAATTAACAATGATACAAACAATATTTATTTTACTAACTTTTATACATCCATCTGTATATTATCGTACACTGTATATTCAACATAAATATTTTGAATTGTTTTGTTTTCACCACAGTTTGTTTTTCCATGTTTTCGCATAAATCTATGGTCGGTAATTTTGAAATCAAGGTTTCTTTTAAAGTTGTGTTCGATGTGTGTTTCTTGTCGATTTGTCCCAATTACAGAAATAGATAAATGTTTATATCGTGTTCTACCTCATTTCCTGATACAAAGGATGCTACTCAAGTTGATATTTTATGCACATTTGGATTTATGGTAGTCGCTGAAGTTCTGTAATAGTCTTTTGATATTCCAGTTTATTATATCAAGTTAAATTTAAGTATAAATTAGTGAACCAAGAATCAAGAACTTACTTAAATTAATGTGGTTTTATTGTATGTAAAGGATATTATTATACAGAAACGTATTTTCTTCTATTAATTCAAAATAAAAAAACACATGCAATTTAATATGACTTCATCCACAAGGAAATTAAATTCCTGTAGTTGGCTGTATATCATAAATAATAATTTTTATTGAAAATTGTTTATAAAGGGTATATAATTAAACGCTTTCGGGCTTCTTCTCAACAAAACGTGTTCGAAAGAGTCAATGATCATCGTCCAATAGGGTGAATGAGTGAACTGATCAACCGGAGAGAACTTTAACAGCAATGTATAAAAAAGTCAGCACACAAGGGAGAATGTAAGCTTTTTATGGCAAAGGAGGAGTGTAAACAAAGCCATATCTCAGAGTATCTAGAAAAATTAGCTCGACTTTTGCAATGAACATATACAGGGAAGTTAAACAGGAATACAAGCACCTTTGTGATTTTAAAAAGAAAGAATTTTATAAGAATGCTGCATTGAGTTTAAGAAATACAAAAAATTCAAAAGAATTTTGGAAGGCTGTTGGACTGTATAAGTTTGGAAGTTTGGGGAAGGTGTTAACTTAAAAATTTACCGCCACATTTTGCGAGTCATTTAAATACGGAGATAACAGCAGATCCTGTGTTGTATGCAGAACCGTTTATCCTCAATGAACATTTAGACCGGCGGTTTAGTATGGAAGAACTTCAAATAGCATTGGATTCTTTAAAACCAAATAAAGCACCAGCAGTTGATAGAATTGCTGTTGAGTTCTACAAGTTTCTTCCAGAAAACGGAAAAGTGCTTGTACTTGGGCATGCTAATAATTTTTTGTCAAACCAGACTTTCCTCAGGGTTTTTATGATGCAATAATTTTTCCTCTTTATAAGAAAGGAAACATGGAAAGTGCAGAAAGTTATCGAGGTATTAGCTTCTTAAATGCAGTAACCAAACTCATTGCGACATTGACTTTAACCAGACTTATCTCGTGGGTACAAAATAATAACATTTTAAATGAGTTCCAGGCAGGATATAGAATCGGCTATTCAACTATAGACAATATTTTTAATCTTACGAGTATAGTAAAAATCCAACATGCACGGGAATAAAAATGTTTATTCATTTTTTGTGGACTTTAGTGCTGCTTTTAATACAGTTGATTGGCGGGTCCTTTTTTACCTTTTAAGTTGAGTCACTTGGGATTATCTACTAAAGTGCTGACTTTGTTAAAAAGTATATTCGCGAATACAAAATCGGCAGTCTGGTCAAGGGAAGGTATATCTGAAGGTATACCTACATAAGGCACTGTGAGACAGTTTGGAGATAAATGGTTTGATTATAAGACTTTCATTATATGCAGATGATTCAGTGTTGATGCCAATCAATCCGAAGGTGCTACAACGGATGATTAATGAACTGGAAAAATACTGCAGGATGTGGAATCTAAAATTAAATTTAGATATATCCAAAATTCTTGTATTCAGAAGAGGAGGTTGTGTGATCAGGGAATCTTGGAAACTGAATGGTCGAGTATTAAAAGTAGTGAATAACTATAATTATTTGGGAATGATAGTAACACCCAAGTTGTCGTTTAAAGCTCATCTAAAAAAGCGCCAGATTTTGGCAAAAGTGGCGATTCACACGGCTTGGAGTAGTTTAGTGTCTAAGGCTGATATACACTTTTTGGCTAAAGTAACAGTGTATGAGTTGGTGGTAAGATCAATTTTGACTTATGGGTCTCAGGTATGGGGTCTTTTTGAGTACGATGAGGTGGAAATAATTAGAAGATTTTATGTATAAAAATGTTTTCTTGTCCAAGATATTGTTTTAAATTTATGTTAGATTTGGAGACAGGTATTTCTAGAGTCAACCTATATACCATGAATTTACATAAAAAATATGTAAACAAAATACTAGGATATTCGAATGATAGGTTGCAAAATTTCTTTTGAAAGAAATGATAAGAGCAAGGTGTGGGTGGTGGAAAGATTGGATGAGCATGGGAGAAAAATTTGGTATTGAGTTAAGGTGTGAATGGGAATGGAGAGATAGCTGGCCTAGTATGATTGAGAATATGATGAGATGTGAAAAGAAGGAGGAGATACAGCGTCAGGCTGAGAATAGGGTATTCGAATCAAAATTTTTGTGGACACTACAAAGAACTACGGAAAGAATGAGTAAACATGCACTATCTATTGGAAATGGAAAATTTTGGAGACATTCGATGGCTGTTCAAATTAAGATGTGGAGTTCCATATTATATATAAGGTTTTGCTCAATGTGTAACACGAAGGAAAGGAAAATACATTTTTTGGGAAAATGTTCGGTGTTGAGACAGATTAGGTTAAAGTGGTTGGTTAGAAATAAACTTAGTACAGTGGAAGTAGTTACTATGATGAGACAGGGATAGGCTGAGTTAGCAGGTTGTTATAGGGAGGCATGGCCGTATAGGTATCATGTCCAGATTTAGCCAGACGGCTCACACTCCCCCTGAGGGAAAAGTTACCTCATCCCAGATACCTACGTTATCAAAAGGATTGAGCTCTGGTGGGACTCTTTCCGTGTTATCGAGACCTAGGTGACTTGGTAAGCTGGAGTATTTCTCAAAAATTTTCGTACATATCTGGACGTCGCGAGGAGTACAGCTTTCTGCATGGCCTTCTAAAGATGTTCATTTAGACCTAGCTGTTTTATGTTCTCTAGGAGGTTTTCGGGAATAACACCAGTAGTAGATAATATAATAAGTACTGTCTGGGTACTTTCCATTCTCCATTGTCTCCTGATTTGTATTTCTAGATCTCTATAGTTTAGTTTATTAACTAGTATGAGATCCGGTCTATTATATGTCACTGGTTGGTCTGTGAGCACAGTGCGGTCCCAGTATAGCTTGTAGTTGTCATTTTCAAGTATTCTGTCAGGAACGTATTCATAGTAAGGAAAGTGGTCGGTTTGGAGAAGTCCAAGTTTGTCAGCTAGTTCTTGGTCGATATCTTTCCTACTGAGTTATGGCGTTCTTTATAATCAGTACCGACAAACGCCTGGCAGCCCCTGGTAAGATGTTGGATTGTTTCTTGGGCTTGACATCCATATCGGCATTTGTCATTTTGGACTTTAGGATTTTTAACAATATATTTCAGGTAATTTTTTATTGGAATAACCTGATCCTGAATGGCAAGTAGGAAACCCTCAGTCTCGGGAAACATCTTTCCTTGATGTCAACCAATATTTCGACGTGACTATCTTATTATTATTATTGTTATTATTATTAATATTATTATATACTGATACATATATCAATGTTTATTGGTATAAACAGCTTTCACTCCTCTAAGGGACAAATTCAATCCTTTCAAATGCAAGCTATACCTTACTTCTAACATTTATATGAATATTTATTTTATATAATTTATTTTTTATTAATTTTACTGACCTTATTAGATAGAATGACCCTTAGTGTAATTTTTTGCATATTAGAGAATAATATTTGTTTGCCAACCCTCCTGATGGCATGTCCCAAGGAGAACAAATGTCGCTAAACGAGAATATTGTATTGTATTTTTTTTAATGAGAAATAAAACGGCATTATTGATTGATTGATTAGTCCATAATCAGTGCACTTACCAGGTGTACATGAAATAAGCCACTAATATGTAGGTGAAAACCGGTAAAATATTACAAAATTTGTTATTTATTACATCTTTTTATAAACTTATTGTGATGTTAAAGTTATTAACGGATACCCTGCATAGTAACGTAAGACTCCCAATAGGGTTGCAGAACCTGAGACGATGTCTCAATATGCCATTATGTGTTGCCATCTATAGCCAATATTGAGGAATCTTCTCAAGGTCTGCTACCCTATTGGAAGTCTTACGTTGCAATGCAGGGTATCTATTAATAATTTTAACATCACACCAAGTTTATAATAAAGATGTAATAAATAACAAACTTTGTAATGTATTAAGAGTTTTTCCCACATACTTAGTCGCTTATCTCATGTACATCTGGTAAATGCACTGATGATAAGTAAGGATAGTAAGTCCGAAAACGTTTCGTTGTGATATAGCCCAAAAGGCTTTTTAATTATATATCTTTTAAAAAGGGTTTTAAATAACCTTTTTTTAAAATGATTGGTCTTTGAGTATAAGCTAATTTGTGCACCAAAAATTCGGATTCTTTCTTTACAGAAAATACTTTAATTTTTCTATCAGATATACCAACTCCATTACTAGTGTTACTTTTTTCTGTATACTACCATTTGTATCTTTCACCTAGTTCTTTCACCCTTTGTCCTTTTTCAGTTCTTCTGTTGAATACAGACAATTTGTACTCTTCTTATTTTAAGCGAATCTATGAACTCCAAACTCTTATCTGTAAGTATTACCAGATTCCAAGACTCTATCCTAATCTTTCTGAAATAGTTACCCCCTGAAATAGTCCTCACCCGAAAATTTTGTTTGCGTTCGAAACATTATCTCAGAAGATGCCATCATTTCAATATAATTTTTGTTATATTGGAGATCTTGCCATTATTATGGTCTGAAAAGATTTTTGGATGTCTGATGCCTGAAACCCTGAATGTCTTTTGTATTAACATCACGTGCTACACGACTTGGCCAACACACAACCAATGCAAACAAAGTGTCGTATAACCCCACAACGTATAGATTTTCTGGAAATTTTATCCCAGGGCAGAGGGTGCTAATTTGCGGAGTCTAACAGCCATCCAAATAAAACGCTTGATATAGCGACATATAACTGTCATTCGCCATTAAACCAATCCAGACTTTGTAGAACTGGAAAAAGGAACTGAAAATATGAAGTAATATGGAAAGATGAAGAGCTATTGGAATCAGCGCCAGGGAACACATTCTACTATCGATGAACAAACAGGCAAAACAAGCGGTATTAGATTCATAATCAACAGAAATGTACTTAAACGAAGAGTAGTCGAAACAACTAGTATCTCCGATAGAGTAACCATAGACATATAATACAAGGTAGACTGACTAGAAGTCAGTCTACCTGACTGAAGTCGCGATTCCCCAGTGCGACAGAGAAAACTGACGCAAAGCAGTCTCTGCATCTCTTTCTATTAAGCCGAGTTTATCGACTACGTGATCTTCTCATTGGTCATTAATTAAGTCACGTGGTCGATAAACCTGACAAATTAGAATGAGATGCAGAGGCTGCTTTGCGTCAGTTTTCTCTGTCGCACTGGGGGAATGGGTTGGTACTGCAACGATCACTATATCTTATATATCTATGAGAGTAACCCTAGCTTAACCTTACAACTGTAAAAGAGGTAGTATCAAAGGGATAGATAGGGACAAATCATACAAATATACGCCCCAACGATTAAAGCAACTTCAAGTACCTAATTGTGGTCTTTAATTCCAAAGTGGGAAAGAGAAACGACAAGAAACAAGTCATGAAAAAGTATGGAGTCGATGAGAGAAATAAAAGGGAAAAATGACTAGATCAGTTTGCATACTACCAATACATTTCTATAGCAAATACATTTTTCAAGAAAAACTAGAACAGAAAGTAGACTTGGATAGCACCAAATGAAATCACCAAGAAGAAAATTGACTTCATTCTATCCAACAAGATTGATACAATAAAATATATCAGTGTAATCAATAAGATCAACAGGTAGCGACCATAGACTATTTACTATTTTTGTTAGGAATAAGCCACAATTTTACTTTAAAATTAAGTTATTTGACGTTTCGATTTCCAATTTTAGTTTCCATTTAATTTATTTTAATTTCTACCGAAGTGGAAGTCGAAACGCCAAATAAACATAATTTTAAAATAAAATTGTGGCTTATTACCAATAAAAATAATAAGTAAATTGAATTAAGATACCACAAGAAAATAGATTTAGATCAAGATCATCATAGATTAATCAGTCTAATAAAATTAGTCTCAGCTGTCCGATAAAACCAGAATAATGTTACAACAATAATACAATACATATAACTTTTAAAGACAATAAGGAAAATATCAAGGACATAAGAAAATAATGACAGATTAGTAAAACATGCAATCGAAAACAGAAAAAGCCATAAGAAAACAAAAAGAGTATTAATCATCGGGAAGAAGCAAGTCGTTGTTCTAACGAACGAAAATACCAGGATTACTGACAGAAATCAAATAATATAACCAGTAACTAAGAAGATGTACCAGAAGTCCTTCCGGAAGAAGTAGAATTAACAATCACAAAAATGAAAAGCCGCAAAGCAGCTGGAGTAGATGGTAAAACGGTAGAACTGCTTAACGACTATGCTGGTAGAAAAACCTGGAAAATCTTAGCAGGTATATTTACGAACTGCCTCAGATCAAGATATATACTAGACCACTGGAATACAGCAAACATAGTACTCATTCATGAGAAAGGTATTAAATAGAATATTAAAAACTGCAGACCCACAGGTCTACTATCAATCATATACACGATATTCACAAAGATCATCAACAACAGATTAACAAACGCATTAAACGCTGCACAGCCAAGAGAGCAAGTTGGCTTCAGAAGTGGATTCAGTACCCTTTATCATATCTATACGCTTCGAGAACTAATGAGTAGAGCTAAAAATATTAAATACCGCTAGCCTTAACCTTCATAGACTCCGGGAAGGCTTTTGATTTTATATATATTTCAAGGTTGTACTAAAAGCTTCGACCAAGTTCGTATTGACGAACCGTACATAGAAACTAGCAAATATGTATAGAAAAGCAGCAGCTAAAGTACTCCAGAATTTTCCACCACCAGTGGCTTCCGACAAGGAGACGCAATATCGCTCAAGCTTTTCGACAAATGCCTATCCATTGGCGTAGAATATCAGAACTGATCGTTTTTATCACTAATAATCCTGCAGAATTACAAGAACTTGAGATAGTGGACGAGTAGTAACTGGGACAATTAATACTGAAATTTGTCTCCTTACGCCCAGAAATCAAGAGGAGAATAAAACTTACTTGGGCATTTTTTAGCAAAAACGCTGTTATATTCAAATCCTGAATGTCATTGCACCTGAAAAAAAGAGCATGCGATTAGTGTATTCTACCAATCATGACATATGGGTCATGCAACGGTTAATGGAGCAATGCATGTAGGCATAAGAAAGGGAGGTCGCAAAAGCATAGAATGGATCAGACAGAAAACCCTGGTGTAATCCACAGAATCAAATTTCTAAAATGGCAGTGGGCATTTAGCGAGAAGAACTGGCAATAGATCATTCTCTAGAATTAAATTGTGGTATCCAAGAAGATTGGACTATGACATAAATAAACAAACAGATACAACATGGCATAGAGAAGCAAATGCTAGACAATCGTGTACAGAAATGAAGAACGACTCTGTAAAGGAAGCTGCACCATAATTGCGCTAAGAATGATGATATTTGAGTGAATATGAGTTTTAGTTATAATCGATAGCACTACTACAATTTTTCATTTCTTATTTTCATTTTTTATTTTTCTTATGACAGTAAAGTCTTTTATAGGTAGCTTAATGAAAAAATTCTTTATTGGTGAAATTATATCGCATAATTAAATTCGCTCGATATCTTTTAGTTTGAGTACCTTTCTAACAGTTCACAACAAATCAGTGTAGCCAAACAAACGACAAGAATCTTAAAGTTCTGTAGAGAAATTATAAATAAACTCCTTTCACACAATTATGCGAAACATCCAAGTTTTAAATAGATCGCTATAAAATGGAATAGGACAGAATATTTTTGTACATACACCGCGGTAAAGTAGGTAGTCTTCTATGCGGTAGTTTACTAAATATATCTGCTTTTTAAATTCTTCGGATGACATTTTTAACATGTGGTTATTGGAAGAGGCAGGTGCTGCCACGCCGGTTGAGTGGTAAAAGATTTAGCAGGTTATTCAACCGATTCTATTTCCGCATACATTTTATTTATTTATAAGTATGTACTGAGTACGAGTACAGTGACATTGCGTGTATGTGACATTATCCTTAAGCGCTAAGGTGCTTAAGTTGGCATGTTAATGTATAATTATTTCGATTCGATATAAAAATAAACTAATCTCATCAAATTTAACATGAATGTTACAGCAAAAGTTTACGTGACGTGAATTGACTGATGTACAACACAAAAAGAAAAAATATATAGTTGCGGATTAAACGATTGTTAAAGCGAATTTATCAACAAGTCCAGTTTGTTGTAACATTCTTTATATCATTCGTCCACCTTGTTGGAGGTTTTTCCTTATTATGTGCCTGTAATTAAAATTATTAAGACTATTTAAAATCATACTGCAGATGATATGTTGGAATTGGCAATAGCTTTTTTTAATTGTAAATTCAAAATGTTTTATACGACTTCACCTCCAGAGTTTTAGTTCATTTGATCCATGCAGCTTAGAAAATATAATAAAATGACGTTTAACAAACATTATTTTATAAAATTGGAAGGAAAATAGTAAAAGCAGTTTTATTTTCTCATACAAAGAGTTATATATATATATATATATATATATATATATATATATATATATATATATATATTCTAATCTATACCATATATACTAATCTATACCAGGGGTGCTCAAACTTGAACTGCTGGCGATCTACCTCAATATTTTTAGACTACTTACGATCGAGTCTGAGAGACTGCAAGTGTGTGTGATGCAGGGTTGTCGTACATACACGATACACCCTACCTACCTAGGTAGGGCGTACCGTAGCATATATAGATATTAGCTTTCTGCACAATATAGGTACATTATTTTAGTCAAGGTTTGAGTTAGGTTTAGTTAGGTTCTTCTCTACAATATCAATGAAAAAACTCATAGTTATTCATGCATGCCCTCAGCATACTTTTCATACGATAGTACGTAACCACTGAGTGCTACTCGCAAGCAAAATGTCATATGATCGTCAGTTAGTCGATTGCGATATTTTCACTTAATTATCTTCATTTCAGAAAATGCAGTCTCGCACAAGTAAGTTGACCCAAAAAATGCCGTCAGTTGAAGGGCGATTTGCCTTACATTCGGATATTTATCTTCAGATATAAAACGCCAGAAATTTGTATCAGATACTTTGAGATGTATATCTGATATAATCTGCACCAACTCATTTTTAACAGAACATGGGTTCATATTAAACTGACTTGCTATTTCAGTAGCTAATTCCTTAATATTTTTACATGAAAAAGGATAACTCATAAATGATGCTATATTTTCCAATTTACTGCAATCATAAAAACGCATTTCGATTTGTCCCAAAATATTTGATAATTCAGCCTCATACGTATCATAATTCAACTGAGGAATTCTTGCTTTCAAAGACGGAAAATGTTTCAGATCCTTTCTTTTCAGTTGATCTATCATAAGTTGCAATTTACTTTTGAATGCGTTTACTGCTCTAATCATCTCAATAATAGTTTTTCCTTTACCTTGAAGCTCCAAGTTAACGGTGTTTAAGTGCATTGTGATGTCAGTCAAAAATGCCAAATCATTTAGCCATTTTTCGTTTTTCAAAATCTGAGTGTCATCACCTATTTCGTCTAGAAAAGCTGTTATTTCGGGCAATAATTCTTGAAACCTTTCTAGGAATTTTCCGCGACTCAACCACCTGACGTCCGTGTGAAGAACTAAATCAGTGTGTTCAGCTGACTCCCTATCTTCCAACTGCAACTGAAAAAGCCGCCGTTGCAAGCTACGTGCACGGATGGAATTCACAATTTTTGTTGCAATACCCATAATTTCCTCCGTGTTTAAAACTTTTGAACACAAAACTTGTTGATGTATAATGCAATGGAATGAAAAAAATGAAGGGAATTCTTCATTAGCTCGACACAATGCCACAAAACCGTTTTTGTTTCCAGTCATTGCTGGTGCTCCATCGGTTGTAATGCACATTAATTTATATATTGGTAGCTCGTAGTTTTTTACAAAATTTAAGAAAACGTCATATATATCTTCGCCAACATGTCATTGAATACCATCCGAATAAAAATACACAGCTGGGCAGTGTCTGTCATATCGATGGATTCGTCGAATTGTAAAGAAAAGTATGTACATTCCATGATATCATGTTTTAGTTTATCTGCGATGTCTTGACTCATGACTTCAATACGCCTTGTGACAGTCGGACGAGATAACTGAAGTTCTCTAATAGCAGACATGATTTCTGTTTTATTTTTAAAATCTACAAATAAAGTCTCACCCGCTTCAAGAAAGGCTTCCTTCACCACCGATCCATCTTCAAATGGTTTCTTGTGTTTCGCCAAAATATGAGATATTTTAAATGACGCGATCGTAGCAGCTTTTGATTGTTTGGCTGGTCTTGTGGACATGGATTGTTCTTTTTTCAAACAAGATATCAAATCACTTACTTTTCGTTTTCTTAATTCACTCTATGGCGGAAAATCCTTTTCATAGTTTTTATGAACCATTTTATGATGCCTCTCTAAGTTACCACGCTTAGGTATTGCAACTGACGCATGACAAATAACACAAATGCACTTATCCTTCACCATAAAAAAAAAAATTCTTCCTCCCAATCCTTATTAAAATGATACGTTTTAGATTTCTTTACTGCACTCATTTTCCACTATTTAATAATAAACTTTGTATCAACGTAGGATCGCTATCAAGTTACAATTCAGAATAACTCCAATTCCTGCAGGCGCAACATTTATATCGGCGTGAACGAAAGTTTCGAATGTTCCCGTCAAACCCGCCGCCCGAAACTAGACTGTACTGTCTCTGGTCTAGAAACAACACGGCTTTTCTTTGATAAGTGCCGCGCGTTCCTTTGATAAAGCCACCTTTTGCCGCAAGCAGTGTTATTTTATTACGTAAAACATTTTTGTAGTTGATAGAATATCATCCCAAATTTGATTAATAATTATAATAAATATTGAATTAATAAAATAATTAGTTAATATATGTAAATATAAAATATGCTGTGTGGACAGTATTTTGTTGTCCCCACTTCTTTTAATTTGCAATGATGCTTAGTCGAGCATTCTATGTATTTGTATAGTTCAGTATTAATAAAAACGTTTAACTCTGCTGACAGTAGTTTAGTTACCTACCTACTTATTAAAATTTTTTTTCTTCTCGAGATCTACCCAAAAAGCACTCGCGATCGACAAGTCGATCGCGATCGACCGTTTGAGCACCCCTACCTTATACCATCAGACAACTTTTATTAGTTGTATATAAAGTATTTTAAAAAATGTGATTTTTACTCGAGGTAAAATATTTTTATTTTTGACATTAAAAATTACTATAAACGAAATATGTTTAGAATTAAAAATAATTTTAAAATGTTCTGTTTTAACATTGTTTATTTACAGTAAAAAAACTATTTTTCAACATTTTCTCTGCAATAAAGTTAAAAATGTAAGTTTGTGCATTCATTCAATACATTTTAATTATTATAAATTTAATGAAAAAATTCAAATAAACTTAAATTTTAAAATCTACTGAGAATGTTAAAAATTGTTAAAATCTAATTAAGTATACTGACATAAAATGTTTCATGTTATATTTTTATCTTGTATGTATGTATGAAGAAAGTAAGCTCTGTTATCTCTAAAAAAATATATTTATAAAAAAAATATAATTTACAGTCGTTGAGTTGAGCCAAATGCGGAGAGCTGAGATAGCTTAATATCTCAAATTCAAAGTAATTATTGTAAATTAATTTCATTATTTACTGAAAATCGAGCAACACTGTTTTGTGATTTTATATTTCAAATTATTATACAATTTCAGGAATATAAAAATTAAACCTTTGATTTATTGTTTCACGCAGTTTTATTTTGCATGTGTTAGTAATGGATACTTTTTAGTTTGCAGATAGACAAAGATTAGCATTATTCCTCTCTTTACATATGCGGATGAGATTGTCGCAAGTGCAACACAATCGTTTTTATGGCGAAATGTCGCAACAGTTCGATTAACCATTCATTAACATAACAGTACAGGTGCAAAATGATCTATTAACTCAAATATTTTCTAAAGATTTACGAAATATTGGAACCGGTAAAATAAAACCAAATCCACAATGCATCATACTTCTAGACAATTTCTGCAATTTTGTTGAGAATAAACATGAATTAATTGTAAGTGTCTTTCCGGCTATACTGTATATTTACTTGAATCATAATTGGCTCAGTGAGCGCGCAATTTTGGCTACGAAAAATGTTGATGTTAACGAAATTCACTTCCAGATTTAACAGTTAATACCATTTGATTTGATATCTTTTAAATCAATCGACAGTATAGTTAATGAAGACTTCTTTTTAGGGTGCCTGTCCGTTCCGAACGTTGGCGATCATTCTAGCTATGGTGGCTTTGTTGGTTGCTATACGAAATGGCTGTGTTGAGGTCTTTCTATAAATGCATTGAAGCAGCTCGTATCTGCCTTGATTTCTCATTATATGTCTCAAATACTGCCTTCACGATGTTGACCACATCCACGGTTGTGTTCATCCTCCACAGTACTTCTTCATTGGTGACTTTGTCTGTCCATGGTATCTTCAGGATCCTTCTATATAACCATAGCTCAAAAGCCTGAAGTTTTGATAGAGTTTCCGCCTTCAATGTCCACGTTTCTACTCCGTACAGAAGCACTGAGTACACGTAACATTTAAGGAGCCTTATTTTTGTTTCTAGGCGGAAATCCTTGAACACAGAGCTCATAGTCAAGAATGTACTTTTTGCCTTTCAGATGCAACATTTGATCTCTTGGGTATTGTCCCACGACTCATTGATTATAGTAACCAAGTAGTTGTATTGTGATACACGTTCAATTATCATTTGGTTCACATACAGATTTGCTCCAGTTATGTTTTCCTTGCTGATAATCATTAGCTTGGTTTTGCTGGTGTTTATATCCAGCCCATATGTTCTACTTGTTTCGGTTATTTTGTTCATTAAATTTCGCAGCCCTTCTAGGATATTGGAAAACACTATTGTATCATCTGCATGCCGCAGGATATTGAGCTTGACTCCATTTATTAAGATGCCTCCATCAATATCTTTTAGAGCCTCTTCAAAAATGTGCTCCGAAATTATGCACCCCTGTCTCACTCCCCTTAAGATTTTGACCTGATCTATATATTCTCCATCTATTCGGATCACTGCTGATTGATTCCAATACAGGTTAGCTATTATTTTTAATAAGTCTTTTCCGTGAATCCCTATTCTTTTCAGCACATCATTTGTTCATGCCTGACTTTATCGAAAGCCTTCTTGTAGTCAATCAGGCATGCAAAAACATTACAGCTGACATCTCTACATTTCTGAAACAATACCTGCACGCTAAATCAAGCTTCCATCGTACCAACGGCGTTCACAAAACCAAACTGATGGGGTGCAATTTGTTCCTCGCATTTCTGGTAAATTCTTTTGTGGATGACTTTTAAAAACAGCTTCAGCAGATGACTCATTAGGCTTATGGTCCTATAATCTTCACAAACTTTTGCTCCTGGTTTTTTGGGCAATGGTACGAACTCCGATTTGAGCCACGCTACTGGTATTTTTCCTGCCTTGTATAATTCATTAAATATTTCAGTTATTACTTTTATTTGTTCTGCATTAATAGCTTCAACAGTTCTGCAGGAATTTCATCAAGTCCCGGTGCCTTTCCATCTTTCATTTGTCTGACGGCTGCCGTTATTTCTTCTGGTAGGATTTCGGGACTACGGGACGTAGGTTAAATTTTCTTCAATGGTGGGCTCTTGTATTGTTCTAAGGTCATGGAAAAGTTTCTCCAAGTATTCTTTTCATACTTTCTTTTTATCTTCTTTGGTTATGGCAATATAGCCTTCATCATCTGTTATTTTTCTGCTGTTGCGTTTTGGGAACTTTCCAGTTATTTCCTTCACCTTTCGATGAACATTGAGGTTATCATATCGACTCTGATACTCCTCTATTTCTTGACATTGTTGTTTTTTGTTTCTCTTTGGCTTCTCTAATTTTTCTTCTGACGATGGTATGTATCTCTTATATTCTTTGTTTTTTTTTTCTCTGATCCATAAGTTCAAGTATTTCATCGGTCATTCACGATTTCTGTTTCTCTGTATCTTTCTTCATGTGTTATTCTTTTATTTCTCTCACTGTTTCTTGTATAATGGTCAGACTTCCTCTACATATAGTTCTTGCATTTTTGCATTTGGACGTTTGTATTGAGGTGTTCATTCACCTTCAGTAGAATATTGGGATCTTTCAGTTTTCTAACATCATAATTCTTTATCGACTTACTTGTAACCTTCTTCATTCTGACTTTGAAATTACCTACAACTAGTACATGATCAACATACAAACTATGGGAAGCATTAGAGAAAACCAATATAAGCGCAAATTTAATAACAGCGACGAAACAATTGTATACCAAAACTGCAGCAAGGGTGAAAGTTGGAAGCGGGCTATCGAGAGGATTCCAAATTAGCAAAGGCCTAAAACAAGGGTGCAAGACTACGATGATATAGAATATATGACAAGGAAATTAATAGAGGAGTACAAAAAAGGTGGTTTGGAAATAAACATAAAAAAGACCGAATATATGTGTATCGGTGGGACACAGCAGGACCTTACACTGGGGAATGGCGAAATTATTAAACATTGCGACGCATATAAATACCTGGGTATGACCATCACACAAGAAGGAAACGTAGACCGGACGATAGAAGAAAGAAACAACCAGGGAAGAAAAGCAATTACCCTTCTCAATAGCATACTGTGGGACCAGGCAATATCAAACAACAACAAACATAGAATATACAATACAATTGTTAAGAGTATAATCACTTACAGCAGTGAAGTATGGCAAATAAAAGAAAGATACAAGAGAAAACTCGAAGCAACAGAAATGGATTTCTGGAGGTGCTCATCAGGAAAATCAAGATTAGAAAGGGTAACCAACAACAGAATTAGGGAAATAATGAATGTGAAACACACAATAGTAGTTACATTAGTACCAAACAGCTTAGATGGTATGGACACGTACAAAGAATGTCCGAAGAACGACTTCCGAAACAAATTCTAACGTGGACCCCTCATGGTAGACGAAAAAGAGGAAGACCCCGCCTTAGTTGGAGAGAAGGCATAAATCGAAGTATGAGAGAAAGAGAATTAGATGAAGACCCCGCCTTAGTTGGAGAGAAGGCATAAATCGAAGTATGAGAGAAAGAGAATTAGATGAAGACCTTTGGATGGACCGAAGTGAATGGCGACTAGGCATCGGAAGACGTAGGAGAACGTTTTAAAACCGATATATATATATATATTATATTATATATATATATATAATATTATATATATATGGTACATGATCAAAATTTATGTCTGCCCCCGGGTATGTTTTGACAGATGTAGAGCTGTTTCTATACCTCTTATTTATCAGCATGTAATCAATTTGATTTCTTACAATTCTTCCCACAGCATCCTGTGGAGATTTCCAGGTGTACAGTTTGCTTGGGTGTAGCTTAAACCAGGAGTTCATTATTACTAATTGATTTGCTTTCGCAAAAATCTCCACTGTATCTCACCGATCGTTCCGGATTATGTTTCGCTGGCCCCAACTTTGGCGTTAAAGTCACCCATGATAATTAGGTTTTGCTATTGTATAGTTAATGAAGACGAAGGCGTAAATTACCCAAAAGATTTTTTAAATTCTCTGGATATACCAGAGATGCCATAAAGGGTTTCATGATATTTACTTAACTCTCTTACATAATTTGGACATAATATTAGTCGTATAATAAGTAAGCCACAGCAAATCGTGGCCGGGTCAGCTAATATATATTTATTTATCAATTCAAAAACTGAACCATCCCCTTCATATCGAGTCAATGTATTGTTTAAAGAAGATCCATTTCACAATAATCACTTCCGGTACCTCCCAGCAAACATTTGTAACATTTCCCACTTTTTTTTTGATAACAATAACACCTAAAAGGTACGTTGGCATTTGCATTCATTAAAATTTAATTTTAAAGTATACTGAAGTAGAAACGATTTAATGCTTGATTTGTTCCCTTTGTATTTTTAGTAGGTGACTTCAAGAACGGACGATGTATTTTACTATTTATAGTCCGGGAAAAATTATGGTTGATTATGTAAGGATCGTTATTCACGAATTTGGCGTATTTTCCACTTTTCCACCATATGTTTCGTTCATATATATATATATATATAATATATATATATATATATATAATTATATATATATATATATATATATCCATCTATCTAATGTAAACTACAGGATGTATGTGATAAAATCCAAAGACTCGATGCTGTTATAACGTTAGGCGATTTTAATGCTAAACTGGGGAAAGAAGAAAAGTTTGCAAATATATTTGGGAAACACAGTTTGAACACTGAAACCAGTCAAAATGGACTCAGGGTGGCAAGGTTCGCAGAAGCAAATAATTACGTAGTTGTCAGTACTAACTTCCAGAGAAAAGATATCCATAGAGGAACATGGAAATACTTGGAACTAACGAAGCAAATCAAATTGACCATATACTCATCTCAAAAAGATGGGCAACAGACATAACTAATGTCAGAACGTATCGCGGGGCGAACTCTGACTCAGATCACTATCTTTTAGAGGCAAAATTACGGCAGAAAATAGCGACAGTAGCAAAAGGGAAAAATATTCAAATCAAAAAACGGAATGTCGAAGGATTCAAAAGCGCAACAAAGAGACAAGATTACAGAAATGCTCTCCAATTAAAACTCAACCGAACTAGAGAGGAAGATACTGCAGAGGAGGAATGGAGACAATTAAAAACAATTATAACGGAGTCAGCAGAGGATACTGTCGGAAAAGCCAAAAGACAAAGAAATGCGGAATGGTATGATGATGAATGCAGAACTGCAGTAGAGGAAAAAAGGCAAGCTAGGCTTAACCAACTTCAAAGAAACACAAGAAATAGCAGTGAGATTTATAACGAAAAAAGAATACAAGCGACTAGAATATGCAGAAGAAAGAAAAGAGAGGCTATGAAAAAACAAGTACAAGAAATCGTAAAGCATAACAACAGACGCGAAAGCAGAAAATTCTATAAATGCATAAAAGAAAGCACACAGTCATTTAGACCAAAACTAACGATATGCAAAGACAAGGACGGAGAACTACTAACAGAGAAGCAAAAAATTATAATGAGATGGAAACAGTATTTCGAAGAAAATCTAAATGCAGACAACGAAAATGATCAGAACGAGACAATACATTATACGGCGGAGCTGCACATCGAAAATCCGAGTTATGAAGAACTAGTTCAGATAATAAATAAACTAAAAAACAATAAAGCACCAGGAACTGACGGAATATCGTCAGAATTATTAAATCATGGAGGATCCGAACTCTGGGAAAGAATCCATTAACTAATAACATTAATATGGACGAAGGAGCAAATGCCAGAGGAATGGACAGTTGGCCTCGTACAGCCAATATATAAAAAAGGAGATAAGAGGGAATGCCAGAATTATAGGCCAATTACATTGCTAAATGTAATATACAAAATTCTTTCTGGTATAATCTACAATAGATTATTAGAATACTCCGAAAATATAATTGGTGATTATCAAAATGGATTCAGACCAAATAGAGCCACTACAGATAACATATTCATACTAAGAACGATACAAGAAAAAGCTTATGAATACGACATAGACCTATATAATATGTATATAGACTTTAAACAAGCTTTTGATAGTATGAAAAGAGACAGAATGCTGGAAGACCTTTGTAATCTAGTGGTAGTGCGCAGTCTACCAAACAACTAGTATACCTAAGAAATACATCAGCCTCATAAAAATGACGTTGCAGGGTTCAAAAGCCGCAGTCAGAGTAGATGGAGAACTGACTCCCCTGTTTAACATCAACATAGGAGTAAGAGAGGGAGATGCCCTATCAACCATGCTATTCAACCTAGTTCTTGAGGCAGTCATCAGAAAACCCAATATAACCGGCCATATAAACACCAAATCAGTACAAATTACTGCATGTGCAGACGATGTAGCCATCATTAGTAGAAATAAGCCACGACTAATGGAAGTGTTCAAACAAATTGATCCTGAAGCAAGAAAAAGAGGTCTCAAAATAAACGAAGCAAAAACGAAGTATATGACAGTCAAAAGAATAACTGACAATGAAAATAATATCACAATAGAGAACTATACTATCGAACGAGTGGATGCCTTTACATATCTCGGCACAGAAATCAATCAGAAGAACTCCGTAAGTAGCGAAATTAATGCACGTATTTCCAGCGGGAATCATACATACTATGCTAATAAAAGATTGATGACATCGAAATTATTAGACAAAAGAACCAAAATGACTATCTACAGAACACTGATTAGACCCGTAGTAACCTATGGATGTGAAACTTGGGTAATGACGAAAAAAGATGAAGCCCAACTCAGGACATTCGAGAGAAAAATACTGAGGAAAGTATATGGCCCGGTACAAGAGGAAGATGGCACATGGAGAATCAGGAGAAACGACGAGGTTAATGAGTTAAATGAAGGTTATGACATTGTAAGATTTGTGAAAAGTCAAAGACTGTCACGGCTGGGACATGTGCAGAGACAAAACGATGCAAAAACAACAAAGAAAATGTTACAATGGAAGCCCATAGGAAGGCAAAAAAAAGGAAGGCCCAGAACGAGATGGTTGGATGACGTGGAAGACGACCTGAAAACAATGAACATAAGACAATGGAGAAGAAGGGCACAAGAGAGATCTGAATGGAAGGACATAGCCAGACAGACAAAGATCCATCCAGGATTATGATGCCAAAAGAAGAAGAAGAATGGCACTAAAGCCTCATTTCTATGATCGTGTTCATGGGAATCACTTTGTTATAATCATTTTTGTTACAAACATTTTTTATTTACTTCAAGTTTTTTATTCAATAAATATCTGAATGATCTTAGTTACAGACGCCAAATTGTAAATCAGATCAAAGTTCAGTTCAAATTTAATCTCAGGGTTCTTTTGTGAGTTCTGAAATACCTTTGCCTTTTAATAGTGTTTACTACATACGAGTACAACAAAAATAGAAGAAAATACCAAAATAATCAATACAGTCCCTATCCTGACAATTGAAAATTGCACAACCAAAATTAATTCGCTTTATTAAATGACTTGGACTACTTTTACAAAACTTATATATAAAAAACAATTGTACTCAATTTATTTACTGTTCCGTTTCAATACTTAATATCTCTTTGATATTGTTCTCAAATTTCAATACGCCAATTAACTTTCAATTTCTTTCACTTCTGCTCCCAAAAACCAAACTCGATCTCACGTCCCAACCAATACTCCTATCTCCTTTTGGATACTAAATTTTCCCAGTTTGAGTTCCCCTATGCAATGATAATTTATTGGTACTTACAAACACTGTTAACATTAACTTCTACACTTGTACTAAGAAGCATACATGGAAACGCTACTGCTACCACTTTTTCAAACAGTTTCGAAACAAATTTACCTTTTAATTTACACAGCTTAATTTTTTTCTACCATTCAAACTCACCGCATGCAATACCTTTGAGTTTCAGATGTTGTTTCACGTACAGGAACAGACTATCTCTTCTCCGTTTTCAAATTTCCATCAAATATACAACTATCACTACCATTCTTTCTTTCCAACCAATCATATTTTAGTATTTCCAACACTAGTATAATTCTCAAATTCATCCACTTTTTCTGGTTCTCGGTATCCTTACAAAGGACTTTGCATAAATTAACTTTCTCAACTTTCTTTGATTTGAAAGACAGTAAGTACCTATCTTAATATGGTTAATCGCTCTTTTTATATTCCTATCGTTAAACAACTAACTTCACTCGGTTTTTCCCTGAATTTTGAAACAAAACACTTTCTATTCATATATATTTTTACCTTTTGTTCTACCTAATATTTTAAATTTCACATTTCTTCATACGTCGAAAAGAAGTCCATTTTACTATTAACACAAATAAAACATGAATATAATTTCATTCTCTAATTTTGTTAATGTTGTTTTGTCTAATTTTCCTTTTCTCTGTCATTTATATTTTGTGCATACTTTGAATCATTTTTTTTGTGTGTTTTGGCTTGGACAATTGTCATTCAGCCAGTCTCAATCAAGATAAGTTTATTAATGTAGTGTGTGTCTGTGTTTGTGTGTAGAGTAATTGTCTTGATACTTAGCAAAGTCGACGTCATTGTCTTTGCTAAGAGACGCTAATTGTATCCGAACGTCTGCGGTCCCTCCGGTGTGTACCGATTACACAAGGATTGAAATTATTTTCATTTATTAATTTTTTTTTAATAAACGAAAATTTCCACCCAGGTGGGATTCGAACTCACGACCTTTAGGTTTAAAGGCAGGCGCTCTTACCACTGAGCCACAGAGGAGGTTACCTTTGAATCATAACAATATCAATTAATATTTTTTTCCGCAAATCGCCAGGAAATTTTGACATTCCTGTCAAAATTTCTTGAAGAAAAAGTCAGGACTTCCTTACTGTAAGGAAATGTCATTTCCTTACTGTAAGGAAATGATATTTCCGTACAGTTGTTAGTGTTCTACATAAATGATGACAAGTTTGACAATTCAACCTCAATACGTTTCCATAGTAACCCAAGTAATTTTATTAGGAATTTCAAAGCACCATTTATTTGGGAATAAAATATTTATTTGGGAATAATATGATTAGTACTGGTAACGATCAGTACTAATCGAGTAACGACGAGAAGTAGATCCACCAGGCTTGAGAATGGCAAGTGAGACCTTGCCGAAACGTCGCCAAAACAATGGTTTTCAAGAAAACCAGCACTTTACAACGCGGAGTCAAACCCGGAAAAAATAGTGACAGCATATATATATATATATATATATATATATATATATATATATATATATATATATATATATATATATATATATATAGGCTTACCATAATTATGAAACTCTTAACCGAGGCAGTAAATGGTGGATATGATAAAGTATAAAAAAAAAACGATTAAGCTGCTGCCAAAAATTTTTATTAATAAAATACCTATTTTTTGTACCATTCATACTTCTCGCTTGTATATACTTTTTTTAATAAAATGATATGTTTTTTTATTTTTTCGTAAAAATCATTACATGTCATATTAAAGTTTAATTCACAGTATAGTAATGCTTGTACAGTAGACCCCAACATACGGCTTCTATCGTCCGACCAAATATGTTTCATTATCGAGAAGACACGTTCGAAAGGAGGGGAGGTGCCTGGTAAGCACAAAATATATTGCACCATTTCGTAAGTGACAGCTAGTCAAAAAGGTTGTCAGTATTAATATTTTGTTTATACTTTCAGCAGATCCTTCGATTTCGAGCCATTTCAATACGTGATTCAGTCCAATCCATTCGAAAATGTCGGCTCCTCCGAAACTGTGTTCCCATAATTCGTTGTATGAAATGCATCGTCGGTAAAAATCAGTTACTTCTGTTTGAAATTTATCAATATCCTGGCTACTACCAAGATTCTTTAATAATTGTTCCGCTCTTTGTGGTACACAATTGCTGTCCATGCGTTCTTGAAGATTAGATTTCAATCTTCTTAATTCCAAAATAATGTCAGTTGCACTTGCTTCACTTTTTTCCATGAGTAGTACAGTCTTGTTAAAATTGTTTAACTGTCCATTCACAAACCAGAAATAGAACTCACCCGTTTCACTTTCAAAAAAATCTCGCATTGCACGTGGACAGTTATCTTGGGAAAGGAAATATGCTTTTCTTCTTCTTCTTCAAGTGCCCTGTCCGTTGTGAACGTTGGCTATTAACATGGCAATTTTGATCTTGTTTGCGGCGCTTCTGAATAGTTCGACCGATGTGAGCCCGAACCACTTCCTCAGATTTTGGAGCCACGAGTGTCTTCTCCTGCCTGGCCCTCGCTTACTGTTTATTTTTCCCTGGACAATCAATTGTAGCAGACGGTACTTATCGTGTCTCAATATGTGGCCTAGATATTCAAGCTTTCTTTGTTTAATTGTATTCACGATTTTTTTCTCCTTTCCGATTCTTTGGAGTACCTCTATGTTGGTGACATGTTCGGTCCAGGACATACGAAGAATGCGTCGGTACACCCACATTTCGAATGCTTCTAGTTTTCTCGTTAGCGTCTCCGTCAGCGTCCAGGCCTCCACGCCATACAGCAAGATCGGAAAAATGTTGCATTTAACTAGACATAGTTTCAGGGGAAGAGACAAATCCTTGCTTATGAGGAGCTTTTTCATATTGCTAAATGCTGCTCTAGCTCGTTCTATTCTCGCCTTAATTTCTATGGCCTGTTCCCATTTTGCATTTACGTTGGTGCCAAGGTACACATAAGATTCTACATGGTCAATTAGTATGTTACTTATCCGTAATTGTCGAGCAGGTTGTTGCTTTTTGCTTATCAGCATCCACTTTGTCTTCTTGAAGTTGAGGCTCAGGCCGTATTCCTCACTAACTGAATAAAGTCTTTCCATTACTTGTTGTAATTCGTCTATGGTACTGGCAAGGATCACCGTGTCGTCGGCATATATTATATTGTTCGTAACTCGCCGTTTATTTTTATGCCCTCATTTGCATTTTCCATACATTTGTTAAATATTTCCTCGGAATACATCTTGAATAGGAGTGGGGATACTATACACCCCTGACGGACACCTCTTTTGATCTGCACGCTTTCAGTGAGTTCGTTGCCAATTTTTGCTCTTGCTGTTTGACCCCAGTATAGGTTTGCCACAATTCGAATGTCCTTGTCGTCAATACCTGTCTTTCGCAGAATACCTATCAATTGTTCATGATTGACATTGTCAAATGATTTTCTAAAATCTACAAAGCACAAATACACGTCCTTATCAACGTCTCTACACCGCTGTATAAGCACCTGGAGAGCGAAAATTGCTTTTCTAGTTCCAAGTGCTTTCCGAAAACCAAACTGCGATCTATCAATATTTGACTCACATTTATCATATATTCTTCTATGAATGATCTTAGTGAACGCTTTAGTGACATGATTGATCAAGCTTATAAGCCGGTAGTCATCACAAATCTGGACATTTGGTTTCTTCGGGATTGTAATAAATGTTGACTGCAGCCAGTTCTCCGGGATTTTACCGCTATTATATATGTTGTTAAAAAGTACAACTAGATTATCAAGGAACTGTTTGTCTGATGTACATAGGATCTTTAATATTTCGCAGGGTACATTGTCCGGACCTGCTGACTTATTGTTTTTAGTGCTGCAATGGCATCTTCTATCTCCGATTTAAGGATTGAAGGTCCTGTTTCTCCTTCTCCATATAGGTGGTCATCAGTCCTGTCAGGTGCAAATAATTTTTCTATGTATGATTTCCATGTTTTTAAGATCGTTGATGGCTCCGAGATAAGATTTCCATCGCTATCTTTTATGCTGTTGGGTGACTTATTGAATTTCCTCTTGTTTGTCATCGATTTTATTTTTTTGTGCATGTTGTATTGTTACTGTCGTATTTTCGTTCGTATTGTTCTATTTCCCTGCATTTGTTGGAAAACCATTTTTCTTTGGCTTGTCGAATTTTCGTTCTTATGGTTTTGTGGATCTGCTGGTATTTTTTTGCATTTTTCCATTAGATATCCATTCTTTCTTCTTCCGTCGGTCACGCTTTAATAGAGTCACGTAGAATTCATTCTGTCTCCGGCTTCTACATAAAATGTAGCTTCTCCAATTTTTAAATTTTAAAGTGTTTGTTTGTCTTTGTTTAGTGTATTTTTGTTATGTCCCAATTTACATTTATGACATTCTGTTACTGCTGGATAGGCCACAACTGACGAAATGCCCCTGAGGATGATCTTGTGATCGAAAGTACTTGGGCAAGATTTGATTAATTACTGTGTTCGATATTTGCCTTGTGTACCATCAAAGTTCATATATATATATATATATATATATTATATATATATATATATATATATATATATATATATGCATATGCCTGCAACTCTTACTACAAAATTTCTTGGAAAATGAAGACCACTTTATACTCATTGTACAATATCCTACTTCGCAATGCCAACGTAATAATGACTAAAAAAATCGAGTAACTAATTCAATTCAACATATTTTTTATCTTATGAAATTCGATTTCTCAATCAGTCCCGAAACAAAACTCCACAGGAGGTTACAGATGAAATTACCGCGATAAGAAACTCGCTCTTTAAGAATGGTCTAGTAAACAATGAATACTACTAATTAGTAGTTAAAAGATGCATTAATGTGGATTGGAAAATTGCTATTATTTTCGGTTGCATTCCAAAACGTCATAGAGCGTGAAGGTCAATTGTTATTGATCCAATAACTCCATGTTCATGCACACGTAACGTGCTGATATACATTAATTAAAGCAAAACTGATATCTCATGACAGGTGTAATTGAAATCAAAAGTGTTATTATGGAGGGAAATCCGTCTTAGTATACACTCCTCAACAATTGAGATGAATATAACTGGATTATAATTGTAGCCGCCAACGTTGGCTTAAAAGAAAAACTTAGAAGACTGCCAAATGAATCATTAAAAGCAACCAACAAAAAAAAATTGGATAAAGTGGGAAATAAAAATTAAAACCAATTATCATTTAACCATTTATCCCTAGGCTGGGTCGCTTTCCTTAATTACCTTTCATCCATCATGTTCTAACACAACTCTAGTATATCTATGTCTCCATTACTCAGTAATAACGATTTAATCTATATGTAATATTCTAAAATATTTTGCAAAAAATTACGTCACCCCTTATTTAAAATATATAAGATATATATTACTATTAATACAACTTCTTACAAGTGTCATGTTATTGCTACTTCGTTAAAAATTGGAAACAAGCAACAATTTTTGAGGTGCATTCCAAGTTCAGCTCGTCATAGATATTACTCGCAAATTCTTGATGGTAAATATTTAGGTCATGCTGAAAATATATTTTTTGTCACAAAACGATATAATTTATTGTTTGAAATATGTGACATGGTATTTTCTGTGTCAAATATCTCATGCCATGAATTAATATAAACCGGGATAAAACGAGATCGTATTCAGTTAATTTTTCTCTTACGAAAAAAAGAGCTGTTAAAAAAATCAGAGAAGTTTTTAATATTTCGTCGAGTTACCGCGGTTTAAAAAAATGTACCTTTTTAGGACCAGAGGTATTCCAAAAATTTCCGGCAACTATTGGGAGACCGGAAAGGATTAAGTTTATGTTTATGGGGGGAGAGGACCCTTAAGCTAGCGGGGACATATGAGCGGAATCCAATTTAACCTACGTAATATTTTTTCACCCATTTTTCACTAATTTATTACCACCCTAATAATTTTTCACCACCAAACCAACCTTAAGGGGAGCGATTCTACTGGCTTAAGGTTCAAGCTGGCAGAATTCAGAAAAAAAACTTTTTGCTTATGGCATATTTTTTCACCCATTTTTCACTAATTTATTACCACCCCAATAATTTTTCACCACCAAACCACCCTTAATGCGAGCGATTCTGCTGGCTTAAGGTTCAATCTAGCAGAATTCATAAAAAAAACTTTTTTCTTATGGCATATTTTTTCACCCATTTATCACTAATTTATTACCACCCTAATAATTTTTCACCACCAAACCTCCCTTAATGGGAGCGATTCTGCTTGCTGAAGCTTTAAGCTAGCAAAATTCAGAAAAACACTTTTTGCCGATGGCATCTCTTTTTAACCATTAGTCACTAATTGATTACAACCCAAATAATTTTTCACCACCAAACCACCCTTAAGAGGAGTGATTTATCTGGCTTGCGGTAACATGGCTAGCAGTGCTCTGCTAGGTTTTTATGAGTGATAAAAAATCTATTTTTACAATTTTACTGCACTCTTCTTGTAACTGAAAGTATACTGTTTCAGTATATTGCTTGCCAGGTTTTTACTGAATTTTATTAACCTTCATAATTTTTTACCCCCTAAGCCTAACCCCACGCTAGGTAAATGCGAAATCTTTTTGAAATACAAAAGTGCTCTGCTAGATTTTTACTATATTTTTGACCAGCCTAGTCATTGTTTTCTTAACTACCCTAATTAAAAACATTCTGAAATGTTACTGTGTGCTTACTAAAATTTATTTTTTAAATGTTTAAATATTGAAAATATGAAAATACTTTATTACAAAAATTATAAATTCTTTTAAACTCTTTTAAAAAATTTAATCTGATTATAGTTGTGAGTACATTGTTAAGAGAAATCAAATCATGAGTCCCTTTTATGAATATAAAATAACTGAAATCAAGTTGAGTTTTAGTAAATACAATGGAATTGTTATATTACACAGAATAATTACCAGGTAAGAAATATTCAAATTGAAATAATTTTATTATGTCTATTACATTAATTACCTAATTGTAAAGGAAGGTCGGGACACTTTGCGTACCTATTGTGAAAAGATTAAAAGATTTGTATTTATTGGGTACATCCATAGACCTGAGCGAAGTGTACCGCCAATCAATGAGTGGGGGCTGCAGTATTAATCGGATTTTAGATTGATACCACCTTCTTCACTATTATTTAACTTTGGCAATAAATTACAAATATACCACCCCTGTACTTTAAGTGTGTTTTATGATAAGTACAATAGTTTTTAAGTAATTTTTAATAGCTGATTTTTAACTCTTGAAATTTGAAAACGTGCATTTTTTACTGGACGAAAAAGTACGACTTTACGCCCCCAAAATTCGAACGTAAAGTGTGGAATTTAGTGTGTTAGGTGAAAATATGAAGATAGCAAAAAATACTAAAAGGTTAAAGTAAAACTACAATACAAAAAATTGTTAAAAATACGTTTTATAATTTTGTTTTGTCAGTTCAAAATTCAATCTAGCAGAATTATTAATTGGCTTCTCATAGAGGGGAAAAACAATTATGAAGGTGGTAAATAAGATGGAAAAGCTTTGTAGCACAGAGTCGTATTTAAAAATTACTTTCTGTGTTTGAACCTAAGCTACCACGGGTTAGTTGAGAGGCAAACAAGTAAAAATCGAGCATAATCATGTGGTATTTCAAAATTTTTATTTGAATTAACTGGCTTAATATTCGCGCTTCCGCTTAATAGCTTAATACTGTCTTCTCACAAGAGCAGTTAAGAAGTTAAATTAATAGGGTGGTAATAAGTTTCTAAAAACCTATCAAAACACTGTGGTTCTTCAAAAATATATTTTTCCTTAATTCTGCCGACTCGAATATTTAGCTGTCGGGAACGTCTCCAAATAAAATTGCTTTAGTGGTGGAAAATTATCAGGGAATATAAAAAAAAATCGTTATAAATTTTAAACTAACAGAATAATTGATTGATAGAATACAGTAAAATTGTAAAAATAGATTTTTCATCAACTTAAATTTTAACCTAAGAATTGTTGATTTTCCACATGGGTTAGTTGAGGGTGAAAAATTACTAGGGTGGTAATAAATTTGTTTCATAGGTAGATAGGTTTGTTTCTGCTAGGTAAAAACCTAGCAGAACACTGTGGTATTTCAAAAATAATTTTTATTAATTCCACTGGCTCGAATATTAAGCTAACAGGAACAATTCCAAATAAAATTGATTTAGGGGTGAAAAATTATCATGGGGATCAAAGTTTAGTCTAAACTTGACAGAACGCTTTTTTATTTCAGTTATAAGTAGAGGAGAGTGAAATTGTAAAAGAATATTTTTCACCTTAAATTATAACCCAACAGAATTATTGGCTTTCCATGAGAGGCAGTTGAAGGGTGAATAATTACTAGAGTGGTAATATATATGTTAAAACCTAGCAGAATACTGTGGCATTTCAAAAATATATTTTTTTCTAATTTTGCTGGCTCAAATATTAAGCTAGCAGGAACATTTTCAAATAAGATTGGTTTAAAGGTGCAAAATTATCAGGTTGGGTAAAGTTTAGTAAACATTTAAAAAACACTATTTTATTTCAGTTATAAGTAGAAGAGAGTAAATTTGACAAAAAAAATTTTTCCACTTAAATTTTAATCTAATAGAATTATTGACTTTTCATAAGGGGAAGTTAACAGGTGAAAAATTACTAAGGAGGTAATAAATTCATAAAAACCTAACAGAGCATTGTGGAATATCATAAATATATTTTTTTTAGTTTTATTAATAGTTTTAACCGTGCAAAATCGCTCCCCTTAAGGGTGGTTTAGTGGTAAAAAATTATTAGGATGGTAATAAATTAGTGAAAAATGGGTAGAAAAATATGCCATCGACAAAAAGTTTTTTTTCTAAATTCTGCTAGCTTGAACATTAAGCCAGCAGAATCGCTCCCATTAAGGGTGGTTTGGTGGTGAAAAATTATTAGGGTGGTAATAAATTAGTGAAAAATTGGTAAAAGAATATGCCATATGCAAAAAGTTTTTTTTTCCGAATTCTGCTAGCTTGAACCTTAAGCCAGCAGAATCGCTCCCCTTAAGGTTGGTTTGGTGGTGAAAAATTATTAGGGTGGTAATAAATTAGTGAAAAATTGGTGAAAAAATATTACCTTGGTTAAATTGGATTCCGCTCATTTGTCCCCGCTAGCTTAATGGTCCTTGGGGGGAGCAGATACGAGATGATGCACTTGCCGAATATGAATATTTAGAAATTTGCATTATTAAATTTAAACTTGCAGGTAGATATTATTTTGTATGACGAAGGGTTACGAGAACCGAGAAATCGAGGGAAGTTTTTGAAGGCTATGCTTAAAAACGTTGCGTATGCATGCGTAAAATAATATAACAATAACACATTTTTACATATATTAGACGACAAGATGGGGCCACCCAAGATGGGCAAACTGCGGGGGGCCTTGTTACGCTTCTGCTGGGGGCCCTGTTACGCCTCTGCTGGGGGGCCCCTGTTACGCCACTGCTGGGGTATGAGTCTTTAAACACAAGCACATTGGCTTGTTAGTTGCATACCTATACATCTAACTACAGACTATTAATTAAAATAATAAAAAATAATGTTTCTTAATAAAATTTTTAATAATTTAAATATTTTAATATCTACATAGATGCGTGCAAATTGTATACAGATATTACTGATGATGAGAAAATTTCTAACCATTATGTTTATAATTTTAATTGGGTATTGTGGGAAAGGAAGAAAAAACAATGCCTCAATGGCAATTATCATTCAACAATAACTTTCATTTTTATTCTAGACCGACTATTGGATTACATTGAACTTGAGTAACTTTGAGAATATTATATCTTTTATTGTTAATTTAAAACACCATCTGTCTAATAGATAATATCCGTTATTACAAAATTAAATAAATGCCATCCATAATAGTAAGTTTTACCGCGAAGAAATTATTTTTAAACCATTTGAATTTCAATTGCAATACCGAAATGCAAAAGTGTTTAAATGATAATTATTATTACTGTTATTTTCTTATTTCCAATTTTGTCTTCTTGATTTTTAAATGACATTTCCGCGACTTAAGTGGAACTTTGGAGAGTAATGCTCGGACCAGTTAAATAGAATTGCATGCTAACCAGTCTCACAATGGTATTTATCTCCATCTTCTTTCGAAGGTTGGTTATCATCATTACTCTTTATACTCTGTTTACAGCTGCTCTAATAAGTTGATTTGAAGAACGCTTGAACCATTCTCTGAGATTAGGCAGCCAAGATATTCGTCTTGCTCTAACGCTACTTTTCCTATAATATTTCCCTGAATGATAACTTGCAGAAGCTGGTATTTTGTTCCTCTTGTCCCTTTTGTTCCTTTTGTCCCTTTTGTTCCGACGTTGGCGTTCACCATTGCGAAGACATCTCGATCTTCTGCAATATGGAATAATTGTCCTGCGTTTGGTATCCATTTGAGTCCATTCATGAATGTTTTTTAACCAAGAAACTTGTTTTCTTCCTACACCTCTACGGCCCTCTATTTTGTCTTTAAGGATCAGTGGTAATATTTTATATCGACTTCCTCTACTATATGTCCCAGATAAGACATTTTTCGATGTTTAACAGTCTTTGGCAGTCTCTGTTTGTGTTGACGCTCCTTAATATTTCTTCATTAGTTTTCCTTGTTGTCCAAGGTATCTTCAGCATTCGTCTATGAACCCACATTTCCAATGCTTCAATTTTGTTTATGATCGATACTTTTAGCGTCCACACTTCTGCACTATACAAAAGTACGGACCAAACATAGCACTTAACCGTTCTTTGTCTTAGTTCTATGAGATTGTTATTGCAAAGAAATGACTTCATTTTCATAAAAGTAGTTTTAGTCATTGCTATTCTACGTTTTATTTCTATGTCTAAATCTAGTTGGTCCGTTATCATAATTCCCAAATATGTCATTTTGTAAACTTTCTCAACTTTGACTCATATTAAGTAGTATAATCATCATCATCATCATCAACTAGCCTCTAACGTCCACTGCTGAACATAAGCCTCTCGCATGCTTTTCCACTTAGTCCGATTTTGCGTCATCTGAATCCAATTTGTAGTCACTCTTTTTATGTCATCTGTCCATCTCGTTGGGGGTCGACCTCTATTTCTGTTGGCTTGTATTCGGGGTTTCCATTCCAAAATTCTTTTTGTCCACCGTTCATCAACTGATCTGCTAAATGACCTGCCCAGTTCCACTTTAGTGTTGTTATCCTTTCAATAACGTCTTCTACTCCTGATCTTTTGGGTATAGTAGCATCGGGTATTCTATCACGTAGAGAAATCCTTAACGTTATTCTCTCCATTGCCCGTTCCACAACTTGTAGTTTACTCACTGTTGTTCTTCTGAGTGTTAGGATTTCTGCGCCGTAGGTCATCACTGAATACTTTTCTTTTCAGACACATTGGAATCTTAGACCTAAAAATATCATTAATCTTTCCAAATGCAGCCCAAGCGAGGTTTATTTTTCTTTTCAGCTTAATTGTTTGGTTGTCTCGACTTATTCTGATCTCATGTCCCAAATATTTATACAAGTCAACTGGTTCAATATCTTTATCTTCTACTGAGAGGTTTTTATTGTCTACTAAATTTGTCATACATTGTGTTTTTGAAAAATTTATTTTAAGACCAACTCTTTTTGTGGCAGTATGGAGTTCTTGGAGCTTTATCTATGCCTGATCAAAGCTGTCTGCAATAAGAACGATATCATCTGCAAATTTTAAGGATATTTAAAAAATTTTCATCTACATTCATGCCCTTTTCGTTCAAATCTATTGTTTTACAAGTGTATTCCAGCAAAGTTGTAAATAATTTAGGAGACATTTTGTCTTCTTGCTGAACGCCTCTTTCAATACGAAAGGTCCCAGTATCTTCAGTAAGTCTTACACAGGCTGTAGCATGCTGATGGATGTATCTGATGAGGGATATGTATCTATCCTACATTGTGTTAGAGCTTGGAGCATTTCACTTTGATTGACCGTATCAAATGCTTTTTCAAAGTCGACAAAGACAAGTATCAGGAGTCTATTATATTCAATGGTTTTTTTAATTAACGACTTAATGGTTTGCAAATGATCATTTGTTCCGTATCCAGCTTTAAATCGTGCTTGCTCGCAAGGTTGATAGAAGTCTAGTTTTGATGTCAACCTATTAGTTATTATCTTCATAGACCACTTATAAACGTGAGATAACAAGCTAATAGGCCTTTAGCTCTGTTATATCTCCCTTTTTGTGCATGACTACTATAACAGCTTTATTCCACCGAGATGGTGTAACCTCTTTTGAAAGGCATAAGTTATATAATTGTGTCAATGCTTTCAATACTATCTTTCCTCCTGCTTTAACTGCCTCTATAACGATTTGGTCATCACCAGCTGCTTTATTGTTTTACATTCGATTTAATGACTTTGAGACTTCTTCGATTCAATAACAATATTCTTCTTACCTAGAGTTTGACATCTCTTTAGCACCTTTAAACTTTTATTTTCCTCGACAATCGTTGTAATCTTTTTTGTGTTATATTGTCGTACGTCCTTTCTCACTGCATTATTAATATCTTTATTATGTTGTTGTAGTACGCGTGCATTCGTATCGTTTTTGTTCTTAAGTTCTCTTCGTGTCTCCCATAAGTCATTTTGTCTCTTGACTGATTTTTCCTCCTTATTTCTCCTAGGATTTATTTTGCACTTTTTCTCTGCGTTCTTAATAGCTTTTATTAAGTTGTAATTTAAGGTTACGACATCCATAACGTATATATTTTTGTTGTCTCTAGACATCTGTCAATGATGAGACAATGTCTAGAGATTAAGTAGTATAAAGTGGGAATTAAATATGTATTCCAAAAACAATTCCTGGTAGAATTTTAAATTTAGACCTTATCGTGCATCTGTTCGACAAAAATTATACCCAAACGATTATTTGCGACGGGATACAATTTTGCAGAATGTTAAATAGAAAAATGTATTAAAAGGTAATATTTAGTGATAAGCTCGCATGTCCAGTGCAGGAATATAACTGATACAATGAACTATATTGGAATGACTCAAATCTTCACTTAGTTCAGGGGAACAGAAGGTAAGGGAGATTCGGTTTTAATGTCAGTTTTTTGTCAAGCCTTATAAACTAGTTTATCTTTATTTCATGGATAAACTAACTGCTGCTGCCGGATATATAGGTATCTTAGAATTATTAGTATGAAGTATTGGTGTTATCCAGATGGAGCATCTGCTTATAATACCGTATTCGTTGGAAATTATTTAAATGAAAAATTTCTTAATCTGCGACTTTAACACTGAGGAAGAATGATTACAAACCATACATCAATCATTTTGTAAAATAATCGCCTTGTATTTACACTACAATCAATTTGTGGCTTAATCCAATATACATTATTCAAGCTGTTAGTGTTTCAGAATTTGTAGATTGAAGTTTAAAGCATAATGTTTGCAGTCTTTTGTATCTCCGTCAAGATTATTTTAGTGTAAAATTATTATTTACTATTTCAGTACAGTTATTTATGCCACAATAATTAATGGATCTCTAAAACTCTGACTGTGTAATATTAAAAGTGATTCATTTATATGCAAAAGGAACATTACAGTTACTGATAAAAGGAAATAAATGAAATGTTGGCGTATGTAAGACGTCAAAGAAGTTATTCCAATATTTCGGTTAATCTACTTCCATGCGTCATGTAGGCGACCCCGCAGTAGAACATTTCAGCAATAAGAGCATAATGTGGGTGTTATATACCGTTTGTGTATTTTAATCTGGAGGGTAAACTGTGTTACAATATCGGAGCAGATGTTATTTCATTTGACATGGAATCGTACATTGAAAAGTAGGAAATGGAGTAAACAACGGACGTGGGCTGTGCACTCTGCACCAGATGGGTGAAGTTAGCGTGCCACTAGTTGTTGGTTTAATTTAACTCTTATTAATAGACTTTTTAATAACCATAGTTTACTAGGCGGGTAAAAGTTGACGGACTGAAAATGGAAACCAAATTCGTCATTTATACTTCTATATATTATCATAGTATAAAAAAGAAACAAAGAGAGTTTGTGGTTAAACTGTGATATTATCATTTAAGTTCAAATTACTTTTTCAGGTGATTCTACAACTTATATATCCCATTCTTGAAGTGATTCAGTCTTAAAAAATTCCCATGAACGGTTGCAGTACCTTTTTCATTTGTTTAGAAATGCTCTCCAGATAGACTTTGTTAGATTTGGGAACATATCGAAGCTGGGCGGTGTCAGATCTGGTAAATAGGATGGATGCTCTAAGCGTTCATACTTTGATCGTTCCATTAGTCTTCACATCAATAGTACGACAAGGTGCGTGCATTGTTAAATGATGCACCAATAATTATTTTTTCCTACAAAACAGGCCCCTTCTCACGATGATTTTTTTTTGAGAAAACACCAATTGGAGGAACAGTGGAAAAAAATCAAAAAAAGGAATAAACAATGCAGCAGAGAAAATGGTTGACAAAACGCAAAATAAAAAAAGAAATAATTGCTTTGACGATGAGTGCAAATTAGCAGTGAAAGAAAAGAACAAAACAAGATTGAAATTGCTAGTGTGAGTGGTTTAAACATTTTTTAAACCACTCACAATAGCAAATATACCCAAATGATCAGATATTACAGGATCATAGACACCTGTATTTAAATTTTGTTCATTAATATTAGTAAATATATTATCAAGGCAAGAGCTTGAAGTAAGTGATACTCTTGTGGGCGCTTTTATGAAATGTTTTAAGCCGTACATGGTTAAGAAATTTCGTATTTCACAAACATGCCCTGTGTTTACTTCCATATTTATGTTAATGTCACCAAGTATCAATATATTTTCATATTTTTTATAGGCGAAATCAATTAAAGCATATCATTTAACTTTGAAAACAGTAATATCCCCATTACAGGATCGATAAAGTGCAATTATCAGAAAACGATTATTTTAAATTTTCCAACACCACAGAATTCAGCATTCAATGGATCACAAAATTTGATTAAATCAACAGGCTCAAGTTGAATATTTTTAGAACCACAGATAGCTACACCTCCATGTAGTCTGCTTTCTCGACAATATGAAGTGACACGTTGAAAATTGTCCAAATTTATTCTTTGTAAATTATCAGAATTTAACCAGTGTTGCGAAACACAAAAAATGTCATGCTTATTACCTTTAAAAAATGCATTTAATTCATCTACCTTATTAGTGATACTTTGTACATTTAAGTGAAACACAGAGCACGTTTCGGAAGTAATACTATAGTTATTATAGTTATTGTTTATGCATGAAGGAACGAAAAAATTCATTAATATATATACCCTCAGGCCATAGTTCACAATTTAAAAGTTTTTGAGATGATGCCTTAGGAACTGCAATTTTAAATGAAGCATAACTTCTTGGATATTTCGAGTTTAATTGGTTAACCTCAATATTTTCATCAATAGTCTTGAGATGATTTGTTAGTTCTTCCAAAGATGTTCCAGGAGATGTATATATATATATATATATATATATATATATATAATATATATATATATATATATATTAGTATAATGGTAAGGTTAATTGGGTTAGCAGCTGAATAATGAAAGCCAAAGTGTGCTCTTTTCAACGACTTCGTTATATTTCGTTAAATTTCTTTAACATCTTCAGACGAATGCTACAATATGTTACAAAATGGTGAAATTGTGTATTTTACATAAGATGTAGTGAAACACTTACTTGTGTGAGGTTGCAGGCAACAGTGGTATTTGAAAGTTCCATGTTGAAAAACTTTTTTGAAGATTTTTTTATAAAGCAAAAAAAATATATAAGTTGTATGTGTTATATGGTGGCTTGAAAACTCAAACAATACAAGTGCATTTTTGTTATTTTTGTCCAGTGTGATAGTACAATACAAATATTAAAAAACATTGAACATTTAAGAAACAAAACAGTTAAAACACAACTACATATCACATTGTCATTTTTTGGACCAGTCTATTCACCTATGCACAAGGAGGTGAAAATTTAGTGTGTACCTCAAGGTTAAAGTGTCTTGTCAGCTATCATATTAGTAGATGTCAGCCAGAAAACTAAAGCTGTGTTCAGTTCATGTGTAAAGTTACATTTAATAGAAAATTATGTTATGTTAATTTAAGACAATTAAATTCTGTTGTTAATAAATATATATAGAATTTATTTATTTCTTTGTGATTATTTCTTTTAAAGTTATTTTAATTGTTGTTATTACTCTTAAGAATTTTATTTCCTGGAAAAATGCAACAATTGCAATAATAATGATTAGGTTACTACTTCTATTGGATGGTCAGAAGAGTTTTAATAGACAATATTATACTACTCAGAATATTCCAGTTCGTTGACTTGATTATTTTTTGTTTCCAACTGTAGTAGAAAGGAATAAATTTCACTAAGGTGTTGTATATCTGATTTGGTGTTGATTATATTATCTGTTGTTGCTATGTGGGTCATTTCTAAAAAAAGTCTTCTCTTATAAGCTGTTTCTTTTTCGAGGATTTTGACATCTGCAAAATTCATTCTGTGGTTCTGGGTGTGAACGTGGTTGGCTAGGGTGCATCTATCTGGGTAAAGTCTACAGTCACTTTTGTGAGTGGTAACACGGTCTTTAAGACGTCTAGAGGTTTGGCCGATATACTTGCCATTGCAGTCCATACAAGGAATACTGTAAACAACATTAGATATTTGGTCATGCGGAGTACGATCTTTCATTTTTGAGAAAATAGAGTTTACTGTTAAAACTGTTTTATTGGCTATTTTGATGTTATCATATGATTTAAAGATTCTAGTTAGTTTTGGTGTTAGTTCCCGTATGTAGGGCAGCACACAATATGTTGGAAGGGTTTGACTGGTAACCGTATTATGTGAATTTGTACTTGCTATGTTAGAATGTTGGGAGGTAGTTAGATTGATAGATGTTCCTGATGTAGTATTATATAAAAGTGTTTTTAAAAGAAGAGGTGGATAGGAATTATCTATAAAGAGATCATAAAGTATTTTGAGATTCTTTTGATGGAATGATATATCTGAAATTAGTAGAACCCTATTTTTCATTTGTTTTACTAAATTTAGTTTGGTGGAGTGTTTATGATAGGACATGTAGTTAATGTACCTGCCTGAACTCATTGATTTTGTGTACCAATCGACTATAATGATGTTATCATTTGAGCGGATTAACTTAGTGTCTAAGAAAGGAATAGATTGATTTTCATCTTCGACTTCCATGGTAAATTGTATGTAAGGATCGTAGCTATTGAATATAAATAGTAGTTCATCTATCATATTGTTGGGTACAGCTAAGATCATGTCATCTACATATTTCTTTAAAAAGAAAAGGTTGAAAGGTAGTACTGGAATGATTGTGTCTAACAGGTCATCCATTACATATGCAGCAAGAATGGGGCTAATTTTTGCTCCCATTGGTGTTCCAAAAGTTTGTTTGTAGTATGTGTTGTCAAAAGAAAAATAGGTATTATTGAATAAGAAGGTGATTAAGTTTATGAACATATCTTTATCTGTTGTACAATGTCTACTAATTTCTGACCAATGTTTATTTATTGATCTGATGCAAGCTTCAATTGTACAATAGATAAAGATATGTTCATAAACTTAATCACCTTCTTATTCAATAATACCTATTTTTCTTTTGACAACACATACTACAAACAAACTTTTGGAACACCAATGGGAGCAAAAATTAGCCCCATTCTTGCTGCATATGTAATGGATGACCTGTTAGACACAATCATTCCAGTACTACCTTTCAACCTTTTCTTTTTAAAGAAATATGTAGATGACATGATCTTAGCTGTACCCAACAATATGATAGATGAACTACTATTTATATTCAATAGCTACGATCCTTACATACAATTTACCATGGAAGTCGAAGATGAAAATCAATCTATTCCTTTCTTAGACACTAAGTTAATCCGCTCAAATGATAACATCATTATAGTCGATTGGTACACAAAATCAATGAGTTCAGGAAGGTACATTAACTACATGTCCTATCATAAACACTCCACCAAACTAAATTTAGTAAAACAAATGAAAAATAGGGTTCTACTAATTTCAGATATATCATTCCATCAAAAGAATCTCAAAATACTTTATGATCTCTTTATAGATAATTCCTATCCACCTCTTCTTTTAAAAACACTTTTATATAATACTACATCAGTAACATCTATCAATCTAACTACCTCCCAACATTCTAACATAGCAAGTACAAATTCACATAATACGGTTACCAGTCAAACCCTTCCAACATATTGTGTGCTGCCCTACATACGGGAACTAACACCAAAACTAACTAGAATCTTTAAATCATATGATAACATCAAAATAGCCAATAAAACAGTTTTAACAGTAAACTCTATTTTCTCAAAAATGAAAGATCGTACTCCGCATGACCAAATATCTAATGTTGTTTACAGTATTCCTTGTATGGACTGCAATGGCAAGTATATCGGCCAAACCTCTAGACGTCTTAAAGACCGTGTTACCACTCACAAAAGTGACTGTAGACTTTACCCAGATAGATGCACCCTAGCCAACCACGTTCACACCCAGAACCACAGAATGAATTTTGCAGATGTCAAAATCCTCGAAAAAGAAACAGCTTATAAGAGAAGACTTTTTTTAGAAATGACCCACATAGCAACAACAGATAATATAATCAACACCAAATCAGATATACAACACCTTAGTGAAATTTATTCCTTTCTACTACAGTTGGAAACAAAAAATAATAAAGTCAACGAACTGGAATATTCTGAGTAGTATAATATTGTCTATTAAAACTCTTCTGACCATCCAATAGAAGTAGTAACCTAATCATTATTATTGCAATTGTTGCATTTTTCCAGGAAATAAAATTCTTAAGAGTAATAACAACAATTAAAATAACTTTAAAAGAAATAATCACAAAGAAATAAATAAATTCTATATATATTTATTAACAACAGAATTTAATTGTCTTAAATTAACATAACATAATTTTCAATTAAATGTAACTTTACACATGAACTGAACACAGCTTTAGTTTTCTGGCTGACATCTACTAATATGATAGCTGACAAGACACTTTAACCTTGAGGTACACACTAAATTTTCACCTCCTTGTGCATAGGTGAATAGACTGGTCCAAAAAATGACAATGTGATATGTAGTTGTGTTTTAACTGTTTTGTTTCTTAAATGTTCAATGTTTTTTAATATTTGTATTGTACTATCACACTGGACAAAAATAACAAAAATGCACTTGTATTGTTTGAGTTTTCAAGCCACCATATAACACATACAACTTATATTTTTTTTGCTTTATAAAAAAATCTTCAAAAAAGTTTTTCAACATGGAACTTTCAAATACCACTGTTGCCTGCAACCTCACACAAGTAAGTGTTTCACTACATCTTATGTAAAATACACAATTTCACCATTTTGTAACATATTGTAGCATTCGTCTGAAGATGTTAAAGAAATTTAACGAAATATAACGAAGTCGTTGAAAAGAGCACACTTTGGCTTTCATTATTCAGCTGCTAACCCAATTAACCTTACCATTATACTAATTAATAATTAGACAGCTGTGATCATTCTTCCTTTATATATATATATATATATATATATATATATATATATATATATTATATATATATATATATACAAATAAAACAGTTTATTAGGGTTGCAGTCAGAATATTGGCCGGGATGTTAAAAAAACACTCTTTTGACTTTTTTGTCGAGCTTTCGGAATGGTTTTATTCCTTTTTCAAGACACTGCAATAAGACAAAAATGTAAATATTTAAAAAATATCACAATTCTTCAGTGTAACTTACTAGTCGTTGAGATTATTTATATAAGCATTTACACTCAACATTTATAACACACATTAAAACATTAAAATATACAATTATGGACACAATACATTATAAAATTTTTAAAATTTATTGTAAAAATAGTAGGTAAAACTTAGTTGATAGCATGTTTTACTTGTGTATATTAACTCATGCAGAGAATGGAAAGTAAACACTGTAATTAATATGTAATTAGGTGTAATTGATGTTATCTTTCTTTTTAGGTGAACTATGCTTTTAACCTGTCTTAATGGTATGCAACATATTATACATAGAGGTGTAATTTATGTACAGGTAAATTTTTATTTTATTTTTGGTGTTTTTCTAGTAAATAACAATAAATGTTGCTTAATTTGTCTATGTCTGACCTTTTGTTAATGCAAGATGTGCTAGATTTTATGAAACACATTTCCAAAAAAACACGTTTTGAAAGGTTCTTTTCTTTTGCCAAAATACAGGAATCATCGAAATTGAATTCATGTTTCAAAGTTAGTGCATGTTCTGTCAATGCACATGCATTGATTTTTTTGGTTTTTATATCACTACGATGTGATATCACCCTGCTGTGAAAATTACGAGATGATTCTCCTATGTAAATTTTATTACAATTAGTACACGGTATAGAATAAACAACATTCGATGACTCCTGTATTGTGAAAGGATCTTTTGTTTTTGTGTAAAGCTTCGATACTGTTTTCACATTTTTGGTTGTAATTTTTAAGCCACTAATATTTTTAAAGATGTTCATTAGCTTAGGTGTCAAAAATGGAATGTAAGGTAAGCAACCATAAGTTATTTTAGATGGTAATATTGATGCGTTATGTGTCAATGTCATTTGTCGGATCTAATTGTTATGAAAATTTTGGTTGACAGAAACTTGTGAAGGAAAAGGAGAACCGAAAATGAGTTTATTTAACAGTCCTATGGGGACTATTTCCTAGTGCTAGAGATTTTAAAATGTCTTCTCTTCTCTCAGATATTGAGTTTCTTATTTCTGGTCTAGAACCTCAAGAGAAGGATATTGCGAGATCTCAAAGCACTAATGTTATCACTAACTTTTTACACAAAACAAGTAAAGAAGGACATTTTTTGAACACAATATACAATGAGTGTAAACAATTTTTGAAATCTAATCCAGACATTTACATTGTTAGGAGTGACAAAGGGAATGTAACAGTGGCAATGTATAAAAATGATTACATTGAAAAAAGTAATAGTTTATTAAATGACACAAAAAGTTACATAAAACTTAAGAACAGTCCGGTGTGCACCCTCCAACAAAAGGCGAACAAGCTGGTTTCGGATTTAGCTGCTTCTAAATCCATAACAACAAAAGTTGCAAAATCCTTGAAAATTTACAATGCAGTTGCACCCAGGTTTTATACATTGCCAAAAGTTCATCAACCCACTATTTCAATGAGGCCTATTGTATCTTCCATTGATGCTCCCAATAGTAAACTTGCTAAACACCTTACAGATATTCTCACAATTTCCTACAACGAATCCAATGAATTCTATATTAGAGATTCTTTTTCATTTAGTAACTTCATTAACAATGTTAAAGTTCCGAATAATTACATATTGATTAGTTTAGATGTTGTGTCACTGTTTACAAACTTACCACTAGATGCTATTCTTAACAGCATTAAAAATAACTGGAACAACATCTCTCCACATACTAAGATCAGTTTAGATGATTTCATAAGAATGTTAACATTTATATTTGATTCTAACATCTTTTTATTCAATGGTAATTTTTTTAAACAAATTTTTGGCACTCCAATGGGCAGCAAAATATCCCCCATACTATGTAATTTTGTTTTGGATGAACTTATAACAACGTGTAAAGAAAACATACCTTTTCACATACCATTTATTAAACGTTATGTAGATGATTTGATTTTATCGGTCCCTGAAAACAAGGTAACTGATGTTTTAAACACTTTTAACGCCCAATGTGAACACCTAAAGTTTACGGTTGAGAGAGAGGCTGATAATATGATTCCTTTTTTAGACATGCTAATCCATCGTGGCAATGATGGCATACTAAGGACGGAGTGGTATCGTAAACCTTGTTTTAGTAATCGTTTCATAAACTTTTATTCTCAACATCCGCCTAAGATGAAAACAAATTTGGTTTTGGCTTTAAAAACGAGGGTTATCAACTTGTCACACATAGAATTCAGGGACAAGGGACTAAAAAAAGTTGAGATCCATACTACAAGAGAATTCTTACCCCATAGGACTGTTAAATAAACTCATTTTCGGTTCTCCTTTTCCTTCACAAGTTTCTGTCAACCAAAATTTTCATAACAATTAGATCCGACAAATGACATTGACACATAACGCATCAATATTACCATCTAAAATAACTTATGGTTGCCTACCTTACATTCCATTTTGACACCTAAGCTAATGAACATCTTTAAAAATATTAGTGGCTTAAAAATTACAACCAAAAATGTGAAAACAGTATCGAAGCTTTACACAAAAACAAAAGATCATTTCACAATACAGGAGTCATCGAATGTTGTTTATTCTATACCGTGTACTAATTGTAATAAAATTTACATAGGAGAATCATCTCGTAATTTTCACAGCAGGGTGATATCACATCGTAGTGATATAAAAACCAAAAAAAACAATGCATGTGCATTGACAGAACATGCACTAACTTTGAAACATGAATTCAATTTCGATGATTCCTGTATTTTGGCAAAAGAAAAGAACCTTTCAAAACGTGTTTTTTTGGAAATGTGTTTCATAAAATGTAGCACATCTTGCATTAACAAAAGGTCAGACATAGACAAATTAAGCAACATTTATTGTTATTTACTAGAAAAACACCAAAAATAAAATAAAAATTTACCTGTACATAAATTACACCTCTATGTATAATATGTTGCATACCATTAAGACAGGTTAAAAGCATAGTTCACCTAAAAAGAAAGATAACATCAATTACACCTAATTACATATTAATTACAGTGTTTACTTTCCATTCTCTGCATGAGTTAATATACACAAGTAAAACATGCTATCAACTAAGTTTTACCTACTATTTTTACAATAAATTTTAAAAATTTTATAATGTATTGTGTCCATAATTGTATATTTTAATGTTTTAATGTGTGTTATAAATGTTGAGTGTAAATGCTTATATAAATAATCTCAACGACTAGTAAGTTACACTGAAGAATTGTGATATTTTTTAAATATTTACATTTTTGTCTTATTGCAGTGTCTTGAAAAAGGAATAAAACCATTCCGAAAGCTCGACAAAAAAGTCAAAAGAGTGTTTTTTTAACATCCCGGCCAATATTCTGACTGCAACCCTAATAAACTGTTTTATTTGTTTATATCGACAGTCAATAATATCCAGTATTTCTTATATATAATATAATATATAAATATATATATATAATATATATATATATATATATATTATTATACTTTTTCTTCCACAAACGCGGAAGGAACAAAAATAATTAAGGAATCCATCGGAAGTAAGTTTTCAAGAAATCTGAAGACAAAATATGTATTAATTTTAAGATAGAAAGTTTGTATATTTGTAAATAGATAGATTAGTACCGAAATTTTATGACTTATAAAGAACTAAGCCATTCTAAAACGAGTTATTGACAAACCATTTGTACATTATAGAAAATAAGCTGTTACCTGAAGGATTAGTCCGGTATTGTGTTGTATAAATCTTCTATTATGACTAAGGCAAAAATCTTTGAAATGTATAAAAATTATTTGTTTACAAGGAAATGACCATTGTTAAAAGATTAAAGTTCCTTGCTTGAAAACGGTAATTAGCATTCCAACAAGTGTGGTAAACAAATTTGGATTTTCTGATGAGACGATCTTTTTGGAAGGGGAAATCGACAGACCGAGGGTTGATAGAGTTTTTGTTGGTTCGAGAAGACAGTGATGTTTGAGTGATCGAAAAGAAAGGTTGCGTCTCGACAGGCGGTGTGTTCGTGAGTTGGAGGCCGGCATTGTTAAGTGGATAAAGTTACCAGTCTTGTTAGCAGAATTGTGGAAGAAGTAGATTGCAAGTCGATGTAAAGAAATCCTTGAATCTAAAGTGTGCAGTTTCTGGAATACGTGTTAAATAGTTGTGGCACCAGGTGAGAAAAGAGATCCTTGGGTCACGAAGAAGTTATATGAATGTTTGAAGAAGTGATTTTCGTGTGTTAAGTGTTGGAGAATTGAGTCAGGAGATTAAATTAAGTCAGTTAAATTGGCTGAAGGAGCAGATACTGAAACAAGAAGCCGAGGCGCAAGGTGGAAGAACACATTGCTGTGGAAGGTGGACAATTCTTTGTGTGGTCCTAAAACAATCCAGGGAAGAAAGGTCAGATATTTTCCTTTTTCAAGTTGAAAGGTGTGTAAATCTTAAATGCGATTTGTTTACCTCATTGTTGTTACCAGTTTAAAGCATGATTAGACCTTTTTACGTTTATCAAATGTTTTTAAAGTTTTGTTTCCATAATTAAAATAGATTTTTTAAATATAAGGAAGATAAAAGTTTATAAAGGTATCCAAATTTAAATTAGTTTCAAATTGTTTTGTCTCAAGAAGAAAATAAGAATTAAAATTTTCTTTTTGTATTAATTTCATTACATGCATATTCGCTGATTGAAAAGATAACGGCAAATTTAATAATTGTTTTTTTTATAAAATAAAAAATATCTGTATTTTATGTATTATACTTTTTATTATTATCCTTTGTTTTTCCTATCCCGATAAATACAACTAGAAAACTTTGAACTCACTGAACATAAGAAATATCAGAAGTTTATTTTTTAGGACATTGAAAACGAGAAAGTATATTTTTGTGATTGTTTCAAGTAAATAAATTAAAATCAAAAATACAAAATCATAACAACTGTCGCCCAAACGTGTGAAGCTTAGAAAGTATTTCTAGTTGGAATTTAAAAGGATAGGGAAAGAAAGCAGGTTGATTGAGAATTTATTTCCGATGGTCAAAGTTTATAATAACTGCATTTTATGACATAACATTTCAAATTTCTCTAGGTACACAAGTTTTGCATGATATATTTTATTATATTTGATTGATTTTTACAATTGACAAAAGTTTTAAATTTTATTGCATTTATTTAAATTTATTGCATTTGGGATAAGAGAAAAATTTTTTCGTCTTTGCAACATTACTCGAATTTCATATTTGGCGGGGATATTATTGCACAAATTTAAGAGTTTCATATCAGGCGGGGATAAATTTGAACTACATGTCGATCACGAGAAGCAAAAGCAAAGAAAACAAAAAACAAGAAGAACATATAGAAACAAGAAGACATTTTTGAAACAACAATCATGGCATCAGAACAACAGGAATTGTCAGGAATAGAGAAAATGTTACAAATAATGATGCAAAAAATGGATAAAATGGATAAAACAATGGAACAGAATCAAAGAGAAACTCACAAGAGAATGGAAGAAAATCAACGTGAAACGAAACAAGCAATAGAAAAAAACCGACAGGAAACACAACAAGTGATAAAAGAAGTTAAAAGTTGCTTAGAGAATGTTAAAAAAGAAATGGCAGAACAAGAGGTGGAAATTAAAAAAATGAAAAACAAAATGGAAAAGGAATTAGAAGAGTTAGAAACAAAGTTTGAAACGCTCTGCAAGAAGATAAGGAAGAAATAGAAATAAGATTGAAACGGAATGAAAATTTAATTAAGGAAATAAGACACCAAAATAGAGTCGGAGAAACAAGAGAAATAGTTATCCAGAATTCCGGCGAAATAAAAATACAGTTTGGCGGGGATGTAAGAAAACTACACCCCGTACCGTTCATGAATAATCTAAAGAAGAAGATACAATACATGGGAAATTTTGAGACAGCTAAGGAAGTTATCAGAAATCATCTCAAAGATGAGGCAAGTCTATGGTTTGACAGCAAAGTGGAGGAATTTGAAAATTGGCAAGAATTTGAAAACAAATTTCTGAGTTTTTTCTGGGGAAAGACAGAGCAATTACAGATAAATAAGGAATTGCAAAATGGGAAATACCATGAGAAGATGGGTATATCAGAAAAAACATACGCATTGCAAATGTACAATAACGCAAAACATCTGCAATACAATTATTCATCTGAGCAATTAGTCGAGTTGATTGCAAGACACTTTGAAGACACAATGGAAGACCACATAAATTTACAAAACTACAAAGATATCGATAGTTTATGCCAATTCCTACAAATAAGGGCATCACGGATACAGGAAAGAAGAGCAAGAAGGTCACAAGAGAATTATAGACATCGAGAAACTCAGGAATACAGAGAGAGAGGACAAAATTTTAGGAGGGATTACACTAGACGAGAATTTATTCCCAGGAGGGAAAACGAGAATCGGGAAAATAGAAGAGGAAATGATGATTTCAGAAATCGGCCATGGAATGAAGACAGATATCGAGAAAATCAAAACAGAAATAACAACCGCACATATCCAGAAAACAGAAATTACAATAGACGAAATGAACAGGAATATCGTGGAAACCGAAACGGATATGACAGACCAAAAGAAAATAGAAGAGAGGTAAATCATACACAAATAGAAGAAAATGAGGATGAAAGAAATAGAGATGAGAGAAGAAATACGGAAGAACAACAGTCGGTTTTTCACGAAAGCACCCACTAAAAACAAAAAACCAGGCAGGAATTTTTTGTCACCCGAAGGAATTCATTAAATTGGCAGGAAATAATGAGGAAAGAAGAGGAGTTAATTTAAAATTTGTAGATGGTTTCATTAACAATAGACCAATAAAGATTTTGATAGACACCGGGTCAGAAATAACCTTAATAAACAGAAAATTAATAGAAGAAGTACAGTTGACAAATTTAATATACAAAATACCAAGGGTAAATTTGGTGGGTGCGAATAAACGGATTTTGGCAACGATAAATGAAGGCATACGAGTGATGGTACGACTGGATAAAAAAATGTATGCATTACAATGTGTAATAATGCCAAACATGTCGCATGACATGATTGTAGGAGTGGACGAACTGGCAGAAAAACATGTAGTAATAGATTTCAAAAATAACACGATGAAACTGACTGAAGAAAAGGAAGGAGAACAGGAAAACGAACATGGGAAACAGAAAATTGATATTTCGGAGAAAGAACAAACAGTGGAAATGAATCTGGCAACGAAGCAAGGACAAAGAAGAAAAAGGAAAAGACTTAAGAAAAGGATAAAGGAAGTCAATACCGGGGATTCCTCAAAAGAAGAGATGAGCCCCGAAGAAGAAGAAGAAGAAAGAATATCAACAAAGGAAGATGAAAACGACATAATTGAAACAGTGGTTTTTAGGGAAGAGATTAATGAAAAAGAGGATGAAGAATGGACGATAAATATGTGTCAAGAATCTGAGGAAAGAGAAATTAAATTGATGTGTGGAGAAGAAAGAGAAAATGAGTTGCGTTTGATATTAAAAAAATACGAAACGTTGATAAATGAGGAAAACAGAGTGGCCAGAAAGTACGAACATTCATTTGAGGTAAAAAACTTGGGAAATTTTCGATCGAAAACGTACCCGATTCCATATAAGTATCGAGAACAGGTGAAAGAAGAAATTAATAAAATGTTGGAAGATCAAATAATTGAACGATGTGATTCACCGTATATTAATCCAATTGTAATAGTAAAGAAAAGCATTTGGATTCAGACAAGATTAGGGGAATATATAATATCAACGATGTTTATAAATATTATGAATAAGAGACAAAGAATGTTTGCATAAGAGAAAAATCCCTACATAATTCAGTAATTTTTATCATATGCAAAGGCGGGGATTTATTATACTTTTTCTTCCACAAACGCGGAAGGAACAAAAATAATTAAGGAATCCATCGGAAGTAAGTTTTCAAGAAATCTGAAGACAAAATATGTATTAATTTTAAGATAGAAAGTTTGTATATTTGTAAATAGATAGATTAGTACCGAAATTTTATGACTTATAAAGAACTAAGCCATTCTAAACGAGTTATTGACAAACCATTTGTACATTATAGAAAATAAGCTGTTACCTGAAGGATTAGTCCGGTATTGTGTTGTATAAATCTTCTATTATGACTAAGGCAAAAATCTTTGAAATGTATAAAAATTATTTGTTTACAAGGAAATGACCATTGTTAAAAGATTAAAGTTCCTTGCTTGAAAACGGTAATTAGCATTCCAACAAGTGTGGTAAACAAATTTGGATTTTCTGATGAGACGATCTTTTTGGAAGGGGAAATCGACAGACCGAGGGTTGATAGAGTTTTTGTTGGTTCGAGAAGACAGTGATGTTTGAGTGATCGAAAAGAAAGGTTGCGTCTCGACAGGCGGTGTGTTCGTGAGTTGGAGGCCGGCATTGTTAAGTGGATAAAGTTACCAGTCTTGTTAGCAGAATTGTGGAAGAAGTAGATTGCAAGTCGATGTAAAGAAATCCTTGAATCTAAAGTGTGCAGTTTCTGGAATACGTGTTAAATAGTTGTGGCACCAGGTGAGAAAAGAGATCCTTGGGTCACGAAGAAGTTATATGAATGTTTGAAGAAGTGATTTTCGTGTGTTAAGTGTTGGAGAATTGAGTCAGGAGATTAAATTAAGTCAGTTAAATTGGCTGAAGGAGCAGATACTGAAACAAGAAGCCGAGGCGCAAGGTGGAAGAACACATTGCTGTGGAAGGTGGACAATTCTTTGTGTGGTCCTAAAACAATCCAGGGAAGAAAGGTCAGATATTTTCCTTTTTCAAGTTGAAAGGTGTGTAAATCTTAAATGCGATTTGTTTACCTCATTGTTGTTACCAGTTTAAAGCATGATTAGACCTTTTTACGTTTATCAAATGTTTTAAAGTTTTGTTTCCATAATAAAATAGATTTTTTAAATATAAGGAAGATAAAAGTTTATAAAGGTATCCAAATTTAAATTAGTTTCAAATTGTTTTGTCTCAAGAAGAAAATAAGAATTAAAATTTTCTTTTTGTATTAATTTCATTACATGCATATTCGCTGATTGAAAAGATAACGGCAAATTTAATAATTGTTTTTTTTTATAAAATAAAAAATATCTGTATTTTATGTATTATACTTTTTATTATTATCCTTTGTTTTTCCTATCCCGATAAATACAACTAGAAAACTTTGAACTCACTGAACATAAGAAATATCAGAAGTTTATTTTTTAGGACATTGAAAACGAGAAAGTATATTTTTGTGATTGTTTCAAGTAAATAAATTAAAATCAAAAATACAAAATCATAACAATATATATATATATATATATATATTATGTATACATTTATATAATAAATAATAAAAAATTGAACAAATAACTGAAAATTATATTGTTTACATACAATTTTTGAAATTTCAAAAGCTTCCCTTCAAACATTTAAACAAGTCAGTTACAATTATTTACACTGTAATCTACGCTACTGCCGAAACATTTTTTAAGACGCATTTTAAACAGTATCTAAACAGTTTTCACGCATGAAGTTTTGGTTCTGGAAGAGATATCGTTTTCAAAATCTCTTCGCCACGCTCATTTGCATCCAATCAAATGAGCTACTGTGGAAACAGAGAAATATATAGTTCATGCCACTAACATCGAAACAAAGTAAATCTATCTATTGATCAAAAAACATGATATTTACTACGCTATAGTACAAAATAAATCTATTTTATAATTATTAAAAATACCACTTTTTTACTATGAGGCCGAAAACTTTTTACGCTGCCTCAATACTGACCTTTACACTTTCAAAATATCATGATGGGCAGAATAATATGTGCTTTGTCTCCAATCAGCGCAACCCACAATTAAAGTCTCCAACAGCTTTATAGTATCTTTCTCTTATTATTTGAACATATCACTACCTGTATGAACAAATCAAATGTGTGTAAGATACAACTGAGATTAATAACTGTAATCAAAGTTAAAATTGTTACGGAACCGTGTGTTTGGTGTTGCCATTGGCCACAAACGCTACACCTAATATCTACTTAATAACATAGAAAGCAATGATGCAACTATTATTACAATTTATTAACAAAGAGATATTTCTTCCTGTAATTCGATATACGGGTTTATATCTGCTTAAAACAACTACATACATTTCAATAATTATGTCTTCACGAATATTTAAATTTGCAGTGAAAAGCGCGGAACATAGCTCAATGTAATATGTAGGAATGAGATCTGATTCATTTGTTGGGAATTTTATTCGAATCCATGTAGAAATAATTGTTGCTATACAGTCAGGGTACCGGACCATGGGTATGACGGATAATCGAAAAGACGGTTAACAGAACTTTAAAAAAAATCATAGTATAACTCTCAAATTTTATTTGTATGTTTTATTTGACAATATAAGAGGGATTTATGTTAGAACAGTCGAATCAATTTGATTTAAATTATTCCGAAATCTTTGTTTTATTGTTACTTCACATTTTGCAATGGCTGAATTTCTTAGCTTCTTTACGCAAATCATCATTAACATCGCCACTATCAAAGTCGTCTTCTGAATCAGTTTCGTCCGCCTCTGTTGTCATTTCAACGATTTCATCATCTATCAGCAATCGATAGCCGTTTGCGTCCTCATCACAAATTAACCATTCGTTTATGTCATCTTTAGGCAACGAAAACAAAACAGTTGATTCAGCCATAACTTCAGGGGAGCATTTTCATCGTAAGTTGATTCAAGTTATAATTTATTCCAGGCTTTTTTCAGCGTTACTTCCGCAACATCTGCCCAAGCATCCACAGCATTGTCGACTGCGTGTTTTAAATTGTATGCTTTCCAGCATTCTAGCAAATAATATTACTCTTCCATAACTAGGTTTTGAATAATTTTTTTCCTGTATCTTCTTTTGAATATGTTAATGACCGAATGATCCATTGGTTGTATCAATGATGTATTCGCAGGCAGAAAAGAGTACGTGATATTTTTATCGTCACTCCGCAGCATACCGGCTTTAGGATGGACAGGTGCATTGTCCAAAATGAGAATCCTCTTTGGTGGAATTTTTTTTGCAAACAAAATGAATTGATGACTAAATTTTTACTTATGTTGTCAATATAACTTATGTATGTACCCTAACGGTTAAAAGAGATGACGGTTAATAGAGAGACGGATAATCGAGGTTCCACTGTATTTGCTATTAATAACAAACTATCAATTTATACCGATCATTTAACAAGAAAGACTGAAATAACGATTTTGTTTGATAAATGAAATAACTATGAAACAGTGAATTAAACTTCGTTATATAAAAAGGTACCTAGTTAAATTGTCAAATACAAAAATAGGCCAGTAAACGAACGTGAAATACGGAGATACCGTGTAATTTTCCGTGTCACCACCGAATTGCATGAAAATTTGTATTTGGGTTCTACTTGCCCACCACTTCAATTATGGACTTGTGCCGTTAGTTGATTGTTATTGTTTAGGGGTGAAAACTACTCCTATTAGAAAAAAATCAGATAATTGTAAATTCAAGCGATTTGGAATTATTTAATTTCTTTACGGTTTTAATTGTTTACTACATAATTTCTACCCTTATAAAAACCACCCCTTGCGAAGAAACTCGAATAGTTTTAGTTTTTTTTTTTCGTTGCAACTATACATACAATAATTTTTTAAATTAAAATGTTACGAATTTATTTTATTTCAACGTACAAAACAACCTTTATTAGTTTGTAAGGATGAGTATCTGACAATGCTCCAGTATATCGCATCCTGATATCGCCTAAAATATGTGATTGGTTTTTTACCCATACCTCGGTTAGCTTTTAAACTATTAAATGATTAAAAAATCATTTTTTAGGTGTTTTTAAGGACAATACTTTTTGTTAAACGTTGTTTGAAAGGGCTTGAACGAGTCACTAATCACGAGTGTATGTAAACTTTGAACATAATATCTTAGTTTATTTTTATGAACGAGAAAGTAATTAGCATAATTTTAACTGGTACCTTCGACCACTCCATGGGCGTGCTCAAGATTAATTGAAAAATTACTTTGAATAATTGTAAAAAATAAATGAATTATTTCAGTGTTATAAAGTGTTATGTGTATGTAAACAAAAGTGACCTCTTTTATCACACACTATATTAGAACTGACTGGCCTACATTAAAAAGGGTTTTAAAAAATTCACATTTTTTTTAATTTTTAAAAATTACAAAAGAGAAAAAGAGTTTTTAAAACCGTCTAAGGTATGTTAAATAGATGAATAAAAATATTAATATAAAACTTACAGCTACTTGTTACAAATCCAAATCAGATTCAGAAGATGAACTTTCAGAACCAAGATTTATAATAACTGGCTCGATCATTTTATCAGTAATATTGTCCAGCTTCCACATTTTTTCCTCTTCTTTAATAGTGTGATTTATTGCCTTTTCCCAGTTTTCAGGTTTTACATTATTTACGGCCTCCAAAAACAACTGTTTAACATCATGAATTTTAAAAGTGGTATTTTTTCTTGAAACTTCACTCTTTATCTGTGCCCATGCCAGTTCAATCGGGTTTAATTCACAATGATATGGTGGGGATCTAAGTACTGTCATTCCACGATTTTTGGCAATTTCATCAATTTCGTGTTTTTAAAATTTTTCTTCATGAAGGGCACACAACGAATAAAGTTCCTTTCTTATAGATCCGGGATGGTACCTACGTAATATTTTTTGAACTCAGCCAATTCTGCAAGTCTTTTTTTAACCATTTGGTTGTGGGCAGTCCTTCTATAAGTCTGGAGTGATAACTTGCATTATCCATTACTATTAGATAGTTCTTAGGAAGAAGATCTATCATTTGTTCGAACCATTCTTGAAAGACATCAGCGTTCATGTCTTCATGGTAGTCACCGGTACGAGTTGATTCAAAAGTTAATAAACCACCTTCAACAAAACCGTCTGAACTGCCAATGTGTACTATTATCAGCCTGCGTCCCTTTCCTGATGGTGGGTTTAAACCAGTAGATAAGTTATTTACAAAAGCGTGCCTTTGACTTGTAACAGTTTCATCCTGCCAAAATTTATTTGGTGTATGACCCTCGTTGATCCATGTTTCATCAAGATAAAATATTTTTTTTTTGGTTTCTCATTTCCTTTATGGTTCTTAGAAAATATCTTCTCCATATGACAATATCGCTTCTTTCTAATAAAATAGACTTTCTGGGATTCTTTTTCCAGCGGAAGCCTATTTCTTTTAAAAGTTTCTATAACGTACTTCGACTCATTTCTGGGTAATCCTTATCATCTCGAACTGAGACAAGAACTTTATCCAATGTTGGAAATTCTTGTCTAAAGAAGAATTCATGCACTTTCCGTCGAAGTCCTTCTTTAAAATGATATTCTATTTGAAATTTTGGTTTCCCTGGAGCATATCGTGGCATTTGAAAACTACCACATTTCTCTTCTTTAATAACTCTGTAAGTGTACACCTACATTGGAACCGTATTTCTCCCGATCCGATATCGCCCGACGTCGGCCGACGTCGGATTGAAAACAAACTCAAGGTTTTAAATGATAGTGCCTATACTGCTTCGTCATGGAAGCAGTGTAGGCACTATGATTTAATACCATGAGTTTGTTTTCAATCCGACGTCGGCCGACGTCGGGCGATATCGGATCGGGAGAAATACGGTTCCAATGTAGGTGTCCACTAAATCGTAGATTTCCCAACACCAAGTGTACTGCTAACTAACTCAAGGGTCTCATCAACACTTTCACATAAACGTTTGTCTGTAAATGATTTAAAACAATTAAATATTAATGTTTTTTCATTAACTGTTAAAGGAGCAATTTTTCGGCGTTTGCACGGCACTTCCAAATTTTCCATAACACTAGTATACACAATAAACTGCACCTTGCAACTGAAGTACCTACTTTTAGTGAACTGTTAAGAATTTTGAATACGCCACTTGGACCTTCCTACAAAATGGAAAAACCCACTATCACATTTTCTGTGGAATAAGTTTAGAAGGTAATTATCTAGTCAATTACTGTCGTAGATTCCTGTATCTAATGTAATTGAGTCACCCGTATCAACAGTTTAGGGATTTGCATACATAATTTATTGTTTTATTACTCTCTCATACATAAAAATACACTATAATCAATTTGTATCTTAAAATAAAACAAAAAAATCTCAGAATATAAAAAAAGACTATATTTTTTTACTCTTCGTGATTTTTTGTATACTTTTTAAGTTATTTTGAATTTATACTGTTAAAAGGCGTTTTTTTTCAAAATTTCAAAATTTTTTTTTAATTTAAAACCAATTTTTTTTCAAAAATAAGAACTTTACCTTACAGAAATACATAAATACCTAAAGTAAATTTTACAGCGGTAACGTTTAATTTCATTGCCTGGCTAATTAGGGTGTAATTTTCACGATTGTTTCAAAAAAAAGTAGGTAACGTTATTTTGAGCGTAACTCGCTTATGTTTGACGCTATTAACTTTTTTAAAAACCAAAAATAAATCTTTTTTAAGGACTTTAAAACAGTTTTGATGAGTTTTCCCGGAAAAGTGCTTTATTTTTTGGATTATCTCACGTCGAAATATTCAATTTGAAATTTGATGAAAAGAACCTACTTTCATGAATTACATCTGTGCTACTACTGAGTCCACAGAATTTATAAATACACCATTTCTTTCGTTTTGTTTTGTTTATAAGCTAGGTTTTTGCTAAGAAAATTTTTGGGCCTCCACCCTTGCTTGTCTGTGTCTGATCTCCATTTACGGACTCCTAAAAGAACTTATGCGTCGCTGTTTACTGTGTCTTCCCAGCGCTTTCTTGGCTTTCCAACAGGTCTCTTTCCCTGCATTCTAGTATTCAGTGCTCTTTTTGGTAGCCTATCCTCTCCCATTCTTATCACATGTCTGGCCCTTTGCCAGCTTTGTATTCTAATGAAGTCTGACAGTGGTGCTTCCTTATAAAGTTGATAAAGCTCGTTGTTGTATCGACTTTTAAAGATTTCATTTTCCCTCACGGGTGCTAGTATTCTCCTCAGTACTTTCCTTTCGAATGTATCAAGTTGGCTTTTGGATGTCTCTTTCAGGACCCATGCGTCAATGTCGTACCATGCTATTGGTCGAATTAATGTTTTATAGATTCTCATCTTTGTATATCGGTGGACATTTTTATACCGGCATATATGGGAAAGGTCAAAATAAACTCTATTTGCCTACATTTTTCTCTTCCATATTTCTCCATCTTCTGATCCGTCGGCATATATTTCTACTCCTAGGTATGTAAACTTTCCAACCGTTTCAATTTCATCTTTATGTATAATGTTTTGTGGGAATACATTTCTTCTCGTCTGTTGATGTTCTACTCATAATATTAATATCATCGGTATAAGCGACCAGTTGAACCGTTTAGTTGGTCAGTAGGTTTTCTCGTCCAGTTTGCATATGCCTAACCGCATACTTCAGTGCCAGTTGGAGCCAACAAAGTTGGGGCCAGCCCATCTTCCTGCTTTAATTCCTGCGAAATTTTGAAAAAGTCTGTTCGATGGTTTTGTTGATGTGTCGATATTCCATTTTCGGAAATCCGTCTGATACTCTCCAATAATACTTTCTGCTAGTGGTTGGAGCCGTTGGTTTATAATATACGTGAGGACTTTATATGCTGTATATAGTAGAAAAATTCCACGGTCGTTTTTGCACTAGAGTTTGTCTCCTTTTTTATAGATCGGGCATACTATACTTTTCTTCCAGTCGTCGGGTATTTTCTCTTCTTGTCATATGTCTTTGATGAGCGCGTGGATGTGACTTGCTAGGTGGTCGCCACCTACCTTGCCATACAATTCTGCTGGTATTTCGTCAACTCCCGAGGATTTATTGTTTTTCTATAGCTTCGAGAACTTCCTCTATGGTTGGAGCTTATACAGTAAAACCTCCGTTAACCGAAATAATTGGGGGGAGGCCGTTTCGGATAACAAGAATTTCTGACTCAACTTGAGACAAACAGTTCTCCCCTCCTCAACCTATTTCATTAGAGACTATAAATTGTAAACGCATGCCAAAAATAGATCACTTGAGAAAGGCTATCAGCCGAAACAGCTGTAGTGATAATAGGTAAAATAAATTTTGTGGAAGTTTGAAAACAAAGTTTTCAGTGTTTTATTGTTACAACAAGAATTTCGGTTAAAAATAAATATAGTATTCTTGGTTTAAGTATTGGTATTAAAAAATACTATTCGAGGTGATTTCATAATGTTTTCTAATAAGTAAATACAGAATAAAGTAATAAACGTCGTGAGTTTGCCTCATTTCATCGTTCGACATCACATACAGCAATCTGAAAAGGATAAAACTTTATACAATGACAACAAAAATTAAGAACCTAGTCCTGTCCCTAACTATTTAGGCCTACTGTATAAAATTCTTATTCTTAAGGAATTGAAAATCTCGTCGGCGGTCTCATGCTGCCTGTTGTCTGTTGGGTCGTCATCTTCGTCGTCTGATACGCTCAGGTTGTCTGGATCAAGAACCATATCAATAATGTCCTGGTCGATTAATTCACTTTCTGAGTCATCGGCTGCTAAGCACTCACATATCTCTTCTTAGCTAATTTCCTCACATCCCGGCAATTTTTTTTATTAAAAGTTTAATTTCTTCTGTCGTTTCTTTACCATTTTCTTTTTCAAGATCGTCAATCAAAATCCTATGAAAAAGTTAGTTCCAGTATTTTTTCCAAAGTTGAAGATTTGATCTTGGCCCAGAACTCAGCACACCGATAAACAACATGTTTCATTGTTGAACATTTGAGGATTTCAGGAACACTTTAGGATTCATTTGTCTCATGTAACAACAGATGTCTTAAGAATGCTCCTCTATAAAATCTCTCGAATGTCTCTATTACTCCCTGGCCTAACAGCTGAATTAAGCTCCGGTATTCGGTGGCAAAAATCTGACAATTATCACTATTGTATAGATTTTGAGTCAACAAGCAACAATGCTTTGATGGGAATGTTTTTTTTTTTTAAATTATTTTACGCTTGGGACGAATTCATTTTCTAACCATTCTGAAAATAAAGTGGTCGACATCCATGAGCGTTTTTGACTTCTATAAAAAACTGGAAGTGCTTTTTCTCAAATATCTTTTAGAGCTCTTGGTTTTTTTGATTTTCCAACATACATAGACATCAATCGGTGAGTGAAATTATTGGAATTTACATTTTGCGATAAAAATTTACTTTTTATTGACGAAATTATTGAAACGGTTAAAAAGGTTTCGGTTAATAGAGGTTTTACTGTACTCTATTCTCTACTTCATTCTCTTCTACGTAATTCGTACTACTTGTGTACCAACTAGGGCCTGAAAATAATGCTTCCAGGTTTCTGTAACCTCATATTGGTCACTGATTATTTGCCCACTTTCATCTTTACATAGATTCATTGTTTGAGGTTTATACCGACTTTTTATCTTTTTTAGGTTTTCGTAAGCCCCTCTAATTTCGTTGTTTTTGAAATTTTCTTCCATTTTTTCTATTTGTCCATTTTCATATGCTCTTTTTTATTATAACCCGGTCTCAAATCTAAAAGTGAAGTAGAGGGTAAGAGGAACCTAAGTCCAAATGTTTAAACAAATCCGTCGTTACGAAGAAAATTCACTCTAAAACTCATTACTGTCGTAATAACTGCAGAACTGATTAGACAGCTTCAAAATAACAAATACGTCTTGCAAATAGATGATTTAACTGATGTTGCTGGAGAGTCCGTCTTGCTAGTTTACTTGAAAAAGACTTGCTTGTGTATTTTTAAAGAAAAATAACTCGATTGGAATGATTGCATCGATATTTGTACCGATGATGCTAAACCAATGAGAAATAGAATAGCAGGAACAGCATCACGATTAAAAAGGAAAGAGTCAAATTATAAAAGCTATTTATGCAGACTTGCATTTTTATCAGGCGTGTTTAGTACATTATAACCGCCTTTAAAAGAAAATTAGATTTTTGGATGACTTGTTTTGGTAAGAGAGAATCCGAAAGCTTTTCATTGCTAAGAGAGTTCTTTAGTCACCTTAATCTTGGTAACACTGAAATATTTCAAAAGAAAACATTTGAATTAGTGCAATATCTCAATGATTGAATAAGAATATTTTTTCGATAAAATACTTATTTTTGGAGTTATTTGTGAAAATCCGTTAGAAAAATGATCATTTTCACTCGCACTTGAAACTCTATAGAATAAAAGTTGCTTCGGAAGTGGCTTCCCCCCCCCCAATTAAAACCAACCCTGGTGTTAAGTCCAAAAGTGAAGAAGAGGTAAGCGGAATCTAAATCCAAATTTTTAAGCAAATCCGTCGTGACAAGGAAAATTAGACTCCAAAACGGTCATTTACTGAAGCAAAAGCAGTTTGTATACCATAAACCATTTCTAAATAAATATTAGGAATCAATGAAGCCAGTCATGTTTTTACATAGGTAAATAGACCAGGGAGGATCTGTTTTGAGGTGGATATGAGTGGCATTCGGATTTTTACAGAAAAAGTTATGTGATAACTTCAATAATAATAATTTATGTTGGCCAATGATGTTGATGAAAAAAAATGCTTATAACTTTAACACGACTCATTTTGGAGCAAAATCTTAAGGAAACAAAATAGCAATAATTTAGTTTTCTATAAGATACAACTGGTTAAAAATGATGTTATTTTGTATTTTGAGAACGATTTCCGAAGTGGAAATCGAAACTTCAAAAACATAAAATGTAATTTTCATTACAACCAATGGTGACCCCCATAAAAATATAATATGTATTTATTTAACTTAAAAATGGCACAAGAAAACTGTTTCAGACCCTCTTTAATATTAAAAGGTCCAATTGCTCACAATATTTGTCAACAACCTCAGGTCCACGCTTGATAAAACGAATTCAATTTTATTCTGTGTTTGGATATAATTTCAACTTCCTTCAGTCGTCGAACGACATTGGCAGCCGGGCTTTATATCCACTTTTATTATTTTTTTTAAATCGCGCCACATTTAGGAGTGCAATAATTCTCTTTTAGGAAACTTGATTATTTAGGCTTATAAGGTTCTCTTGGTAATGGTAATACATACTGTGGGTCTCACAATAATGGTCAATGCCACTTCAGTCTCAGTGCTTGACGTGATGACTCATGGAGCTCACGGTGCGGGTTTGTTCTGCTGTTTAAAGTTAAAAGTTAATTAAACCAGTGAAAACGGCTCATTAGTGTGGGAGCTGAATAAGTTCTTATATAGAAGTTCGGTCCAAATTTGTGGTTTCATGTAGTTGTATATACCTTTAGGTGGGTAGAAACTTAACAAATAATATACGATAGAATGTCTAGAAATTTTGATAAACCATTAATTGGGTCGGACAGTGACAAAACACCAAATTTTAATTTTTTTAGAAATTAAATCAGTACTGTGTTATTATGTTTATATTGAAAATTGCCTTTAGAGTAGATTGAAAAATATTTTCTAAGCATAAAATGTATTGTCCAGTTTTTTTTTCAGAAAAATCAATACATTTAGACTGGTTCTTCCTAATTGAAAATTTCAATCTCTTAAGTTTTCAATCGATTTTTCACGACTAACTCAAAAACTTTTTATTTTATCGAAAAAACTATTAATAGATAAAATGAAGCAAGCCTATAAAAACTATGAGATTGCTTAAGCAAAAATATGCATGAAATATTTATTTTTTTCCAATAAAAACTTATGGCTTTTATGTGTGTACATATATTTGTAAATTGAGAAACTTCGTTTCATATCAACGGATGTAATGGAATAATACTTTAAATTGACAAAAATATTTGGTTCTAAATCTTTTTCTTCGCAAAAATTACCACGGTGGCAACCTCAGTAAGTTTCCAGAAACAATTGTTTTTCTAAATTATTGTTTCAGGTGTTTGAAAAATATCTTTTCCAGCGTCACTTTTAACATTTTTACAAGCTGATCTAATTTCTTTTATTAAGGCTATGCTTTCTACCATGGACAACTTTGATGATTCTAATTGAGTAATAGTTTTTTGAAGCAAACTAAAATTCGATTTAATGAATGAAAGTTGCTGTCGAGAACGTTGTTTTTAAAAATTTGTTTAACATCTAACAGAGATTGGGATCGTGGTTAGATATTTGGAGGCATTTCTTTATTAAGTTAAATCCTTACAAGAGATTCGAGGAATACTTTTTTATGCTTGAATATCAGGGAGTTTACAAAATAAAAACTTTTTTTTTAATTTGGTATTAAAAGTTTATGTTTATGTTGTGTTGGATGGGATGATGAATTGTGTATAGTCGTGTCAGTATGGGTAGGCGACTATGTGGCGACTATGTGGTCAATGTGGCGACTGCCCAAAAACTTACATCGGTCAAACTGGTAGAAACTTTGATAAACGAATAGCAGAACATAAAAGGGCTTTCAAGAATAAAAAACAGATTCGACATACGCACTTCACCTTCTACTGACAAATTTAAAATTCTTCACAATCAAAATAAAGGCCTTAAGCTATCTTTGTTAGAATCTATGGAAATCAACAAATTAAAAAACACAGATATAATTCTAAATGACCAACTTGAGACAAACAGTTCTCCCCTCCTCAACCTATTTCATTAGAGACTATAAATTTGTAAACCCAAGCCAAAAATAGATCACTTGAGAAAGGCAATCAGCCAAAACAGCTGTAGTGATAAGATTTAAAATAAATTTTGTGGAAGTTTGAAAACAAAGTTTTCAGTGTTTTATTGTTACATAAAATGAATTTTCATCAAGTAACGGTCGAATCCATGAATTATCTCAAAAATATTTTTTCCACTGTAACCATACCATTTGCAAATGATTCATTTCAAATTGTTCAAACTTTTGGATCTCATTACTGATACTTAAATAAAGTGAACTTGAAATGGATAACGATTAGGGTAGTATTTTTGTTACTTTTACGGATATTACGGATTTTTGCAGTAAAATGGACCATTTTCCTTTTATTATATCTTGAGTTTTTAGAATTATTCGTGAAATACCAAATTTGTCACCTTCAACGAGTTATAAGAACTTATATAACGAGGTATAAGATATGAAGGAATCACCTTCAACACTGATCTTATCAGAATTACAGCAAAACTAAAAAATCAATTTCTTTAATTTTTGTATAGGCTACATTTTATCTGCTAAAAGTTTTTTTCGATCAAAAAAGTTATTCGTGAAAAATCCATGAAAACACGAGAAAACATCACGATAGGTCTAAAAGAATTGATTTTTTGAAAAACTGTAAACTTTTTTGCTTAGAATATATTTTTCTATCGATTCTTGAGTTTATTTTCAATATAAAGGTTCCAACCCACCCATTGGGGTAGATTCCACCCCTAAGGTAAAGGCACACTTCGGAATAATATAATAATAATAATGTTATAATAATACTTTGCCTTCGATATTTCAGGAGTTCATTCATTATTCCGTCTTCTCTCGGTGCCTTTCTGTTTTTTTATTGAATTTAATTTAATTTATGGCATATCTTTGAAACTTCTGTAATTCAAGCATTCTTGTTGTATTGATTATTGCTTTTCGTTCCTTTAAATAGTGTCGTTAAGTATATTTTTCATCATCATCCAACCTCATTTTCAGATCCATTGTTGGATATAGGCCTCCTCCGAACGTCTCCAGTTCTCTCTATCTTTAGCTGTTGCAATCCATCCAGGGTTGATTACAGGGTTGATTGCAGCAGATATGTTATTATTTTCCTTTAATTCTGCCATTTCTTTCCGTTAATTCCTTATAATTCTCCATATTTGTTTTAGTGCATCGTAGAAGTTGTTTTCCATTATTTTTGTAAACTGCTCCCGTTGTTCATTATTGTTCTTCTTATCAACTCCTTTGTTTGATTTATTATTCTTTTATAGACTTCTCTTAATTTCGGAGTACTTTAATTTTTATACTTCAGGGAGGCCTCCCGTTTTTCTTTACGTTTCTCGTTTATTTCTTTTTTAAACGTGATAAATCGTTAATAACATCATAATACCCTAAATCGTAAGATATTACGTGTAAAATTTGTTATCTTTTAAAAAAGTTTCTAAGTACATATTTTGACGAAGTTGTCTAGTTAGCTCCTTAACTAAATGATGTCTTAATACATAAACGAGAATATTAAGGTCGTTTAATATACTACTAAGGACGTCTGTACGAGAATGGGGCTTCGTGATATTATTATCCATGATAATTATTAAACTTTACTTTTATCAGCAGGTGGTCGTTGTATTACTTAATGTTTAATTGGCGCCACAGTTATTTTAATTCAAACTTTAATGTCTGGTTTTAACCTTTAATCGTTTTAAAAATATTTTAAACTCGATAAAAATGAGATCAACATATTTTAATGTAGTCCTGGTTAAGGTTGGGTGAATTTTTGAGCATCATTTGTCAATTCTAGTCGAAATTGATAGGTACCTTATCCACAGCGTCACAGTAGCGTCAGGAATAAGATCCTTAAAGTAGACTGTTGCTCTCAATTTGGTAACTTAATTTTCATAGATTGAACTATTGAACATAGAAACCTGACTAATAAAATCAGAATAATGCTAAAACAAAAATGGGATATGAAAGTAAGTAGCAACACAGAGAATACAATACACAGAACTTTGTTTGACAATAAGGAAAAATATTAAGGAATACATAAGACAATGCCATGAAATACTAGAAGAAACTGCAATAGAAATCAGGAAAAACTACATGACAGCATTAATCATTGAGAAGAAGCTAATCGTTGCTCTAACAAACAAAAACGCAGAATTACAGATAGAAATGAAATAATACAACCCGTGTACTTCTTCAGAATTTTCCACTACCAGAGGTGTCCGATAAGGAGACGCAATATTCCCAAAGTTCTTCACTGTAACTTATAAAAATATATTCAGCAAAATGAACTGACAGAACAAAGGCCTATCCATTGAAGTTGGCCTAAAAGTGAACTTGACAAAAACAACCATGTACAACAAGCTAATGGAGGTCCAATATGTAATAATAAACAACACTGCACTGGAATAGTAGACGAGTATGTATACCTGGGACAATTAATACATAAATCTGGCTTCTTACTCCCAGAAATCAACATAAAAATGAATCTGTGATTTGATGACTACCAATCTTGACATACGGCTGTGAAACTTGGACAGATATAACAGCGAAACTCAAAGTCGCTCAAAGGTCAATGGAGCGAAGCACGCTAGGTATAACCATTGATTAAAATTACCATACATGTGTAGTTTATAATCAATGGTATAACAAAGAAAGATCGCAAAAGAATAGAATGGATCAGACAGAAAACCGAGTTAACTGATGTAATCCACAAAGTTAAATATTTAAAATATCAGTGGGCGGTGCATTTAGCTAGAGCAACTGACAATGGATGATCCACTAAAATTACATTGTGGTATTCAAGCGGCCTTAAGAGACCAAGGCGACGGCCAAATTTAAGATGGGGTTATGATGTAAGGAAACAAGCTGGTACAACATGTCACAGGAACGAGAATCAGTTAGCAGAATCAGAATACTAGACAATCGTTGGCAGAAATGAAGAACGACTATGTAAGGTAAGCTGCACCATATAATCGGTAGAATACGAGAAGATTCCATTTCCATTTTTTTTGATTTAATATACTCCCAAGATCTTTTTAGGTTATCATCATCTGCCCAAAGATGTGAGCAAGGGTAAAAAATGTGCCTTTAAAATTAATGTAAAGAAAACAACAACACTGGTAATAATGAAATAGAATAATCTAAACATAAAAATGACAAACGAATTAAAAAGTTTAAATGTCTAAGATGCTGGTTACATGACACCTTAGGCTCAGCACTATAAGTCAAATGTACATTAGAACAGGCCAGAAACGAATTCTAAAAATGAAGCAATTCTTAATCAACCGAGACCTTGATCCAACTCTACGGTATCGCATGATAAAATGTTATACAGTGATTAGTACGTTAAGACCCCGCAAAATAACAGAAAAGATGGAAAAAACATTGTGAAATAAAAAGAAATGAAACTAGTAGAGGTGGGAAATTATCGACAGAAACCTATAATTATTTACATTACATTACCATTATCGATAGTTTCCCACCTATAGACGTTAACTTATGAGTTAGTTGACTTCAGTAAGAATTATTATAGGTATGACGTCGAACATCTACGAACTCGTCTTGGAGCAGACACGCATCCATAATTTAAAAATTATTACCTTTTTGGAATAGAGTTAGAAATTAGTAAAAAACGGAAGACATCTTACTTTGGACATATTTTATATATTAAGACACGAGAGATATAACTTCCTTCAACTAAAAATGGAAGGAAAAATAGTAGGAAAGCGGGGTCCTGGCAGACGACAAACTGGCTGCATAACATTAAGGACTGGGTAGGACTAGACCTCCAAATTTGAATAAGAAACGTACAGGAACCCCCATTAGAGACGACACCTAAAGAAGAAGAAGACGAAGAAAAGCGTTCACTTATGCTCTAAAAATACTTTCCATTCCTGAAAGATGATTTAATCAAACCGTATTGTCGTGGAAGGGACATGAAGGAACATGGGCTTGAACAAGTATAAATTATGAGAACTGTAATAATAATTTTTTATGCCATCTTTTTGTGACTAAATTATTTTTCTTTTGTTTTAGGTGAGTGTTTTGCAAACATGAGTGTTTGAGTAAGTAGGCTTGAAATTACATTTTAATTAATTGTTCGCTATTATATTAAATACCGATAAACTAGTTCAAAAAAATTATGTATCTATAAGATGGACTGATAACTTATTATATTACGATATATGCATTACAATATACGCTCCAATAAATCAATACAAAAGTCGGTGTTGATTTTTTACCCATGTTTTAAATAGTCAATGAAAATAATTAGCTGCCAAAATACAGAGGCTACAACCTTTGCGGCAGTTTGTTCCGTTTTTGCTTGCTTTCTCCGGGTGCTTTCCACTCAGATGAATACTGATTTGACTCCACAGTGAAGTAATGGATCCATCCATTGTGACGTACCAAGACTTATCAACTCGTTATTTTTGCTTTCTTCTTCTTCTTCAGATGCAAATCCACTAATAGATGTTTGCGATCACATTTTCCATTAATTCTCTATTTCTTGCAATATGTATCAGAGATTGTATGTCGTTAATCCCTGTCTATTGCCTTATTTTTCGGAGCCAGGACATTTTCTTGCGTCCCATTCCTCTTTTGCCTTCAATTTTACCCTCGATTATAAGTTGAAGGAACTGGTATTTTTCATTTCGCATGATGTGACCTAGATACGCCGTTTTCCTTTTCTTGATGGTTTCGAAAAGTTGGCGTTCTTGGTTTATTCTTTTAAGGACATCTCTATTTATGATTTTCGCTGTTCATGGTATTTTTAATAGATGGCGATAGAGCCACATTTCGAAAGCTTCTGATCTGTTTATCTCCATCGTTTTGAGTATCCAGCCCTCTACGCCATATAGCAGCACTGATTACACGTAGCACATAGTAAACCTTAGTCTCAGTTGAAGATCGAACTCTGAACAAGTCAGTACCTTCTTGAATTTTACGAAAGCTTGTCGAGCTTGCTCAATGCGACATTTTACTTCCCTGTCCGATGCCCAGTCTTCAAAAAGCCACGATCCCAGGTATTTAAATTTACTCACTCTTTCAATGGACTTAGTATTCAGTGTTATGGTGGAGTTTTCAAGTGCATCCAAGTTTCTGGAGATGACCATAAATTTGGTTTTTTTGGTATTAATCTCTAATCCCAGTCGCTTACTGTATTCTCCGATTATAGTGACAAGTTGTTGAAGATCGACTATGTTGTCACAAATTAAGACACCATCATCAGCATATCGTATGTTGTTGATGAATACTCCATTCACTTTGATTCCCATCTTTGCATCCTCCAAAACTCTTGAAATATGGCTTCCGAATAAATGTTAAATAAAAGAGGGGAAAGCACACATCCCTGTCGAACGCCCCTTCTTATATGTATGGGTTTGGATATAGAATTTCTATTTTTAACTGTGCCGTTTGATGCCAGTACAAGTTTTCAATGCATCTTATGTATTTTTGGTCTCTATCAACTTTCTTGAGGATCTGCATTAACTTGTGGTGTTGGACACGATTTTTGCTTTGGTGTGAGAAAACGCGGCACCCATTTTGAAAATAGCTTTCTCATACTCAAATGTTTGTATATAATAGTGAAAACACTACTCTTTGACCACTTTAGAGTGTCAGCTATCTCTGACAATTTCACTTTCTGGTTTTCCATAATCATTTTCAGCGTTCTTTTGATGTTTTCGGGAATATCTTCCTCGTTTGGCCTTCCAGATCATTGGTGTCGGTACGACCACGTTTGAATTCAGAAAACCATAATTTAATGGTTGTAATCGATGGAGCAGAGTCCCGGTAATATTTTTTTAACCATTGCTCAGTTTGGACGAAATTTTTCTCCCAAACAACGCAAAAATCAACACACGAAATTGCCTTTAATTTTATTAGCGTCGCAATTTCATGATTAGGGCCGGGATTTACTGTCCGAGATTATAGTAATAGTTCACATTCTTGTCAATGAAATATTAAGATGGAAATATGTAAGGAAGCTTTTTGCGTCAGCTGTTTTTTATTATAACTGACTGCATCGAATCGGTTTGCGTCTATCGAAGATCTTCCATTCATGTTATTATCTTAAAATACTTTTACCTTTAAAAATTATTTTACGTTTCTATTTTTACAAATAAATATTTGGTACATACAAATAAGAGCAAAAACGCCATAGTATAAAAGCTAAAAATACTGCCATTAAAAATTCTTGAAATTTAATAATCTACAAACATTAAATACTTAATGTTGATGTAATAAAATAATATGATAGCACAACAATATTATTTAAAACAAAGAAAACCATGATTTATAATATGTAATTACAAAAATACAAAAAGCACACTTATTAAATACATATAGTTTCAAAAGTTCTGCATTACCCCTCATATACACGATTTTTATACTTTCAAAAATATCCTTATCACTTATTCAATAGGACTTTTTTATATGAAATACCCTTTTGTTTGTAAAAATTAAATTAAATACCCATTTAATTGGTCTGGTCGGCGCACCTTAACTGGCTCCCGAACTCTGTAAAACCACTTTATTCCTATAGGAAGTGGCTCCCAAACCCATACATGAATTGGCTCCCGCTCATTACGAAATTCTAAGAAATTGAATCTCCTTCTGAAACTTGGTTTTTGAGGAAAAGAGGTATTATATACACTAGAAATTAGAAATGTAGTAAATAATTTATTAATTATAGATACTGCAACTTACAGACTATACAGGTTGGTGTCTTTTTGACATATTTTTTACAAACTCAAAAGCAGTTATACGTTTTTCCTGTAAAAAATGTATTTGATGTTCAATGGATTTTTTTATGACGTATTGATTTTCGGTATACTCTTTTAGGGATACTACTACTTCTTACTTTGATGTATTTAATATAGGGTATCTATTGTAACATTTTTCAGAGCCTAAAAAAAATTGAAAATGTTCGGATGGCAAGTATAAACAAAGAATTAAATTTTGAGTGAAAACTCACATACATTCGTCGATCTTTGTAGAGACGAACTATTTTCGGCCCACATGGTATGTGGAACTTTGGTGCCCTGAGCAGTGTATCCACCAAGAAATGTGCAAATTTTTGAACTGCTGAATGTCTGAGTAAGATTCAATATCAATCGCAAAACAATCCCCTACGTCTTCGGAATACACAAAAGAAAGACTAAACAAATATTTTAAGTAACACATGTCTAATTATTTCAAATATTCCGTTGTCAAGCCCAGTTTCTGAATCCAGTCAAGCCTTTTGATAAAGTTCAGCATGAAAAATTGTTGTATGAACTACAGAAAATGATGCTAGTCGGAAAAAATTGGTGTGCGACAAGGTTATCATGTCTCCATTGATCCTTAACTTAAACTCTGAATGCATATTCAAACAAGACCCTTAAACGACCAATGATCATTTCTGGGAAATATCTGTTTCTTTTATTAGGAGAGCTATTACTTTAAGCAAATACTGCAATTTAAAGCAATAAACATTTTTTAATCTGAATCTGAGAGATTATATTTTCTATCCGTTATAGATTAACTATCCGTTAACGAAAATTTTAGAATTATTTTGATACAACATATTCTCGATCAAATATCGAAAAAGTTATAGAAAAAGTTTAGTATACAAGGCAAAAATTTATATTAAATATCATTGCAAAACATTCAATTTATTAGAATTCAGTCAAAATAAGTCAATTGTATGGTCCATGTGAGAATGAATTAGAGGTTAGAATATTAATATATATATATATATATATATATATATATATATATATATATATATATATATATATATATATATATATATATATATATATACTAGTGTATTTAGGCGGCACACGCCCTTCCGGTAGGGACTATGGAGGAGTATCACCAAGACGCAAGCCCTTATCTCTTGCCGTACTGCTCCACCATAGGTCGATCAGACACCAGCATATTCTAGTCTAAGCCGTAGATTCACTTAGAATTTTAAACTGCTGCGTTAGCCTTTTTGTTTTCTGTACACCGAGCTGGGAATCGAACTCACATCCGCTGAATCACTCGCAGTGAAGCGAATGAGAATCCGACCGCCCAGTCTGCTTGGCTATCTGATCGACTGGAATAGATAGAATATTAATAAAAGCTTATGTTATTCTCGAAAAAAATTTAAATAAGCACTAGATGTCACCGAAATTGATATAAAAATAAACAGTAAATATATAAAAAATGTCAAGTATGCAGACGATAACGTTCTGATAGCAAAAAAAATAGAAGACAAAAATTACAATATATATATATATATATATATATTATATATATATATATATATATATACAGATTGAACCAAATTAAAATGCAACATACAATTTAATACATGTCTGTTTGAACTGCATTTGAAATAGTGGACCAATATAAAACTTGGACAAAAATAAATCCATACCTGGGTATAGACATTGTATAAAATATCGTTCAACTATCTGTCTCGCAACAAAGTTGTTTGCGTAAGACGGGTTTGTCTAAGGAAGCGATAATAGTTCAGGAAATGAAGCTCGAAAAAAGTTAAAACCTCGCAATTTTTTCGTCCTGCATGTATCCAGTTGAAATTTTAACAGAAGGTAGGTGATAGCCCAAGGATCAAAATCTATATCGAACCAAAGTGCGCTGAAGGGTTTTAGGGGTGAAAACTACCGCTAATTGTCAAAAATTATAAAATAACATATTAAACCTGAATATGGGTAAGATTTGGTTTGAATTAGTTAAATAATGATTATTTTATACTTTTGAATAGAATTCTATCATATTTCAACCCTTAAAAAGCAACCCTTGTTAGAGATTAATGTAAAAAAATTACTAATTCTAAAAAAATGATTTCGCCTTGGATCGATTTGGATAAAAATTTGGATTTAAGCTCAATTCACCCGCTGCTTTATAGTTTATGTCATGTCGACGAACCCTGATTGTTCTTAGGGGTGAAAACTACCCCTAATTGTCAAAAATTATAAAATAACATATTAAACCTGAATATGGGTAAAATTTGGTTTGAATTAATTAAATAATGATAGTTTCGTGCTCTTGAATAGAGTTCCATCATATTTCAACCCTTAAAAAGCGACCCTTATTAGAGATTATTATAAAAAAAATAGTAATGCGAAGAAAATGATTTCACCTTGGAACGATTTGCATAAAAATTTGGAATTAAGCTCAACTCATCCCTCTGCTTTATAGTTTATGTCATGCCGATGAACCCTGATTGTTCTTAGGGGTGAAAACTACCCCTAATTTTCAAAAATTGTAAAATAATATTACAAATATTAAGATGAGTGAAATTTGGTTTGGATTAGTTAAATAGTGATTTTTTTATACTTTAAAATACAAATTCATACATTTTCAACCCTTAAAAATCAATTGTTATGAGTGCTATAGGTGAAAACAATTTTTTGCAAAAATTTTGCAACTTTTCAACTTTTGAAAATCACCCTTTACAACATTGCAGTTTTTATAAACTAATTTATAAGATATAAATTGAAAAAAGTAGAATTAAATACAAAAAAATTTATCAACATAAAAAGGCACCATATATTCTTATACATTTACATAAATAGTTGAAAATATTTACATTTATAGGTAAAACAATTATAATATTAATTTTATTCGTCACCAATTACATCTTCATCGTGATCTATGTCATCCTCATCTTCTTCAATTATTGGTGGACTGTTATTACACCCTTCACCTGAGCACCCAGAACAAGTAGAGTTACAGTATAAACCAACTCTTCTGCACCCACATGAAATGCCGCATCCTTTTTTGCATTGGCAAAAAATAATTTTCAAAAGTTCATCAGGTGCAGGTTGTTTGTTCATGCGTACGGGTAATAACAAACCATCTTTGGAATACCATCCCCAATCTGTTGCTCTGATATTTTCATTGCCAAGCCATAGACATATGAGCAGATGTTTTATTCTGTTGTATGGAATTTCAAAATAAGAACGCTTAAAATTTCGCCTATAACGTCTCACTTGCTAATATACCGGTTTTGTAGATTATTATGCTCCGAAATGTACTGTACTATACTAATGGAATTTTCCGGAAAAAAATTAACTGGTTTTTTTAACGTATTTCCTTTAATTTTTAACGATAGAGTGTTTCTTCAAAAACGATTTGTATATAGGTTGTAAATGATGCTTTAAACGGCTATATCTCGCCAAATATTCATTGTACAACAAATCTAAATAAAGAATAATTTTAGTCATTAAAAAAGCTACAATTTGGTAATTTTTATTTTTTTCATATATTCAGTATTTTCGGGCATATTTAAAAAAAGAAGGGTAAAAAATATGAAATTGTAAATCGTTTCTCGCTTTAAGCTGTACTTTTTCTAAAACTAAGCATTTTAAATGGGTTAAACTTCTTGGGCGTATTAACAATACATGTACAAAGGGAATTGCAGAAGGATGAAGATCGATTTTAATTATGGTGGTGGTTAGGGGGTTGTTTTCATCGATTTTTTCGTAAAAAATGAGGTATTGACCTTATTTTCATCATAACTCACTCAATTTTTGAGCTAGAGTCTTTTTTTATGATAGGTCTATTTATGCTCTTTAAAAAAGGTTTTGAGTTTTCTTCCAAAAATGCTTCATTTTTCCGATATTTGACTTTGAATCTTTCAAATTTGGCATTTGATGAAAACCGCTGAACATTGATAGGCCGTATTTCGGTTCCTATTATATCGCAAAAACATTTTAAAAAATGAATTGTATTTGTCTTTTTAAAAGCTACAAATTTGTTCTCTACAATTTTTTTGATAAAATGCACCATTTTCGAGTTATTCGCGAAAAATCGATAAAAAACGTGGATTTTTTCGTCTAAAAGTTGTTACTTTCAATCGCGAATAACTTGAAAAATATCATTTTATAAAAAAAAATGTATAGTACATTTTTTGTTTAGAATCACTTTTTTAATCGAAACCTGTAGTTAAAACGTAAAAAAAATTTCAGCCGGAGATGGGGTGGCAACCACCCCCTAGGCTTTGGCGCACTTTGGTTCGATATAGATTTTGATCCTTAGGCTATTACCTACCTTCTGTTAAATTTCAAGTCAATCCACGCAGCACGAAAAAATTGCGAGGTGAAATGCTTCATCTCCTGGACTATAAGTGGTTTGACAGCATAATAAAATCGTAGATTTATGTGTAGCTTTCAATTTTTATGAGTTCAGAATCCAGCAGCCCGCTGAAGTATGGGATTTTTATAATATAATTATTTGACAATCTTTTGTTGGCCAACCACCTAGAGCAGAATTGAGCCGAAATACAATATATTCCTATGTTCCGAATTTATTTCGTTCAATCTGTATATATATATATATATATATATATATATATATATATATATATATATTATATATATATATATATATATATATATACTATAAATAGAATAGAGCAAACAGAGTCTCAGGTTGCCTGAATGAAACAATATTGAGAAATAAGAAATAACAATATGGAGAAAGAAATGAAAGAAAAGAAAACACGACCTGATACAGAGAGGAGAAAAGGGTTGTTAGAAACAGCAGAGATGAAAACACTTGAAGAAATTGGTAGTAAAACATTATGAGACAGAGCTGGAAGTTCAGATATACGACGTAGATGCAAGGTGGAGAACATCAAGAACTGGGTAAGGAATATAAGAGTAGAATAGAACGATCATATAAGCCAAATGACAACAAATAGTGTAGTAAAGACGGCAAGAGACGGTTTCCTAATAGGAAGACGATCAGTAGGAAGACCACGTAAACAATGGAACCACAACATACCGGAGGAACGACAACACATTGAAACACAGATTTATGTCTGCATAAAATGAAAAAGACGACTATAAATAGGCATAATTATAGACAGAGAGTTGTAGAGTTATAGACAAAGTTAATAATGTAAGTGAAGCAATAGCACTGACAATAAATCTTCAAAAAAACTAAAGTAATTGTGCTTAGCAAATCCGATGAAAATTGTCACCTTGACCTAAATAACACTTAATTATAACAAGTTCACAAATTCAGATTCTTAAAATGATAAGTGGGATCCAGATATAGAAATAAAAGCACAAATAGAACAAGCTAGGAAGATATACAATAAATGGAAGCAAATTATTTATAACTGATAACTAAGCTTAGACATTCGAATTAGAGTTATTAAATGCAACGTTTGTTCAGTCCTGTATGGAGTCGAAGCCTGGACATTAAAATTAAATACCATGAGACATTATTGCATAATGCGTAGGATATCATTGACATAACACATTACGAATTGAATAGTATTAAACACCATAAATAGAGAGTTAGAACTTATAACAACGTTTAAGAAAAAAAGACCTCGTACCTAGGCCACATAATGAGAAATGACAAATATCATCTGCTAAAAATAATAATTGAAGGGAAGATGGATGGTTGGAGAGGAGAAGGCATGTTATGGCAACTTGTGGAAATTATATTTAAAAATTTTCGCTTAATTTTTCAGTGGGTTGCATTTTCTAAGAGATATGATCAAGTAGAAATAAGTTTGCGGCGAAGGGTATACGAATACCTACCTACCTAAACTTTCCAGAATTTGCAAGAATTATCGTTTTATTTAAAGGCCATTCACAGCCGTTTGTGGCGGAAATAGTGGGTGTTTCTGACAGTGATGTCTCACAGATGTAGAGTAGTGGAATAGATAATTTCTGAAGGCAAATAGCTCGCTCTAGTAGACCCCGAGTTACCAATGAGCAACAGAATAGATATATCAGAATTTTTATTAGGAGAAATTATTCTACGTCTATACCAGCCCTCCAAAGATAATTCAGGCGTGCTGCAGTAGTCAGAGTATTGTTGGCTACAATAAGAGTTCCTCTACATACATACAGCTCCCTCAACAGTTTTGTAATTTTGTGCTTTTTTCAGACCAGAGACTCTGTTTAACTAGTGATAGCCGACGAGTTCGTGTTTGGCGAGAGCCAACAAGAGCTGCACAACTAGTACATGCCCATCCGATTCTTTCTTTCGCTGGTGGCAGTGTTATGTTTTGGGCAGGTAGTATGGCAGGTGCACGCACGAGATAGGTGGTTATTGACGGGACTCTTAACAGGAAATAGATAATCACATCGATTTTAGAACCTCATTTGAGATTATGGCAAGGAACTGTGGGTGAAAATTTTGTATTTATGGATGACGACGCCCGTTTACATAGGACTCGAGCAGTTAATGACTATATTAAGACAGAAAGTATTCGCCGTTTGGAGTGGCCTGCGATTTATCCAGACATGAACCCCATTGAACATGCATGAGATGTGTTCTTCAGAGCTATTCATACCCGAAGGAGTTCTAGAACCCATCATGAACTTACAATTGCCTGTAGAGAAGAATGGGAGAAACTTCCACAGGAAATGATTGATCGACTTATTAGCTGTATCAGAGCTCGAATCCAGACTTGCATCGATGCCTGTCGTAAAAATACACGATATTAAAATTGTTGAGTAAATATATTTTAATTAGAACATAATTTTTTTAGTTGTTAATTTTTTATTTGTTAAAATAAAAACAGCATCTCTTTTAAAACAAAAATATCTGTCTGTTTTTAATATATGTTTGTTTGTTTAATTTAGTTTTTTATAGTGTACGCCATATATTTTAAAAAAGTGTAAAATATTTTGGACACATTATAAAAATCGAACCTGTTTATAATTTTTTTTAGTTATTGATTTTCAATGAAACCCATAAGTACTAAAAATTTAATAAACAAATTGAAAGTGCTTCGTTGTCGGTTGGCTAACCCTTTTATTCCACTCATTAGCCCTCGACACTTTGCAGACACTCCCGTTTTGTTTGTGGGTGTAACTTTAACGCCACGACCTAAAACTTATTTTTATCATTCTGCCGTTGGTGCCGACAATCCATTGAGGGGCTCCTGGGTTTCGTTAACCCAAATACGGAGCTTTGCCTTTATATCCTTTAATATAGACAGGACCTCACACGGGTTAGAATATGTTACTTAATGGCTAGCAAATAGATTTTGGTTGGCATCGCTTTTAGAGTGACCAAAACTTGCTGTGATAGTTTTGTATTTTCTTTTGTGATAGGTTAGTATTAGATCTTTTTTATGTGGTTTTTTTAATAGAAACCTTCATTAAACATTGGTGTACTTAAAGGGATAGTAAGGACAAAAAGATAAATTAAATATAAATAGTCTCTGACGGCCTGTGCATTAATTTAAACCAAATTTTCTTCATACCGTATACCCATAAAGTCGATTTGAAGTTGTTGAAGTGCAGAAATAATTTGATTTCTTAGTAAATCAAGATATGTTACTATGTTAGATGTCATCGATGAAAAAAGGACCAATAATATGATCTCCCAAAATTCCAATTCATGTGCACATACGCACCCAAAAGCTTATTTTCCTGAGAAGAATAACGTACAATGAATAGATTAAGTTTGCTGTGAATTGTGAAGGAGGACTTGTCTGCAAACAAAGTATTCTTCAAAAAATTATTATTTTCATTGTATTTCTCAAGTGAAAAAAAGTTAAACAAAATTTCATATCTCAGTCTGTTTTAAAAACACATGTACGGAAATCATTGAAAGGCTCGACTTTTCAACAACTCGAGAAAGTGGTTTCTGCAAAAAAGATAGGAGGGCGTACCAATCTCTGGACCAATGTGTGCTAATCAATTTAAGATTTTTTATGAACACTTAAAAAATCAAGGAACCTTTTAATGCGATCAGTGGTGGTTTAATAGATAAAAGTTGCCACAAAATAAGCTTCTTGTGGATAGTGCTGGTGCTCATCCCAATGAGGCAGCCCTAAGATCTGACGATGGAAATTTTTTTGTCCTTTTTTTCAACTAATGTTACATCAAGAGTTTGGATGGAGTTGATCTGACGAAGTTTTGTAAATCGTTAACTATCTAAGATGCAATTTTTGCTGTGGCAAATGCATGGAGTAGAGTGAAAAAGAAGAAAGAAGACAAAATAACGCTAAATGGAAGATAAAGCTAGGTCCCACGCTGGGTTCTAAAGCTAAATTTTTGAATTTGGTTTTAGGGTAAAGGTTTTGAATCTGTCGTAGTTCATAACTTGATTCATCCTAAAAAGAGAGTCAAAACGAAGAAAATGATAGAACGATATCAATTAAAAGAATAACTAGCCAGGAGGCTGAGGGAAGTGCCAATCGTATCGTATCTTGTCGAAATTTTAAACTTGCGGAGAATACGTGAGAAGATAAAAAAATTGTAAGTTTTTAACACCGACATAAAGTGATTTACTTTTTTTGAAAAGCATCTTCTTCTAAAGATATGATATTGATTAACACATTGACCCATCTGATTCTATTCACTTTAGCTCGTAATAGATTAGTTGAGGTCAGACCAGTCCTTTCCTAAGATTGGACAGCCAGAATATATCATCGTCTCTTCCCCTTAATCTGGTCTTGTAGAATTGACCATGAAGTCGGCGAATTTCAAACATTGCGAAAGTTCACTCAAATATTGCGAAAGTTCAAAGACTCAGATGGCTCGGGCACGTAGTTAGAATGCAGGAAGGAAGAGTCCCCAAATACTGAAGCTAGTACAAAACAGAAAAAGAGGACAACCACGAAGAAAATGAATGGAATCGGTAAAAGAAGACTTAAGATTATTAGGAATTCAAAACTGGAGAAACCTAGCACAATATATCATGAAATGGAAGAAAACCATTGCCTTAGAGCGTGTTTAATCTGATGCATATATAGCATTTATTATTGTGCATAATGTGGCAGAAGTAAGCTATTTTTTGTTATTTCGGTGTTAATAATTTCTTCGTCATTTCTTACCTAAATACTTCATAGCTACCTCAAAAACGCTAAAATATATAACTGCTTATAAATGTAAATGCAAGTTAATTTAGGGACTTACGTATTTTTTTTTAATTTAATTTTTTGTTGTTTAATGTAAAATTTGTATATCTTTTTATGCAATGAGTTAGGTTGAACTTATGAGTTTATGTTTTTTTATAATCCTTTTATGGTAGGTACGCGTGTATGTACATTTTATATGCATGTATGTACGTATAAAAAAGCATAATGTCCTACGACCCTTAAAACTCGAGTTAGCCTTTTTTAATTCACCGTAGTATTCACCGTAAATTTGTTTAGAAACAAAACCATTTTATAAGGAACCATTTGAAAGATTAAAAGTTCAAGTTTAGACAAGAAAATATAAAAACGATTCATTAAAAAATGAGCCATTCATGAAGCGTCAAGGAAAGATCGGCGGTTTTAAAGCGAAACGATTTTACGATTTAAAAAACTGAATTCATAAATTCAAATTTCTAAAAGTCGCAATATTTCCGGATTTATTCAACGAAAATTGATGTTTTTTTTTTAATTTGGTGTACCTCGTGACATAGATCATAAAAATGCATTTATTTAATTTGTGAATTGTTTATTTACCCGAGTAATTTGTAATAAGAATTTAAAATAAATATTTATTTTGGAAAATGTTACTTTTCTCTTAATGTTAGTAGTAGAAAAGATTCTGAAATAATAAGCTTAAATATGCATGTATTATAGTTATAAATAATATATTTTACAAATAAATTTTACAAAAATTAATTTTTTATTTGAAAATCGAATCTATATAGGTTATTATTTCTTAAATTATGCTTATTATTTTTACAATTACTTTTTCTCGAAAATATCAAAAATATATTATACCCAAATTATTTGTTATAAATTTTGTGTATAAATAATAATTATGGAATTAATCTGTATATATACTTAATTAAGGTATTATTACAATTTACATACTTAATTTTACTATTTTTGTTTATAATTATAGAAAGTTTATAACAATTAATTTGTTTAAAATATACTTGCCATATTTTTTAGTCAAGAAAAGTAATTGTAACAATAATAAGCATAATTCAAGAAAAATTAACACTTATAAATTTGGGTTGTTATAATTTCTTTGTAAAATTTATTTTTGAAAGATATTTATATCTATAATATACACATATTTAAGTGCTGTTCCTAACCTTTTTTGGTACTAATAATAAGAGAAAAGTAAAATTTTGCAAAATAAATATTTATTTTAAATTGTGTAAACAAATTACTCTGTTTAATAAACAATTTACAAATTAACTGCATAATTGAATTTTGTGTAATCTCTGCAACGAGGTACCCCAAATTAAAAAAATCATCCATTTAGGTTGATTAGAACCAGAGGCATTGCGACTTTTATTTTGAATTTATGAAATTCAGTTTCTAAACTAATAAAATTGAGAAATAAAAAAAAGCTAACTCGTGATCTAATGGTCGTAGGATATTGAATTTTTCTTTCAAGTGCGTATAAAAATGACGACATTCCGAATAAAAAAAAATTAACTTTCTATATGTTGATGCATCTGAGTTATTGTAAATGTTTAAAAGGTTAAATTCACAGTACTTTTGTAAACCTATTTTACAAGATTTAACATAATTTTTATTAATCATTAAATTATTGGATTGATCAAATACGCCCTAGTCTCCAATTTTGTGCTTTTAGAATTTATCGCACCCTTGCTTCACAAGTGACACAACTCAAAAATGATAGCATTTGAGTTATCACTATAAACATCATCCGTAAACAAACCGACACAAATCATCAAAAGCATTTTAACTTGCATTCCAAAAATTCCGTGAGATGGCGACTGGATTCTGTTTTGATGATTTCCCACTCGGCATTTCCCCTGCAGCATAAGTGTCACAATTTTAGTTGCGTGCCTGCCTTGGTCGTTGTTAGACGTCGCGCTTACTACTAAAATCGCACTATTTTGAATTGTGCCGTTTTTGATGATTATTTTGTATTTTCTATTGACAATATTTTGAGTTACCACAGTTTTGTTAAAAATTTGTGAAGAGAGTAAACTGCATTAAGTGAAATTGGTTCACTTTTGTAAATTAAAGTAAGTAAAACATGTATTTATAATTTGAGTTATGTCACTTTTATTGATGTTATTTGTGACGAGCACAAAGATAAGCAAATAAAATATCTTTATGTTAGATGTTTTTTTGCTAACGAAGTCGAAATAAAGTTTAGTTTTTTCCGTGTTTATACTGAATCAGAACAAAATAAACGTGACAAAATGTAGGTTCTATTCTTTCTGAAAACATTTTAATAAATAAATCACATTTAATAAATCAACTGTCAACTGCCAAATCCTCTGTCAATGGGACCCAGTAGCAGCTCTCTTACAGAAAAATGTAATAATCCTGCATCTAACGGAAATATTAATTTAAACTTTAAATCAAACACACTACCAACCCTAGTTTCAACAAAAGATGACATAAGTTTGAATTTTATTGGACAACATAATGATATTGTCTCTCAAGGCGTTGAACCAGAATGTAGCAGAAATATCATTTACAAAGCATCATACAGTTCTGAGCGTCCCACTAAATCACATTTACGAAGACAGCCAGAAAGAAAGACTTTCTCCGTCTTTCTTTGTAAAGAGTTCTCCTGTACAAAGTGAAGAAAGTGATGTAGATGATTCGTATGCAGATCCAAATTACAATCAAAGCTTTAGCAGTTCCTTTGAAAGTGATTTGGAAGAAGAAAAGGAAACAGATGTAATCGGCTATAGACTTAATGGATGAAGTTTGATTGATAAGAGAAAAAAAAGGAAAGGAAAGAAAGAAAAGCAAGACCTGATACGTTGGGATGTTAAAAATACTAAACTATTTAGAAATTCGGAAAAGAATTTCAAACATTAAAATATTCAAAATTTCAAAAACATATAAAAATACATTCCAAACAATGTATTTTCAATTAAAACCATTGGTTAATTACCAATAAATACAGTACATAAGAAAATACGTTTCACGCGTTCATTTAATGTGCTATAATATTATTTATTCTATTAAACGTAAAGACTGTTCGATCGAGTTAACACAAAAAGCGACAATTTATTTAGGATCCACTATTTATTTTCATTAGGAAATAATCCCGTCATTTACTACCGAAATAAAAACGTCGGCACTGTAGGCTCCCGTTCAATATACAAGAGCCAACAGCGATTCTTTTGAATTAAACCTTTATAAAAATAGTCTAGTAAAAATGTTTAATTTTATTATTATGATATAGGGGATTAAGCCACAATTATTGGTTACAACCAAAATCACATTTTTAACTAACTGGTGTTTGAGTTTCGACTTTCGTTCTCAAAAAAGGTTATTATAAACAAATTCTTGACTTGTTGATTTCTTCTTTTAGTATTCGCAATCAAAACCTGCCACATTCAGCTAATGAGTTTGCTACACATTTTTCTTGTTTGTCACATGTCTGTGACGGAATTGTTGCACTGTGAATACAGAGTATTTTATAGGTGCAGTATCTTTCTTGTGTGTTGTTGGGTTTTGTTTTGGACATCTCTTTATCTCTTCTTTGGATCTCAGTGTGTTGGTTGTTTGCAACGTTGTTGTGATGTTGTTCGTTCGTTGTGGCTACAGAAAATGTAGGTTTAAATATAAATATCTCGAAAACAAAAATCATGACCAATTTGGTACCCAACCAGAACATCAGTATTGGTGGGAAAGAAATAGAACTCGTAGATAGATATAAATACCTGGGACATGAAATTATGATTGACAGGGATAACCAGACTCAGGAACTGAAGAGAAAAATCGGCCTTGGGTGGGCAGCATTTGGAAAACTGAGAGAAACTTTTAAACGTGAGCTGCCCACATGCCTAAAGAGAAATGTATTTGATCAGTGCGTCCTCCCAGTCTTGACGTACGGAGCAGAAACACTTACCTTAACAAAAGCAGCAGCTACCAAACTGAGAGTCACGTAAAGAAGAATGGAGCGGTCCATGTTAGAAATAACTCTGCGAGACAGAATAACCAACGAAGACATCAGGAGAAGAACCGGAGTGACTGACATCATCGAGAAGATAGCCAGACTAAATGGAGATGGGCAGGACACATAGCCAGAATGACAGATTGGCGATGGGCAAAGAGGTTATTGGAATGGAGGCCAAGGGAAGAGAAGAGAAGCGTCGGTCGACCACGTACAAGATGGACTGACGATTTAAGAAGACTCAATAAACACTGGATAAGAGCGGCGCAAGATAGAGGGTTGGAAACATGAGGAAGAGGCCTATGTCCAGCAATGGACTCTTGAGGCTGGATGATGATGATGTGATGTTCTTGTTTCCTATCCTCTTCATTTTTTCTGATAAGCCGTTTATATATTGTTATATTGTTGTCATCTTTAAGGCCCTTCTTGTGAGTGTTTCTGGATTGCTTATGTTTTGGTGTTTTGTTGTTTCCTTTCTTCAATGTTTGTGGAATTCCTTGTTTATAAATGATAATGAGTAGACATTTTTAGTCTAAAGTTTTCTTGGCAGGTTTTGTCCGAATGAAATGAATTTTCATTAGAGCAGGTGCTTTGGACAAGTATACATACTAACACAAACGTCGAGATTTAAAATGAAATAAAAAAACTTAAGACTGTTACCTAAGAGATGGAGGGCACTTTCGAAAAAATGGAAACATGGTAGAGGACGTCCGGAACAATCAGGTCCAGGTGAACATATTTGACGTAGACGGAGATGTCACAAAGGAAGAAATCCTGAGTATAATGACATCAAACTCATCTCTATAAAGGAAAATAGAAACAGGAACATAAATGTCACGGTCGTACTGATGCGGATAAGGAAAACGAGCATATAGCCATTGGCTGGAACTCGTGCAAGATACGAGAGAGGCTGCATGTCCAGCGGTGCTTTAGATGCCTGCAGTTCGGGCATAGTAAAAATAGAGCGGACTCCTGCTACAGATGTGGCAAAGGGGGGCTCCAGCCACGAGAATGCAGTAGCCAGGAAGCTATTTGCCTCACTTGTAAAGATTCCTGGCACAAAGCCGACAGCTTAAGGTGCCCGGAGTATAGAAAGCTCATTCTAGAAAAGCGAGGTTCAAAAGAAACCCCGCCAGAAGTGAGGAAGAAAGAGTGGGGAAAGCACCTAGGACCAGGAATCAGACAGCGTACTCATAAGCTACAGAGATAAGAAGAATTTAATACGAAATTTCTACAAATAAATGTGGGAAGGGCGAGGGCCGCGCACGACGTTGCAGAAGCACACGCGCAAAGGAAAGGTTATCCTCTTTCAGGAGTCCAATGTAAAGTTGGTCTCTACAGGAAATCATTAAAGATTGGAGATCTGATATGGCCGTATACGTGATAAATCGAGGACACTCTGTTAAGAAAGGTTATGTTCTTAGGCTCTTACTGGAATCTCGGAATACAGCAATTAAAAAATACTTCGGTCTCTATCATATAGGTATTTGTTTCTTGATCTTTACGTTGTGGTTGGACTGGTAGTTTAAATATCTGTTGGTGTGGGTTGGTTTTCTGAAGACTTATTATATTATTGTTTTCTGATTCCATAGTAAATTTGATTCATTCTTCTTTATTGTTGATGTCCATCAGGAATTTATGTTTCTGGTCCGTGAGGCCAAATGGAGACACATCTATATACATCTCCACCATACTCTGGGTTGTTTGTTTTGTTGGTGTACAATGGTTTGTCCACAATCCTTTACGAATATATCTGCTAATAATGGAGATAAGAATGAGCCCATGGGTAATCCGAAATGTTGCTTATAGAAATCATTATATTGTTGAATGTATCATCCCTCTCTAGACATTCCTCCCTCAGATATTTTCAGCCAGTTACATGCTGCTGCCTACAAGATCGACGCTAATTATGTTATGACAAAATCTAATAACAAATAATTTTGGTTGTACATTTTCACAGAATTTGTTAAAATAATCTTTTTTGAGAGCGATTTTTGGAGTAATAGTCGAAATGTCATATACTTTAGTTAAAAATGTGATTTTCATTACAACCAATAATTGTGTTTAATCCCAGATAAACATATTTAAATTAGACATGCCACAAGAAAGTAATTTCAGAACCTTGCAAATTGTTTAATATTCTGTATTTTGTGTAATAATTTAAATAATAAACCACTTAAACCAATTCTACATAAATTCGGTATTTTAGTTTTTTTGCTGTTGATTACACAGATATACCAGTTTTTTGTTTTGTTTTTACGGCAATTTTGTAATAACAATAAATAAAAGATGTTTTAGGTCACAATTCACCAGATGCCACTTATTATGTCTAGCCGCAAGAATTATGTCACCACCATCGCAAAATTGACGATAACTAGTTTGTGAAGATATGAGACATACATATTAAAAAAAGAGATACGATGACTGAATCCTGGTAGAGCCCAAATCTTTTCCGTCTATTGCATATATTTATTTACCCGTATTTTGGGTACTTATAAGAAACCAATTTACGAAAGGTTCTTGCCTAAACGAACCGGTATATGTCGTGGAATGCAATTTTAGATTCACCATGTTGTTCCATTCATGATCTGCTTGTTGAAGAAGCAAAATTGCAAAATTGTAGAAGCCACAGATTTAGGAAAAGATCTGAATTTTGGTTTCGAACCCCTAGAAGTCTTGGGATTTCTACTTTCTGTTTTATTCTCAGATGGCGCCGCCTTATGAAGTTATTTTGTTATTACATCCCTTGACGGAAAATATTTGATTTCACGTTCAGGGTTTCTACGCAGTCGCTCTGATGAATCCTGCTAGCGCGAAATACGTATAAGCAAATTGTAAAAGCACTATACGCGAAATCAAATCTTAACTGTATTTTCTATATCTTGGAATTTTTTTGATGTAGATGATTTTTCACCCGTCTGACTGCGTTCAAGAATATGTTGATCAAATAAAAAATCTATTTGCGATGACAGCTATCTTTCGTAACGTATAAAAAAATGGCAAAAAATAGATAGCCAAATAGTAAAAGAGATGATAGAGTCATAAAGATTAATCTATTCGATATAATAAGATAATTTGTGAGTAGTCTGTAAAGCAGTTACAAGAGAAATGAAATACTGGACTATTGAACGAAGTACAAATTCATGTTTTGTGTATTCGTATACAGGCCAAATAATTATGTATATCTTATCATGTTCGTTTATCAAGTTGACAGGCTTTCATAGACTGAAATGTGAAAAATTGTGGAAACATTTATTTATAATATTGCCATGAAAGGACAAGATTACTCATAAATACTGATAAAGATTTTATTGTGTTTTAAATTATATTGCGGTTTAACAGCTGCAATAATTTAAGATTACAAAGAAATAGGGATCAAAAGCGAAAAGGTCAAGTGAATTATGTCCTTCAATTCATTAATTTTGAATTTTATAACAATGATCAATAAAAACAACCCCACAAGCAATAAAATATTAAAAATTACAAAATGGCACGAACATTTTTAACTAAATTCATATTTTGTTTATTAATCGTAAATATTTCCACAATTTATGACAATTACAAAATTCTGCTTTTGCCACTGTAGCACAGTATATTGCTAAAAGAAAGCAATATACTGTGAGTAGTATGAGACAACAACTAGATTTACATATTATACCGGTTTTATACAAATGTTTAGAACATCTAACCTGATAGTCTAGGCACAGTACCGTCGAACATGGTAAAACCGACCAAAATTTGAGGTTTTTTCATGTTTTCATGATTATTTTGAATTGAGAAAGCTGCAAATTATATATGTTAAAGTATCATATCTGAAGTGCCAATTAGTGGTTTTTCTTTCGAAATCATCCTAATCGTTTTATTCTCATATTATTTCAAAAGGTGATCTATTTTACCCCATAGGTTGGGGTAAAACCGATCGGCTGTTAAATTGCGTTTCTGTCGCTTTTAAGCAAGCTTTGGGGTAAAACAGATCACACAAAAAAAAATGTTTAAATATTTTTTATGCAATAAATTGTAAAAATCAACACAAGATTTGTTTACTAAAAAACTTGATTTCAAAAATAAAAACAAATTTGGGTTTAAAAAATTTAAAAAACTTAATACAAAAGAAAACACTTATTTTTAAAAAACAAAAGGAAGACGTTGGTTCTTTGGTGGTACATTGGTAATTTGGTACTTTCTAACTTACTCTAACGTAAGGTTGGAAATCCTCCTGAAAGTAAATGTTACTCATCTGAGAGGAATTGCTTGTATTCTTTGTATAATCTGTTCTTTCTGAACTATGGCGATATCCTCGATTTCTGCGATCAACAAATCTCAAATTTAACGACAACAAATTCTCCAAGCTTAAAATATGTATCATCAGAAACCTGGGTGTGTCCTCTGAAATTTCCTCGTCATTTTCCAACTCTGAAAAACTTAGATCGTGTACTTCTAACCCTTGCTCACTTTCAGAACCTTCACTTTCTTGTACAAGGTCTTTCTTAGAAATACTTTTTCCTGCTGCCACCTTCATCCTTTTACCTCTCTGGATTTTCACTTGAACCTGTTCTTAGTTCTCTCAAATGATCGATAATGGTATTCCTCCATATTTGTTCGACTCTAGTCTCTTCCTAAGAGATTAAGAGAACAAATACAAATACCAGCACACCTATAAATACAAGAGAACTGATGAGAGACGAAAATCTGAAGAAGAGTTATGCGAATCAAATTAATGAAAGAATGCGAGTAATAGAACAAAATTATGATATCGAAGAGATGGTCAATGATATTAAAGGAACGATTCTGGCAGTAAACAGGAAGTTAAAACACAGATCAGAAAGATAAAGCATAACGAATGGATGACGGACGAAATTATGGATCTAATGGAAAAGCGAAGGCAACATAAACAACAACGTAATCAAGACAAATACAAACAGATACACAAAGAAATCCGTCAGAAAATTAAGAAAGCAAAAGAACGTTGGATGGTGGAAAGGTGCAACGAAATAGAACAATTGCAGGAAAAAGGAGATAGTTTTGGACTACATAAGAAGATCAAAGAAATATCGAATATACACAAAAGCCACCACAGAACAAGAATACGCAACGACAGAAACGAATACATAGAGTCAGAAGAAGAGATAGCAATGGCGTGGAAAGAATACGCAGAAAGCCTTTTAATGACGAAAGACCAACACAACCAACGCGCAAACTTCCTTCCGAAAACTTATCAGGGCCATCAATAATGCGAAGTGAAATAGAATATGCAGTTAGAACCACAAAGATGCATAAAGCAACAGGTCCAGATGAAATTAATATAGAAGCAATAAAACTACTAGACGAGGAGAATATCGAAATCTTGGTAAGGCTGTTCAATAGAATTTATGATACTGGTTACATTCCGCGAGAATGGCTGCAGTCATCCTTTGTGATGATCCCAAAAACAGCTAATGCCACAAAATGCAATGAACACCGCTTAATCAGTTTAATGAGTCACTTGTTGAAACTCTTCCTTAGGATATTACACTCAAGAATGTATAAGATACTAGAAGAACTTAGCGGGTCAACACAATTCGGTTTTAAGGGAGGACTAGGAACAAGAGAGGCAATTTTATGTTTGAACACCTTAATACAAAACTGCTTAGATCAACGAAAAGATGTCTACCTCACCTTCATCGACTACGAGAAGGCATTTGACAATGTTAAACATGATATCATGATGGAACTACTACATAGGGCCAACATTGACCAGAAGGAGATCAGAATTATTCAGAATCTATACTGGAACCAAATGGCAAAGGTGAGGATTGATCAAGACCAATATACGGATGAATTTGAAATCCGGAAAGGTGTCCGCCAAGGCTGCATACTCTCTCCGATGCTTTTTAATTTATATGTTGAAAATATATTTGCGGAAGCATTAGAAGATACGGAATTAGGCATTAAGGTGAACGGCATACCAATTAGCAACCTACGCTATGCGGACGACACAGTGATTATAACTGATAATTTGGAAGATCAGCAGTTATTACTTGATAGGGTGAATAGCATAGGTAAAAAATATGGCCTCAAAATCAACATTTTGAAAACGAAATATATGGTCATTAGCAGAAACCCTCCAGAAAACCCGATATTATGCATAGGTGACAATCGTATAAATCGCGTGAAAACTTTTAAATACCTTGGCACCACAATCAATGACCAATCGGATCCACAACACGAGATAAAAACCCGAATACAAATGGCAAGACAAGCTTTTGTGAAATTCAGACCGCTCCTATGTAATCAACACCTAAACTTCGAAATACGCTACAGAATGGTCAAGTGCTACATATGGTCCATCTTGCTTTATGGCATGGAAACGTGGACTTTGAAAAAAACATCTATCAACAAACTTGAAGCATTTGAAATGTGGTCATTGAGAAGAATGATGCGCATACCTTGGGTGGATAGAGTTCGAAACGATGACGTCCTTAATAGAGCCGGCGTGGAAAGAGAACTCTTTGAATTAATTAAAAAACGCAAGATTGGTTACCTTGGGCACATATTGAGAGGAGCAAAATATGAAATACCACAGTTAATCCTACAAGGGAAGATCGAAGGTAGGAGAGGAGCCGGCCGCAAACAATTGTCCTGGTTAAGGAATATTAAAGAATGGACAGGAATACACAATACAGGTGAGCTGTGTCACGCCGCCAAGAACAGAATTCTAGTAATGAGATAGTCGCCTACGCACTTTGGTGTATGGCATGTTAAGAAGAAGAATCTCTTCCTGTTCGCTATTTTCGTTTTCTCCTTTTTTTTCAAATGTTGTATTTTTTGAGCACTTGATCTGGAGGCACTATGCCACAAGCTTATAAAGCCTGCTTGGGTGTTTGAGGTTGATTTCAGACCCACTTTTTCTATTGTTTCTTTTAACAGTCTTGGAAAAACAGTTGCAGGACACTCCTGTTTTTGATTTTCCAAATTGTGAGCACTTGCCTCCAAGCATTCTTTAAAGGTTGAAAATAGGCAACGTCAAGTGGTTGTAATAAATCTGTGGAGTTTGAAGGTAAAAGTATAAACTTTATACCATTATTTTCACATTGCTCGATAACATTGACTGTAAGATGACTGAATAAATTATCCCCATTACTTTAAAGACTTCTGTTTCTGAACTAGGGTATTGCTATCGATAGAAACCAGTCTTCAAAAGTTGTGCTGTCAAACCAACCATTGATCGTTCTATTATATCGTGCACCAGGAAAGCCTCCATCGGCCCATCCTTCATATATATGCTTTGCCTTATACACTATATAAGGTGGCAACAGTGTTCCATCACCAGCAACTGAAAACATAACGCTAGTGCTCGTTTCGACGTGTCCATCACTCGATGAGCGTGTTTTGACCCTTTTCTGATCACGACTTTTACAGCTCCTGGATCGTCCGTGAAGTTGGTTTCGTCATAGTTTATCACATTTAACGGTGTGACCCCTTTCAAAGACTCTCCAACAGACGAAAATATTCTTCAACTGTTGCATAAGAGACTGCAGCCCTTATCCTTTTTGTATTCTCTGCCAATTTTACGGTGAGATCCTTATGTCGGTTCATAAATTTGAAAAACCAATCTGGTCCTGGTAAATTATCTCTGAATCTTTTTTCTCTTCTTTCTGCTCTGTTAAGAAACTGCTGAACCATATATCGAATGTCAATACTGTGTAGAGGATATCCCCAGTCAGCGCACACTAGTAAACAGTCAACCAGCTTTTTTTCTTCCAGTTCAGAAAGAACTGGTAGCGTTCCAATCTTGAGATCCTTTTTTTCGAATTTTTCTTGAAGGTGGTATAAGGTACTCCATGTTTCTCAGAGGCCTTTCTTATAGACATACCCCCACTAGCAACAGCTTTCAATGCTCGTTCCATATAAATTTCATTGTACTGTAATTTTCTTGTTGGCCCTAACTTCTTATTATAGGTTCGAGGCTTTATCTGTAAACAAAAAAAAATATGTTAAAATCTTTTGAGCACCAATTTGAAGAGGAGCTAGGTGATCACCAAACCTCCGCCACACTCTGTGCTGCCCATAACGTTCATATCCATAAGGATTAGCTAGGTACCATCTATAAAATAACTAGGGAATTGTTGGTCGGTTTTACTTCACAAATTTCAGATTTTACAGAAAAAAATATATCAAAATTAACCCAAAAAGAAAAATCGCATAATTGGCCATGACTAATACTTTCTAAGAATTCCACAACAAAATAACACTTACCAGAAATGTTCTATAGTAATCACTTTTTCTGTCGACGGAAATCTTTTCAAGTTTTGTAAAAAACACCCGAATACGACGTTTTGTTTACTAATCTACACTGCAGCCACGCGACACTTTCAACCGTTTATTACTATGGCGACTGGCATATCCTCGGACAGGCACGAACGCTTGTTTGGCGGTAAATCCACATATACTATTAATCCTGAAAATATTAGGCAAAAGCCCCTTAGGGATCGGTTTAACCCCATGTGATTGGTTTTACCCCGTTCGACGGTACCTATATTCCTAAAACCAAATGCTGTGCTCTAGGCACCCCCTAGACGGGGGTTTCGTAATCGATTGAGTTTCATGACATTTTTACAACTGATCTTTATGTATTTTTACCCGCTGAATCCGAATCTTCAATATGATACTCCGAATTTTTGGGTAGGAATTTGTTATTAACAATTTAACACTTTGATTCCCAGGGTCTATTTAAAAAAATTATGCACTCAGTCCGAGATATTTTTTTTGTTGTTGCGGCTGAAAATGTTACACTATATAAGAGTGATTTAAAATATTGCCTTATTTTATTATTCTAAGCCATTCTAAGGGATATTTAGGCTGTGTTCAAATTCGATACACACGGTTCACAAGGCACGAAAAGACCGATTACAAACCAAATATCTTAGGTGTATTAAAATTGATACACAGGTTTTTATTAAAAATATTACTCATTAATGTTTAAAGGAAGCAAGCAACTATTTTAGGGTAACATGTATCTTAAAAAAACAATTTGAACACATAAACTTTTTCTTAAGACAACCTGCACATCTGGTATTACACTGCTTAGAATTCTTGGTTTCATGAGCTCTTCCGTACCTGTCAGAAAAGTGGCTGTAGCATACAACACAACGCCCTCGTTTGTTGTATTCTTATTTCTGTAACAAGTTTTTCCCTGAACGTCGTTATGTCCATTTTAGTTTTCAAAGTTGTATTAAAAAGGATTAGTGCGTTTACAACAGCGGTACTGATAAGGATTGCAATACCTACTTTACGATACCATTTGATTGATCTGCGAACGGATTACTGTAAGCTGATCTCTGAGCCGAAACATCGATGTAAGACTTAACGGAATTATATTCCACTATTGTATTTGGTTTCCTTCTGGTACCTGTCCGTGTCTGTACCGTAATCATTTATGGATTTGGTTGTTAAAAAACAAACTTCTCATTTGTCAACCCATTTACCAACAATGGTTTTTGTGTTGCTTTCAAGAGTTATCATGTCCCCTCTTGATAGTTTTTTTTTCAAGGATCACTTTTGGATTATATTTATACCAAGTTATAATACCATTATAACTTGGCTGGAAACAGGCGTAGGTCTACACATGGTCTAAACAGGCTACTATCCTCCTTGTCCCCACAACTTAAATATTTTTATCCCGTATTTGTGTTGTTTGCCCGGTATATACTGTAAAATTGATAACCTTCCACGAAATGGAACCATTGACTCGTCGATGCAAACGTACTGCCCTGGAGTATAAACGGTTTGAAAATTTCCATTACATATATCTACTAATGTACTTAACTTGAAAGGCGTGTATTTTGGGGACAAAGAATTTCGTGTTACTGATTCATTAATATTTTGAATTATTAATATATTAATAATTTGTTGTTCGACATAAATATTGGTTTCGGTTACCAAATGATCAAGTATATCTTTCGTCAGTAGAAGTTTATAAAATGAAAGTGGACTATCATCTTGACGATGTATAATGCCTCTACTACACATCGGCAGGTGCGTCTGCGGACGCATCTGCAGATGTAACATCACAAGCTGACCACACATCTGGACACATCTGTAAATCGGTCAGTCTGTGTTACTTGCCGGGAGACGCAATATCTACGCAAGCATTAAAAAATGGAAAAGCGTCAGACGTCCGCACCGAAACCCTTTGATCTGTGCTAAAAAACCGACAACAATCGGATATATTGCAGACGCATCCGCGGACGTAGAACAGATGATCAAATTAGCCATCTACACATCTCGAGATGCATACGTAGATGTCGTCCGCTGACGCGTCTGCCGATATGTAGAGGAACCATAAGATTCAAAGTTGGAGAACTATTTTGCTGAAGCGGAAAAGTATTCAAATTAACAACATCATCCCATACAACACGTATCTCTAAATTTCTTGTCGATTGCGTAATTTGGTTAATGACTTCTTCAGAATCCAAATCTGTCTTTTCACTGAACACTGACCTAAAAAGTCCAAAGCTTAAGTTAAATTTTTTCTTAAACTTTAAAGTCAGCATACCTCTGAACTTGTAGAATTATGTCCTTTCACATTTCTTCAGATTCCAAATTTGAAGTCCCACAGCCCAAATTTCTAATTTGATTACGTTAACCTAAAAATTGATGTATTTTACAAAACAGTCATAAGAAAAATATGTAATATCTGACATACCCCATAATATTTTGACGTTTCTTCTTCTTCTTCATGTACCATGTCCTTTCAGAACATTGGTTACCATCATAGCTATTTTAATTTTATTCACTGCCACCCTGAATAGCATGCTTGTATCTACACCATACCAATCTCGCAAGTTCTTCAACCATGAGGTTCTTCTTCGTCCTGGACTGCGTTTGCCTGCTAATTTTCCTTGCATGATATTTTGTAGCAATCTATATTTGGGACCTCTCATTACATGTCCGAAATATTCCAGCTTTCTCTGCTTGATACTTTTTATGATCTCAGTAGTCTTGCTGAGACATTCAAGTATTGTGGAGTTACGAATCTTCTCCACCCAGGAAACTTTTACAATTCTTCTATAGCACCACATTTCGAAAGCCTCAAGGCGATTTAGATCGATTTTATTCACAGTCCAGGACTCGACAGCATAAAGTAAGACCGAGAACACGTAGCAGCGAAGTAGGCGGATCCTTAATGCCAATTTTAGGTCTCTGTTACATAACACCTTGGACATCCTTCTAAAAGCAGCTCTAGCCTGCTCTATTCTGGATCTAATTTCGCCGTGATTTTCTGCATTACAATTTAATTGCTGTCCAAGGTAGACGGTTTTATATTCTGTTGTTTACTTATTATAAGTATTTTGGTTTTCCTTATGTTAAGATCCAGACCTGCCTCCCTACAACTCTCAACGACACTATCAAGTAGTGTTTGCAGATCTTCTTGACTAGAAGCTAGGAGCACTGTATCGTCCGCATATCGCAAATTATTAATGACTTCGCCGTTCACAAGTATTCCTTCTTGTTTTTCAGAAAGTGCTTTTCTGAAAATTCTTTCGGAGTAAACGTTAAAAAGCAGGGGTGACAAGAGGCATCCCTGCCGTACTCCTCTTTTAATATTGAGAGCTTGTGATTCCACACCATCTACTAAAACTGATGTTGTTTGATTCCAATATAAATTTGCAATTATTCGAACATCTCTGCCGTCCAAGCCAATGTCTTTGTGTATTGACGTAATGTCTTGACGTTTGACGATCCAAAAGTCTTCGTTTTTTATATATTTGTTTATCAGAATTATCTGAACTCTCCGAATACCAGGGAGCATTGATAGAATGGTCACCCTCTTCAAATTCCAATTCACTTAAATTGTCAGCTATTAAGTCATTGATTTTATGTACCACTGTTGCCAAATTATTTCCCCAAATTTCGAACTGAACTTAACCCTCCGTTAGTCGCTAGGAAAAACTGAGCATTCAGAGTCGCTACGGTGTCTGAGACTGACAATTAAAAAAAATAGTTTTTAATATAAAATTCATACAAATATTTTATATTGTGTATAGGAATAACTAAAAAATATTTTTGAAAATGTTTTATTGAAGAAAAAAAAAACAGATACAAAATGAAAAACACTAGTATAACAATATATTGTGAATATTGTTCTGAAGATATTTTCTTTTGGCATTTTAAAGTAATTACTTTTTAAATGGGAATAAGTCACAACTAAAGGTTAAAGTAAGTTTATTGACCTTTTAATTCCCATTTTGGATATCGTTCTCAAAATACAATCATTAGTTTGTATTCCGTACTATGTAATTTTCTTGTCTTGTTCTAACATTTCACGGTGAAATAGCCTTTTTCCATCTAGTACCTCTAAATTTTCCAATAAACGCTAAGGTATTACTTCCACTTTCTTCTTCCTCATCTGTCACGATTCACTTTCTTCTTCCTCATCTGTTCCGATTCACTTCCACCATCACGTTCCTTAATTTGATCGATTTGGCTTTCACTTCCTTCACCGTCAAAATAATTTTCATCGTCGGTAGGGAACCACTGTCCTTAATTCCAACAAGCGTTGGAATCAAAGTTGTTCGACTTCAAAGGACATCTATAAATAAAAATTGACAAAAACTTACTGATAAAATGCAATAATAAGATGATAAATATTTACCTGTTCTGCAAGTTCTGCAACAAGTAATAGCTACACCGTTAGTCGCTACGGAGTCTGGCACCGAAAATAACTATAAAATTCACACAACTGTACCCAGGAAGGTAAGAATGTACACTAACACGAGTTTGGTTGATAGGGAGAGGTGCAGAAAGTGGTGATAGAAAAATAACAGTTATTTGTAAATTCCGAATGAATAATTCTGTCGTCGGTGTGTGAACCGATAGCGACTAACGGAGAGTTAAATGTAGTCGCCACAGCCCAAGTCTACCAAAATATCCATATAAATGCACATGCACAGTTAGCGCGCTTAGATGATGAACACAGATCTTCAAACATTGGATATTAGTGTGTATCAGATATACGCACGGGTTCTTGTGAAGTTTTTATTGTGTATCTGATTTAACACATATGGGGTTTATGTTAATTGGTTACATGCTCATAACTTATAAAAATATACCATTTTTTAAATCATGTTTGTTTCTTTTAAACAACAAACCAAACAAACTTTGAAAAATTAAAACCGGTTCAATAAAAGCAAAGATATTGCAAATTTATTATTAACAAATAAATTATTGACTATATCAGACATTTTATCAGACAAACAAAATTTAAAGCACTTCATTCTAAAGCTATTGATTACAATTTTTAAAATTAATTTTATCAATTTTTTATATAAGTTAGAAGTTATATAAGTTTATACTACATCTACAGTTTAGGTAAAAAAAAAACAATTAAATTTGTTCACAACGATGTTTCGGTGGTATGAGATCAAAAATTTCACCAGACTAAACATTCTCATGGCTGGGTCGAGCGTTATATCAGCCACCGGATGCTGTCTATCAACCGAATAAAAAACTTACATATAAAAAATTAACAATTGTATGTCTGTTGCTTCGCGCTCTCCTGTCTGCATGTCTGCATCTCATGGGTATGTCTTTTCTTATTACATAACCATTTTATCATCAGTAGGAAAACAGCTCACTGCGACATATCTTTACGCGTTTTTTGCTTTACCACAGAGATACAAGATAAACGTTGTTGAAACTAGATAAGTAAACACCAGAAGTTTGCTGTATATTTTCATTGTAAACTGAATAATTAACTTGTTTTTTAGAAAGAACGGTAGTCATATAGTTTAAATATTTCAGCAATTTTGTACTGTATATTTCCGTGTTCTTGGCTGAGCACGTTATAAAATACTTTTTGATAGAAGAATATTTTACATTTTTATGTATATGTTGGTTAGATAAAGTAAAGACCACGTATGAAGACCGGTTTTCCATTTAATTCTAATATTACTAGTGGAACAAATAAGCGAAGATATCTATTACAACATCTTTATGTATAACATTTTACTGCTCTATTTTGTCAATCAGCGCTGGTCATCAAGTTTAATTTAAAAATTTTTTGTTTAATTTCTTGTGCTGTGTAATGTAGGTTTACTAAATACTCAAAGTTATGCCACTACAAGAACATATTATAATTAAAAAAATAAGATTCCATCCACATAAATATCACTGAAAATTGATTCATGTTATTGACAAAGAAAGAAGTACTACGTCGGCGATATCTGTGCACATCATATTATTGTCAAATTCATACTTGGTATCACATATTGCATTTTTGTAGATGGTTGAAAATTAAAAAGTATGTTTATTTAGTATTTAATTTTTAGTTGCTTTAGTTATCTTAAATAGGAATTAATATTTATAGTCCATGAAATGTTACATTTTTTATGCTTAATGGGAGGGTAAGTATAAACTTAAGTTCAAGTTTGTGGGGTCGCCATGCTGTTTCCCCAGCCGCCATCTTGGAAAATATGGAGAAAGGGTTTTCGCGCTGTATCTCGTAAACTAGCAACCCTACAAAAATATTTATCAGACATTATTTGTAGCAAATTAAATTGTATACAATGTTATTTTTATTTCTTTTAAACGTAAAATAGAAACTAAAAAAGTTATAAACAAAAATAATTAATAATTTTGGACCAAATTTTCTTTTGGACCTTATAACTTTTTTTCTTGTAATTTTACAATAAAATGACATCAAAGCGTTTCCGTAGAATAATTTTCACAACAAATTTGTTTCATTTCTTTGGATTTTACAGTTCTACAAACTTGGTTGGGTTCTTGAATACCCGCCATCTTGGAATAAGGGGTGCCATCTTTCTATGCTATTATCGACCCATTCTGCAACCACAAAACTTACCCCACCTGTAAGCTTGCGTCGCACGAAAAAGCACCAATGGACAGATACTAAGTTTAAGAGCGCCGTATCTATATTATTACAAGATAAACATCTTGGTAATGAAAAGTGCAAAACAAACTTAATAGAGCTTGTGAAAACTGCTCTATCAGAAGTGGGTTTTAGTGTCGACTAGGCTGAACCTAATGCAGATACAGTTATCATCCGTTCTGCTGCTGAAAATTTGGATACCAATCAAAAATTTCAAAATTCCAGCACACCCCGAACGTCTGAAATTAATTTTCTGCAGATGCAAGTGAAACTATGAAAGTATGTGTGGCTGCCGACAAGTAGGCCTCAAATGCACTGCAGTGTGCCTCAATTGTTCAGGTGAAACATGCAGTATCATTATGAAAATTTTCAAATTAATCGAAAAATTCAAATAATTTAAAAATGTTACCCACAGTGTCAAACTGTCAAACTTACCACATTTGTCAAAACATATCCAGGAGCGGACATTGAATCTGACCACATACCTTTAGTGGGAGTGATGGATGTGAGACTGAAGACAATAAAGAAAAAGTCTAGACCTAACTACGACATGACAGCCCTGCAACATCCGGAAGTTAAAAAGCAAGTGGGGGAATATATTAACAACCAAGTTAAACAACTAAAAGGAGAAAATAACATCCAACGAGAAATCAATCAATTCGAAGAAATAATTAAGAAAACTAAACAAGATCTGCTAAAACCAAACAAAGAAACAAAGAAGAAATCTTGGATGACTCCAGAAATCCTTCATTTAATGGAACGCAGAAGGTTAATTAAAGGAAATAAAGATGAGTATAAAAAAATGCATTCTTACATCAGAAGAAAAATAAGAGAAGCTAAAGAAAAAGAAGCTGTAGAGAAATGTAAAGAAATAGAAAGACTACAAGCCAAGCATGACAATTTTAATGTACACAAAAAGGTAAAAGAAATAACGGGTACTTTTAAAAAGCGAACACAAATGAAACTCATAGACACCAATGGAAAATTAATCATTGACACCCAAGAGATGAAAGACAGATGGAGAATATATTTGGAGACACTTTTTCAAGACCAAAGAACAGATTATAGGCTTCCATTTTCAGAGAGGATGACGGGCCCGGACATACTTAAATTCTAGGTAGAAGAAGCAATAAAACAGATAAAAAGCAGGAAAGCTGTAGGGCCTGATAATATCGAAGCTGAATTTTTAAAACTCTTGGAGGAAGAAGTAATAATTTGGATCACGGCTGTCTTCAATAAAATTTACAATACAGGAATCATCCCTGATAAATGGCTAGAATCAGAATTCATAGCGATACCTAAAAAACAGGGGGCTAAAAAGTGCGAAGAATATCGAACAATCAGCCTAATGAGCCACATGTTGAAACTGTTTCTTAGAGTCATCCATGGAAGAAGACAGTTTGGCTTCATTAACGCAGTGGGTACCAGAGAGGCACTTTTTGGAGTACAGGTACTGATTCAAAGATGCAGGGACGTTAACTGCGACGTATACGCGTGCTTGATCGACTACGAAAAGGCATTTGACAGAGTTCAACATCAAAAGATGATAAACATTTTAAAAGAGGCAGACCTGGATGACAAAGACCTCAGAATAATTTCAGAACTCTACTGGAACCAGACCGCATACGTGAAAATTAACGGAGAAGAAACAGATCACATAAAAATACTACGTGGAGTTAGACAGGGATGTATCCTATCGCCGTTGATATTTAATATGTACTCAGAGAAAATGTTTAACGAGGCTCTTTACGGAATAGACGAAGGCATCCTTCTAAATGGTGAAAGAGTAAACAATGTTAGATATGCCGACGACACCATGGTGATAGCAGATAGTTTAGAGGGACTTCAGAGGCTAATGGACAGAATAAACGAGTACAGTCAACAGTACGGACTAAACATTAATACCCACAAAACGAAACAAATGATTATCAGCAAGGAGAATATAAATGGGTCTCATATATACATTAATGGGAAGCAGATAGAGCGAGTAAAACAGTATTGTTACCTGGGAACTATTATTAACGAACAGTGGAGCAATTTACAGGAAATAAAGTGCCGCATAGGAAAGGCAAGAACGGTCTTTAACAAAATGAGCGCCATCTTCAAAAGTCACAACATATCCCTTGATACAAAAATGAGACATTTGAGATGCTATGTTTTCTCTGTGTTGTTGTACGGGGCGGAGGCATGGACGCTTACAGACGCCACTATTAAAAAACTTGAAGCATTTGAGATGTGGCTTTATAGAAGAATGCTGAGGATATCATGGACAGCAAGGATCACGAACAAGGAAGTTCTAGGAAAAATGAAGAAGGAACCAGAGATTGTGTTTACGATCAAACGCATAAAATTGCAATATCTGGGACACTTTATGAGAAATCAGCACCGTTACTCCCTGCTACAGTCTATATTGCAAGGTAAAGTCAAAGGTAAGCGAGGACCCGGTAGAAGGAGAATATCATGGCTGCGGAATTAAGAACATGGTTTAAGAAAACCTCAACGGAGCTGTTTCGAGCCGCAGCGAGCAAGGTTATGATTGCCAATATGATTTCCAACATCCGAAACGGATAGGAACTAGAAGAAGAAGAACTCACAGTGACGCCAGAAGGGAAATTAGAGCCTTCTTTCGCAAACATTCACCTTCAATATTAAATTAGATGCTGAACCTCAGCCTAAACCATTAAAGAAAATGAAAAAACAATAGCTGGAAAACAACTTTTTAAGTATAGAATTATGCTCAATATTATCTCGCCTGGAAATTGTCAGTGAATTAGGATTAATGCGGATACCACTTAAAAACGCGCCTCCAGACTTTAACAAAATAATAAATTATATGAATAAAAACATAGGTAATAAAAAACTAAGCCTAATCGTTGGTTCTTATCGCATCCTTATGAGTATTTAAGAACCCGGTCACTTCGGCAGTGCTGTAGAACCCACAGAGATTAATGAAATTGAACACATCTGTAGTGAAAATTATTCGTTGAAAACCTTCTATAATATTGCTTTGACGTATTTTTATTATAAAATGACCAGAAAAAAAGTTATTAGCTGTATTAAGTCTAGGAGGAACTTTGACCGTTGCCCCATGGAAAACTTATACTGCTGCGAATTGGTCTGAGAGGTACTTTTTTCGATTGTACTTTTGGAACTCCGTATAGATGTGGTGACCTGCTGTAGTGTGGTGTTAGTGTTATTGTTAGGTATTCCTTAAATTTGTGCAGTGTTCTATATATTCTCGTATCCAGTGATTTGGTTAGATCCATTTTTAGTTTTGTGTAAGGTCTATTTGTGACCAATTCTTGGATTTTCTCCTGATATTGACTTTTGTAATATTATTATGAACTTATCTTCTTTTAATGCTTTGATAGCTTTGAGTTCCTCTTCACTCTTTGATTTTGTGCAGTTCTCTTTACATAGTAAGTACTCAATATTCTTCCTTTTTGTGTATTGGTAGTTCTTGATAGAGTTGTTCAACTGTACTGATCATGTATAGCTTAAGTTCTGATGGACATGTTACAGCATAGTTTTGATCTTTTCTGCATCTATACAATAATACCCCGTGAATGCAAGAATTTAGTTGTGGGTAAAACCGCAAGATCAATAAGTGTCAAGATAAACGAGCATGAAATATACATCAAAATGAAAGACTTCGACAAGTCACACATATGCAAACATGCCTGAGTCAATGAGCACAGAGTACAATGGAAAGATGCATCAATAATCATGAAAGCAGCAGAAATAAAAAAGAAAAATCAAAGAAGCAGCTCTCATCCTCATTAGCAAAAGAAAACCGATTGCAATGATATATACATGCTAAAATAACAAAAAATAGATGAAGAATGAATGACTGGCTAGAGTCAACTTTTGTTGCCATACCGAAAAAACCAAAAGCAAAGTCTTGTGATCAACATCGGATGATAAGTCTAATTAACCACATTTCGAAGGCATACACCAAGGTTATTTACAACAGAATAAGCAAAAAATGCGAGGATAACATTGGAGATTCGCAGTTTGGGTTTCGAAATTCTCTTGGGACAAGAGAAGCACTTTTTAGTCTACAGGTACTTATCCAGCGCTGCAGAGATATGATATGAACAAAGACGTGTACATATGCTTTATAGACTACTCAAAAGCATTCGATAACGTAAAGCACGAAAAGATAATTGAAGTTCTCCATAAGATCGGAGTCGACTACAGAGACATTCGAACAATAGCGAGTCTCTATTGGGGTCAAACAGCTAAATTGAAAGTAGGATCTACATTGACCAATAAAATTGAGATCAAGAAAGGGGTACGACAGGGCTGTATTTTGTCTCCTATTCTCTTTAATATATACCCAGAAGAAGTATTTAAGACAGCGCTGGAGGAAAGCGCAGAAGGCATACAGATAAATGAAGAAATAATTAATAACATAAGGTATGCTGATGACACTGTGATTCTAGCAAGTAGCATCGAGGAACTGAGTTGCCTAATGACTAAGATACAAAAAACAAGTGTACAATACGGACTCATACTAAATATCACAAAAACCAAATGAATGTTAGTAAGCAAAACAAACAACCACCACAGCAACTGATATTAGACAATGAAAGAATTGAACACGTGGATTCGTACATCTACTTGGGAACAACAGTTAACTCAAATTGGGATCAAGCAAAGGAAATACGTATAAGAGTAGAAAAGGCAAGAGCATCGTTCACTAGCATGAAGCAAATTTTCACTTCTAAAAGCCTCACCCTACCTCTCAAAATTCGACTTCTGAAATATTATGTATTCCTGGTTTTGTTATATGGAATGGAGGCGTGGACAATGACCACAACATTGATGAAAAAAGTAGAGGCCTTCGAAATGTGGGTTTACCGACGTATATTACGTATATCCTGGACTGAGCATGTGACCAACGAAGAGGTACTACGCCGGATAGGTAAAGAGAGAGAGAGAAGTAGGAATAAGTATAAAGAAAAGAAAGTTGGAATACTTGGGTCACGTTATGAGACATAATAAATATAGAGTACTACAGCTGATCGTTCAAGGGAAAATAGACAGCAGAAGGAGTCCAGGGAGGAGAAGACACTCGTAGCTCCAAAACTTGCGGTAAGCAAAGCCAGAATAGCCATGTTGATTGCCAACGTTCGGAACGGACAAGGCACATGAAGAAGAGGAAGATGAAGAATAAAATGAGCAGAGGAAAGAGGAAGTACGAGTTGACAGAGCATACATATATGACAAAAATTGTAAGTTAGAATATGATAATCAGTGCAAAGTCTTGTTAAAGAAAGAAAAATTAAATTATTTCTATCTTCTCATTCATATTGCAATCTTTTAGACAATTGCCCATTACCTTTTCACCAACATGGTATATCAAATTGCATGTAACATCTTATTTATTACCTAAAAAAGTGGTATACCAACTTCTGTGTATTATATTTTACTCTGAAGACGGTCTTGAAGGTCGCTTTGTAATTGGGTAAAAAATGGTCTGTAATTAACTTTTTTATTACATGACCGATACATTACTTTTTAGATTACAAACTTTCAGCTGTCCTTGATAAACATCCTAATTACCAGAATATGCGGGTTTGTTAATTCATCGACTATTTCCTGTCTTAAATCTACCGGTATAAGAAAAAGAAAGGAAAGAAAAAGACAGATATTGTTTGCGTTTTTGTAAAATAATGGTTTGTTGGTATTGGTAACTCTTTGGTCTATTAGTTGATTGATTCGTTGATATTTAATCAGCTTTTAAGCATGGACTTAACTATTCTTAGGAATTAATTTTAGGGTTTTAAAATATTATACCCATGGATAAATACATGTGTCTTTATTGAAGACAACTTTCTCTTAAAACTAACTAAGTGATTCCATATTAGAATCTTTGTGTACCTTAATCTGTATCCAAATAACGTAAACATAAACACTGCAACAGTTCAACATTCCGATAAATCGCAGGTGGCTATTACATCCCTTGCATACCCCATAGTCGTTACCATAGGTATTATGGTTTTTTACAGCTTTTATTTTAAAAATAACATACTAAACATTATTATTTCTTACGTTTTGGATAATTGTTTGTTCAACCTTTAGTATCACATTCTTCCTAAAAGTTCGTCTTTACCAAAAAATATTTTTAATATTTACTTCCGTAAACGTGAGAAATATTATGTCTGAATCGCTCCCCCGTCTGCTGGTTTTCGTCTCTTGGTGTGTTGACTACTTGAGTTACCTACGTCTGAAGAAGATACCTGCAAGAACAGCGAAACGTTGAGATGGACCCAAATAATGATGATATAGCGCTACAACCCTGGGTGGGTCTTAGTCTGTAGTTAAATGACACGTTAATTTTTGATGATCTGATCTATGGGAACTACTCCGATCTACGGAAATATAACTTTTTTCCTATGAGAACCTTTTTGCAAGTTTTTCGTTATCAATTTTTCTTTTATTTGCTTTTTTGCTCTGCCTTACGTTTTGTTTTTGCTGCTAATAATCTCTGAGTTGTGCTAGTTGTTCGTACTTATATTTACATTTTTAACTTTTTCATGAACCAGCTAATTTAATATTTCCCACTTGAAAATTATTCGAGCCAGATTTGAACCATGGACCTATAGATATTTCGAACTTAACGTTAGTATCGTGTGTTAAATGATAAAAATAAAATATTTACTTAAAGCACTAACCAACTTTTCCAAACACCATGAAATCGATGTCACCTGCGTATGCTAGCTGCAGCTCTTAATAATAATCTGATAATTTCCAGCCCATCGTCAGGTCCCCGATAAAATACTTAATAACCAATAATGAAACAAAGAAAAGTATTGGTTAAGTAACGTTAACCGGAGACGTGCTGGAAATTGTAGAGCCTGAAACCAGTAGTCCAAGGCACAATAAAACCATCTTATTCGATATGTGCCGAGTCCGTATTCAGAAGTTAGCTGTCATGTTTACAATTTCCTGTTCTATATAGGCTGCTGCGCGCAACAATTCTTCTACTGTGAAACTACACTATTTACTTACTATACTATTACTACACCTAATATTACGCAGCTATGAAAGTTTCTTTCGACTAATACATGGCCGAAGGCTCTAATTATATGGCCGAAGTATTTTGTTGTTCTTCTCTTTCTGATGTTTATAAGCAGACGTTCTGAATTCATCATTTTAAGAACATCTTTTTAGGATCCATCGATAGCAGTTTCTAATTTGTTATCATTGTAGTTTTTAATTTCCATGTATTACAACCATGTAATAATGACATTTCAGGACTTTCTTACGAATATTCATCGACAGGTTTTTATTATATAAAACTGGTTTCCAGGTCATAAATACCTTACGTGATATTTTGATTCTGATTATTATTTCTTCATCAGTTACAATTTACATTTTTATTGGCACATTCTATATCTTCCTAATTAAAAGAAACCAGGTCTTAATCTATAGTAATCTTTTCAACTGCCATCCTCTTTATGTTTGAAATGTTAATTAAGGACTCTCCGATAGTTTGCTTCACTGGCCAGATTTACTAATGTTTGGAGATTTTGTAACTTTGCTGCAAGGCGAGCTGTAGCGTCAGCCTATCTGATTTGCTGATTAGTTCTCCACCTAGTTTTACTTCTTTTTTTTTGTTATCCAAAGCCTTCCTGTCGTACTACACGTTTGGTGGGTAGTTTTTCAGTACTACAAACTTTAATAATTTGGATAGAGGGTACTTGATTGTAATATAAGTATTTTAGCAGTCTTATATCGTAGTGGTCATGTCCTACTGCGTTCAGGCAATCGAAAATGGTATCGTATTGTAATCTGTCGCATGTCTTTTCAAAGTCGATGAAACAAACATAAACGTTCTTTCGGTACTCATAACTTTTTTGTAAGAGAACGCGCTTTCAAAATAGTGTCCCTTTCGTTCCTACACCATTTCTAAATCCAAATTGCTTATTAGCGATTGTAACTTCGCACAGAAGGTATACTTAGTTTTATATAATTCGTAAAAGTATCTTAAGTGTGTGGCTCATCAAACTGATTAGTCTAAAGTTGCTGCATTTGTTGAACCAGTTTTTTTTTGGTACTGGTATAAACAGTGACTAAAATTAATCGTTTCCTTCGGTATAAATTTTGTTATAGTGGTTAAATAGGTAATGTTTTCCTCGTCCATAAGTTTAAGTAGCTCAGCATAGATTGGTCCACATAAAACCAATTGTGAGTATATGAGAATTTATAGAATAGACTTGAATATTTGCAAACAGTTTATCAATTGCTCTCATAATCTTTTTTAATCGAGGAGGAAAAGTGCATTATTTGGGAGCCGGTGTAGGTCCTTTTCAATATTAAGTAGTTAAGGGAGAATAACGACACATCTTTACTCGAATAAGTCTACGCATAAGCATAAGTATTGTTTAGGCAGAGAATCGTGACTTTATAAAAATAAAGATAATAATATATAGAATACAGTGCCAGAAAGTGCCAATAAATCTTACCCAAGCCGAGAAGAAATCCATGAGTTTTGGAGAAATCAACTTTCCATACCAGCTGCTATTAACGCCAATGCTGAATGGATTGAAGATTCCACGCACAACTGCTAACACTACGTTACTGCTCCCCACGAACCCTTCACTACTGAAGAATTTTCCAATATTATCAAAGAGCTTCATAACTGAAATCTCCTGGACCAGATGGCGTTCAGAACTTCTGGCCTAAGAAGTTCTGGAGTATTCATGAGTGCTTATCAGGAATAATTAATCGCACTATTTCTAATCCACAGGAAATACCATCTTTCTTAACCAGGGAACAACTTATTTAATTCCCAAAGATCAAAATAACACCCAAGATCCTACCAAGTACCGTCCAATTACTTCTCTTCCAACTCTGTATAAATTAGTCACATCCTGTGTAGTCCGGCGTATCAACCAACACTGTGCTTTAAACAATATCATAGAGCCTCAACAGAAAGGATGCGCTAAGGGTTCCCTGGGCTGCAAAGAATAACTTATCATCGACTCTGTCATTTCTAACCAAGCGTATAGCAAAAAACGAAATCTCTTTACTGCTTTCATCAACTACAAGAAATAGTTTGATTCAGTGCCTCATGAATGGCTTATAGATATATTAAAAATATATAAAGTCGATGATAACATAGTGACCTTTTTAAAACATATAATGACAGATTGGAAGACAAAAATTCACCTCCAAATATCTGGTGAAAACAATATCGAAACTGAAAATATTGCAATCAACCGTGGCCTTTTCCAGGGGGACTCGTTAAGTCCTCTCTGGTTCTGTTTAGCGATGAACCCACTATCTCAGCTACTGAACTCCACTGACTCAGGTTTTAGTATCAAAAATAACAATACTGTTGTGAGGAAGCTTAATCATTTGTTGTATATGGATGATTTGAAATTAATGGCTTCCACTTCAAACCACTTAGATCAGATGGTAAAAACTGTAGAAAATTTCTCAAATGATATCAGTATGCACTTCGGTCTTGACAAGTGCCGTGTCTTAAATATAATCAAAGGAAAGGTTCAGCCCGGCGGATTCGATATGCAAAACGGCTAGAACATCGAGGCCATGGGTGAAAATGATATGTATAAATACCTCGGAATAAAGCAAGCACGGAAGATTGACCATAAACAAATGAAAACTGAGATAACTACTGAGTTTGTACGAAGGGTAAAACAGCTGCTTCGTTCACACCTTAACAGTAAACATTTGTTTAAGGCACTAAACACCTACGCATGTTCCGCGGTTAGCTACTCATTTGTTAAGTGGACAAAAACGGATGTAGAAAATCTTCAGCAAAAAGTACGAACACACCTCACAAGGGCACAAAACACCATCCTCGAAGTGCAGTAGAAAGAACGATATTACCACGGTATTTAGGAGGACGAGAACTTACGGATATAAGCGAGCAATTAGAAAAACTAATATTACTAATTTAAGAACTTATTTTCAGGTGCAGGCGGAGACATCTACTCTTCATCGCGCGATTTGTGCGGTAGATGACACAACACCGATTAAACTGTGGGAACCAGAAATGAGCATAAACCATCTTACTAAGGACGAAAAAATGCGCACCTGGATGGGCAAACCTCTGCACGGGCGATATCTCAATAAGGTCAGTCAAGACCATGTCGACAATATAGCGTCGAATTATTAGCTGAGATCAGGAAAGATGTTCTCTAAAACAGAAGGTTCACTACTGCCATTAATGATCAGGTTATACCAACCAAAAATTACCTAAAATATATCGTCAAAGACCCTCATGTCTAAAATGACAAATGCCGATATGGTTGCCAAGCTCAGGAAACCATCCATCATCTTACCGGAGGCTGTCAGGCATTTGCTGTAACTGAATATATGGATCGGTACGACTCAAGGAAAGATCCTTCATCAATAGATAGCTATCAAACCGTGACTTCTTCAAGCAAACCATCTTCCATATTATCAATACGTTCCTGAGAGTATACTTGAAAATGGCAACTACAATTTATACTGGGACCGCACGGTGCTCACAGACCAAACAGGGGCACATAATAGACCAGATCTCATACTAGTTAATAAACTAAAAAGACAACCAACATTAATTGATGTGGCGATACCCAACAACAATAATCTTCGTGTTAAACAGAATGAAAAAATCGCCAAGTACAGGGATCTGGAAATTCAAATACAGAGACAGTGGAGAATGGAAAGTACCCAGACAATACCTATTATTATCTCTACTACTTTCATTCCAAAGAACCTCCTAAAAAACATAAAAAAAGCTATATCTGAATGAACATCTCTACAAGACCATGCAGAAAGCTGTACTACTCTCAACATCGAGATGTGTACGAAAATTTTTGGGAGATACGCCAGAATATCAAGTCACCTAGGGCTTGATAACACGGAAAGAATCCCACTAGAGCTCAATCCTTTTGATACCGTAGGTATCTGCGATGAGTGAATTTTTCCCTTAGAGATAGTGTGAGTTGTATGGCTAAATCTGGATAATATAGATTTATAGTGACACTTGACATTTAAATATACAATAATATAAACAACAGTAGATATTTTTATAATACACAATTTTGACCAAAATAAGTATTAAATAATATTTTATATTATTTAATACCAATCTACTATTTACTGAATTTTCCAATAATGATGTAAAATTCAAAATACTACTCCTCATAGTATACTAATAAGCGGTAAAAAGTAGCGATGACTAAAAGAAGTTTGCTCTAAGAATTGTCTGTTGTAAAATGTAAAGAAAATGTAACAAAAAAAAGTACAACTATGAATAAAAAGAAGGCGTCTAATAGATTTTCAGTATTTCTAAGCTGTAATAAATTAAATATTTCTGCAATGAAACTGTGCCTCTTCTCAATAGTCGCCTCTGTTAGTAACTATCTACAAAACGTACATGTTAGTAAAACAATAAACGATTTCTTGTCGTCGCAGAAAAACTACAACAGAAATTACAACAATTTCAACCATTAACCTGAAATAACTCCCGACGAGAACACAGCAACGAGAACACAATTAAAATAACAAATGTAGCCTATAAAACTCACAATACCGTGTGTTGATATATTCCAAGAAGTAATTACCTCTCTGTGTGCGATATTTCCTATTAATGTACCATCAAAGCTTTCTAAAGATGTTTTCTTCGAACAAAAAATGAGTGCTGAAACACGGAAAAAGAAGTACTTGTCGGTGATTTGGAATTGTGATAGTGGTACAATTTGTAAAAGGGTATCGCTATTGTAAGATCTGTTTGCTATATTCCGAAAATGGTTAGACATCTAGTAATATTAAACTAATTGTAATAAAAATAATAAGGATGGATTCGGCCTTACTTCATGGAAGTTCATTTTATCTAAGAATAAAATACTGAAAACTTTTGTTTCCTACACTTGCATAAAATTTATTACAATTTATTTGTACTACAGCTGTTTCGGCAGAGTGCCTTTCTCAAGTGATGTATCTTTACTATACGTCTACAATTTATAATCTAGCTAATTTGAGGAGGAGAGAGCTATTTGTCTTAAGTTGGTCATAATTTCCATCGATTCTGTTTTTCTGTTCTTAAAAGCTATTTCGTGTTCTGCTATATGTTTGTTAAAAATTCTATCATTTTTACCGATGTAAGTTTGTACAGACCATTGTGTAAGTACTTTTTCAAATGGCCCTTGTTCTTAATATATTTGCTTCACTTATTGTTTGTTCTGAACGCTCGTGTTATTCGTTTCTTTTTTATGTGTTCGGCTATTTTTGTTGATCTCTTTCCTGAATTTAAAGTTATATTACATAGAATGTAGAAATAGAACAAAATCAATCCATAAATTTTCTAGTTTTAAACCCTTAAGGCTGTTTTATCGGTACACCAAAACCTAGATACAGTGTTTTCTCTGTTATTTACCGACAAAATATCTCGAAATTTGGACACGTTATTCAAAATTATGTTGCCTTTAAGCTGATGGTTTTACTTTTTTAATTTTTTTGAAAGTTCTTTTGAAATATCGGATTATACAGTTTAACGTTCTATTATAACCAAACTTTTTACGCCCATCACTTGAAAAAGTTTTTTTTTCTGTAATCGTTGGTTTTTTTTTCACCTTTTTATGTCCAGTAATAATCGAGAAAAGCGTGTTCAAACTTTGAAGAAAATTGCTAAAAAATACTGAAATCTAATAGTGAAACGTGTTACTCATCATTGGCATTTAGTTTCACCGTTATCGGCTGCGTGACGTCAAATCTCATGAACGTACGGTCAGATAGTTTGATTTGAAATCAATTTCAAGCTATAACTGCGAAATTGTTTATTTGTTTGTGACAACAAATTAAATTTTTTTTTGATAATAATATTTTTATGTTATTTTAAATTTATTATAAATAAACACCATGATGACAAATTTATATTCAATACTATATTTAGCTAAGACATATAAATTAAAAATGTGATAATTATTTTTAAAACATCTACGATAATCAAACAAAAAAAGGTATTCCGACAAAAGTAATTTGAATGGAGAATAATGCATTTGTTGTCATTAAACCACCCGCCGGCCGGCGCCACTGCGAAAACAGCTGTACCCGTCGTCGTCTGGCGTAAGCAGTGAGGAAAAGTAAGTGATACGCCTATTTCAAATCGCAGTGTGTTTTGACTACTAAAACAGCCTTAAAATAAGTCTTTACACCACCAGAGAGGAAACCCGATACCTGTTGTTCAATTACGTATATACGGGCAAGATATAAGAAAAATATCCAAACACATAAAAAAGAAATAGAAAAAATAGGAAAAGGAACAGCACCAGGTTTCAGAATAAACAATAACTTAAGCAAATATATTAAGAGCAACAAGAATAAAAAAAAGCACTTACACAGTGGTGTATACAAATTTACATGTAAATTGATATAAGGTTGAATGCTCGAATAAATGAACTTCGAATCAAATAAAGGACAGATATCGAGCACAGTTTTATTAATTTAATCTTGCCCAAGTACTTTCGCTCCCTAGAGCATCTTCAGGGGCATTTGAAATAAGCCAAGAAACGTTTTTTTAGCTGAAGAAATTAATTATTAGAATAAAATATGATAAACATAAAACTAAACATCACACTACACTACACAAGGACAAACACTTTAAAATTTTTTAAAGTAGGTGAAGCTACATTATGTATGGAAATCGGAAACAGAATGGCTCCCGGTCAACAGAAATGTTGAGGTGACATATGACAGCTTGGATGGGCAGTCACAATCATATATATGTGATCTTCACATTTCAAATTCTATGAAACTAAGCATTGACCAAAGATCCAACTGTCACTACTATAGGAAGTCAACTGATGAAATATGAAATTATGTAGAATATTTTTAAGTAGATTTCATAATCCAGATCTCACATAAACCTGTGTAATTAGAGTGTTAGTTTGAGAGCAACTGAAGTAGACGTAAAGTATGAATGCAAGAAATAGACTAAACAATATATTAGACAGTGGGTAGTTGACTACAATAAAATGGTCTACCAAGCACTATCAATATTGTAGAAAATAAGAAATCTGACTATGTAATTAAAATACTAAAAATTAAAAATCAAAATTGAATCCCCTTCACCCAATGAATTCTAGGCCTTTATCAGGCTGAGTTCATTTCTATTGCTTGATGTGGAAATGCCCATAGAGACAAGATACATGATGACGATGGGAGGCATATATTCACAATATGAGTAGATAGTCTATACACAGAAAGGTGAGTAGATTGATTGATAGAAAGATAGATATATTGACAGATAGCTAGATAGATATATGCTTAAAAGAATTATATCTAGTTGTTGACTGACTTTACGTTATCATATTATTTTATTTACTGTTTTTAAAACAAAGATTTACCATGAACTTCAACTTAATACCTATCCTAATTTCGAATCAATTTTAAGGTAGTCTTGAAAGAAATTCCTCTCTTTTTATAACTCATGACGTAGATATTCCAAAAGAGTAGAGAAACTTTCATCGAAATTCGGAAATATCAACCATCGATTAGGGTTAAAAATACAAACTCTTGATAGCCAACACGAAAACCAGACATTTACGAATATAAAACATGTTTCTAACCTTCGAATTTAAAAAAATCGAAAGATGAATGAATATTTTTAAGTTCGTGACGCTGTAAAATATTATAGTGATATTGGTAATATACGGGGGTCAGGTGAAAGCTAAAAGGAAAGCAAATAATGCGAACTTGATTCAAGTATACGCTCGAACAATAGACAAGATGATTAAATAGAAGAATTTTATGAGTAACTGAATTTGATTTTGAAAAACACCACATAGTAAACATGAATTCATTATTATTATGGAAGATTTCAGTAGGTAATATCAGCAGATAAATTACTCTAGGATACTTCAGTATTGAAAAAAAAATGAAAGAGAACCGGTTGTTGCTTATAGAATATACCAGGTGCCAGATATCGTAAAGTATTAAGGTCGGAAGTCTGAGGTTGATAGGACATGTAATGCGAATGGATCAATTGGTGTTTGATAGACCCATTGGTCAGAGAAGAAGGGGAAGACGTAGAACAAGGTTCCTTGATACCATCGATGAACACATAAGAAATGTGGCAAAGAAAGGCGATGAGTAGGGACGACTGAAGAGAAATTCTTTAGGAGATAAGACTCACGTAGGCTTCTAAAGCCAGAATGATGATGATGAACTTTATCTTGTTTTTAATACAACTTAGCATTCAAATCTATTTTACGGTTTTTCCTAGCTCTAATAACTTTTATTTTAATATATCGAGACCTCAATTTTGCTACAATTGTTGAAAGTTTTAGTTTCCTGTTTGTCACACTTTGATACATCTGTGGATAAAAGATCATTAGCCATTTCCAAATAAAATTCCATTAGTGTCTTTATTGTTAATTTGGGTTCCCAAAATCTCCAGGTTGTAGAAATATTCTTTAATTTCTAATTCACTTGTTCTTTTCTACAACTGTATGACTTTTCTTTTTAACTAGATATTTTCTTTCTTCATATCTCGCAGTTTTTGTGCACTTTGATTTAGCAATATGAGAGGTTCAAATTTAGTATTAAGGAAAACCAGAGTCTCCTCAATCTTTTGAAATGATTTTTAAAACTCGGTGATTTTCTTTCATTGCATCAGATTTCTTAGCATAACTATGGTGGTAGTCGTTTCTTATTCAAGTATTATAAACCACAGCATGTACACCTTTTTTTACAATAAAAACAGCATTTTTCTGTAGACCACATTGCAGTGTATACTGTAACTTAAATTTACACACATCAAACACACTACGATCATTCTGTTCAATTAATGTTGACTTGAGGTCTTTTGTTCGACTGTCTTCTTCTTGATTGGCTTTACAACTCGAGGTGGGTCTTTTTGCATCCACTATAGCCTTCCATCTTCTACGATCTTGCGCTTCCATTTCCCATTGTTGTACCATAATCCTAGATACATCAGCTTCAACATCATCCTTTAATCTTTTTCTGGGACAGTTTACTGATCTACCACATCACCTGCTCATCTTATCCAATTTGCTTTTATATGTCTGAGGATGTTTTCATTATCTTAGAGAGTGACCAATTCAGCATTGCTAAGCCTTCCCCACTCTTTTGTCAATTCACGTCTTTGAGGTCCAAATATCATTCTAAGAATATTCCTTTTAAATACTAGCAGCTTATTTATTTCTAGCTTATGTCGAGTCCATCGTTCGACGATTCCTGTTTCTACCATTATTAGTTCATCTGCTTCATTTCTTATAGCTTGTATTACCCCAACAGTTTTACCTTGTCTGACTGTCTTCACTTCTTCACTTCCTTAAAGAATTTACTTTCCTGATTTCTCTCGCCGCTTGTCCATTTCTCATATTTGCAGTTCTATATAGCTTCTCTTTTTAGTTCTGAGTAGTCGCCTTGTCTGTACTCTTGTTCTATGAAAATCTGCTTTGCTTTCATCTGTAGGGTTTGGTAGCATTTTCAATCTATTGTGAGTTTTTATTTCCTGCATTTTCTCGCATTGTTTATCAACCCATTTCCGTTTTGGGCGAGTCTTCTTTTTTTCAATGGTTTCCTTCTCTGCTTGTTCTATAACTGATACCACTCTCTGCAATTCTTGTCCTAAGCCTGCATTTTGCCATAAGCTCTTCCTCTGCCACCAATTGGAATCTATTGCTTATGGCTAGTTGATAATCCAGTTCTTTACTTGGTGTTTGAATAGCTATGTCTCAACTTTCTCTTAATTCTTGTTGCATTGATGTCTTTCATCAACGAGGAGATGATCTATTTGGTTACGTGTTCTTCTATCATTTGAAACCCATGGGACCTGGTAAATGTCTTTTTTTTTAATTGGGCGAATTTAACCATAATGGTATTCTTCTTCTTCTTAACATGCCATACACCAAAGTGCGTAGGCGACTATCTCATTACTAGAATTCTGTTCTTGGCGGCGTGACACAGCTCACCTGTATTGTGTATTCCTGTCCATTCTTTAATATTCCTTAACCAGGACAATTGTTTGCGGCCGGCTCCTCTCCTACCTTCGATCTTCCCTTGTAGGATTAACTGTGGTATTTCATATTTTGCTCCTCTCAATATGTGCCCAAGGTAACCAATCTTGCGTTTTTTAATTAATTCAAAGAGTTCTCTTTCCACACCGTCTCTATTAAGGACGTCATCGTTTCGAACTCTATCCACCCAAGGTATAATGGTATTAGATATTGCGAATTGTGTTAGCCGGTGTCAATTATCATTTGTTGTGTCGCGTAGACTATGTTTATCAATTACTTCTCTTATATAGTCTTCCTTACCTAGTTTAGCATTACAATTCAACATTGTGTTTTGGAGCCGCTTTATACTGTTTGTCTAATAATTCGTAAAATTCGTCCCTCCTATCTTCTTCGACATCTTCTGTTGGGGCACATTTTAAGAATATAGTGGGATTGAACCACTTACCTTACCCTTATCTAAGTTATCAGATTCGTTCATTTATTGGCTTTATATATGTCATTGTCTTTTTAAATCTTTTTGAAATTACAAATCCACATTCGTATTCGACTGTTCTCCCTACCCGAACAAAAGACTATAGCATCTTTCATTTCCAAATTTCCCATTGTTGTCCATTTTATATATTCTTTGTTCGCCTGAGGTCATCCGTATATTTCTAATATGCTTAATTAAACAATAAATGAACCGTAAGTAATCCCATAATCAAAAAAATTATAGTGAAATTCGCTAACGTTCTACATCCAACTTGAGCGCAATACGGTTCTGTTCGGACGAAATAAACGAGATAGTGTGCAAACTTGCAACGGCCTCTAGTGCTAGAAAGTATCTGCACACATGTGGAAATCTGAAATTTAATACAAGACTTATTTTTCTTTCACGTACAAACATCTTAGGATTGGATTTGGATCGAATATGAACAGATATAAAATTACATCCTAGTCTACGTCAGTTTCTGATGGGAAATTCACACTTGGTTAGTCATTTATGTTTTACTACTGATGTGCAACCACTTTACTTTTCAATTATAAATAAGCTTCTTTATTGCATTCCTGAGGTTTTCCTCTGGGAAAGAATGGCGTTGGGAAACAAATATAATTAACATTTAGATAAACTTTATCTTGAAGCGATTATCTCAAAGTAATTGAAATGATTTATGTATTATTTATTATCTTGTGCAAATCCTTGAATGTGTTGTCCTAAAATACCGTTATGTCAAAATATGTTCCGAAATCGCATTCAGTATTAGGTATGTACTACAAAAATGCATTATTAAAAAATACCTGAGGTCTACTATTATTCTAATTTCCCCAAACAGTCCTAGAATAATATTCTCCACCTAACTAGGTTGGAAATATTCCCGTACTATTATCTGAAGGAACTAGTATTATGAAATTGCTTTTTTGCGATCAGAAACTGCGCTGGGACTTAGAAGTTCTTGTCAGAATAAAAAAAAAAATAGAAAACCAGACAAAATGAAAAAGTACTAGAAATATTGGAAAAGTAGAATATTGGAAGATAAATTTGTACTTTTACCTATAAAAGGTACACACTCTCAAACTTTCTTTAAGAAACTTAAGGGGAACCTCAGTTTACTCATCCACAAAATAACAAAACGCCAAAAATATGAAAAACAGTAGAATCCTTCGACTCCGAACTATATGCAAAATCAATGAAGTATCACGACCTTCTAAAAATCATAAATCCAGGTTTCAAAATTATATTTAATATAATTGTTGCTCTGGGTGCATTCTTTGTTGATGTTATCGACCATCCTGGCAAATTCGTCTCTGTCTTGGGCTACATGTATGAGTATGAGGTGTTTGTCTAGTTTTTTGTTTTTCCTAGACACGAATTCTGTTTCCGTCTCAAGCTTTGTTTCCCCTCTATATTTCCTTCAACTATAGCTGTTCATATTGTACGTTGATTATTATGTATCCTAGATGAATATTAATGTAGTTGTTTTAATTCTGTTTACCGGTTACTGAAGAGTATTCTTTGTTCTTAGGACATCTGCATTGGTCGTTCTGCTATTCCAGCTGATTCTGAAAATTCCTTTTTTATATCTTCCTATTTCGCAGCCGCAGAAGAAAAGAGAGAAAACATGTAGCTCGGAGAAATAAGATTTCGCTAGAGACTGTAACAAATCCAAGCACCTGAAAATTTTTTTAGTTGTTAATAATTTAGTGTAAAAATTGTTTTTTTTTACATTGTTCCTACCAACTACTAAAAAGCTTAATATTTGAGGTAAAATTACAAAACTTTATCTTTTAAAACATAAAAAACGCTTTAAAATGGTGTTATTAAGAGTTGTAAAATTAATTTGTTGCTTCGAAAACTGAAAAATAAAGCAAAATCCTTAATTTTTTATAACTAGTGTAAAAATTAACCTAGATATTTGCTTTTGCGCTTAAAGTTGTGTATTATGGTCCTTAACAAACTCTCAATTTCAAAGTAAAAAAAAAATTTCACTCTTTTTTTGATACATATTAAGGCTGTTTTAGCAGTTCAAGCACACTGCGATTTGAAATGGGCGTATCACTTACTTTTCTACACTGCTTACGCGAGACTCTCTTTACTCAGTGGCGCAGCCGACGGCTAGTTTAATGATAACAAATGCATTATTTTCCCATTCAAATTAGTTTTAACACGAACTAACTGACCGTACGTTCATGAGATTTGACGCCACGAAAGCGATAACGGTGAAAATAAACGACAATGATGAGTAACACGTTTCACTATTAGATTTTAGTATTTTTTAGCAATTTTCTTCAAAGTTGGAACACGCTTTTCTCGATTATTAGTGGACACAGAAAGGTGAAAAAAAAAATCAACGATTACAGAAAAAAAAACTCTTTTATGTGATGGGCGTAAAAAGATTGGTTATAATAGAACGTTAAACAGTATAATCCAATTTTTCAACAGAAGTTTCAAAAAAAATAAAAATAAAACATAATTTCGAATATTGTGTCCAAATTTCGAGACATTTTGTCGGTAAATAACATTGCCTAGGTTTTGGTGCACCGATAAAACAGCCTTAATACACTCATGGACAAAAATATCGACTATTTTGGAATTTTCTAATTTTTGTTTTTTCAAAATAAATTCTGTTGAATTAAGTTGTTTATTGTAAAATAGAGTTTATTTTAAAAAATGTCTAATGCACGATTTTAAGATTTTATGCCGAGAAAATTGCGAAAAAATAAGGTTATTTTACTCTACATTTAAATGATAATTTAAATTGCATAAACAAGTCTTTTTAACTGAAAGAAATGCATGGTCAGTTATGAGTATTCCACTGTATAGCTCTTATTACTGGTTGCATCTTTCTCATCATGCTTGCAAGTAAATTTTGGACATATCCTTGGGAAATTGCATTTCATTCATCCTGTGCAGAAAGCCGAAGCTGTTCTATCGTATTTGGAACGGGATTTCTTTGTCGTAAGCTGCGTTTTAGGTGATCCCACATATGCTCTATTGGATTTAAATCCGGGCTAAACGGTGGCCAATCAAATCTTTGAATTTGGACCTCATCAAGATAATGTACTCATTATGGCAGCGGCATGTGGTCGAACATTATCGTGCATTAACATGAATCTTTCATATCCAATGTAACCAACATATGACAAAACATGTACGTACATGTACATGTACATACCTCCCAACTAATACCTTTCCAAAGAATTATGTCATTAACTTCAAAACTAACGGTCCTGGCGAGACTACAACTATTGAATCGTTCTCTAACTCTTCTGTAGACGTAGTTTTGACCATCTGGCTTCCATAATAGGATTCTGGTCTCATCAGTGAAAAGAACGTTTTTTCCAGTTGTCGATATTTCTATTTCTCATACTACTATATGATTATTATCAGTAATCTAAAATTATTTTGAAATAATAGTGACTACAAAAAAATTGGTAAATTTAAAAATATTCGATATTTTTGTCCATGAGTGTAGTTTAACTCATAAAGTCTCATTTGGTATGAGTAGAATTACCGCATCTTCATTATTTACTGACTAATGTTATTGCAAAAAAAATATCTCTAGGGGAATAACTTTTAAACTATTTGATGGATCAATCTGAAATTTTGAGAGTACTAATCCAAAATTATTATTATCAGTGGTCTCTAAAGGACAGAGATTGCTATGCAACGCATGTCTATCAATAATTCAGATATACTTGTCAGTTTACGTCAACTTTGACTTTTTAAGCTTTAGTAAATAAAATAATTATTAAAAAATTGTTTTCACGGATAAACAAAAGCGATCTATGTTCGAAATGTATTTTAGGAAATGGCCAAAGAATTAACGGATAATGTATTTACTCCAACCGAGATGCTTTTGAAGATTTTCTCAATGTTACAGTTCAATATGACGTCTTTTAGAGAATTATTCGTCGCGTTGTAGATGTTTATAGCAAAATGGGAAGTGTAACTCACAAGCCAGGGACAGGCAGGCCTAAAGTGCGAACTGAAAAAAACATCGAACTGATCAGAACAGCTATTGTAGGTCAACCGGATACATCAATTCGGCATTTATATCAATAGGTAGATCTTTTATATGAAACTTGCCAGCGTTTTACATTTTCATTCGTACCGTTTACAAGTTACAAGAAATCGCATTAAACGACTATCCTCAAAGGATAGCCTTCTATAATTGGTTTCTGAACAATCTCAACAATAATGATGATGTATTAGGCAAAACATTTTTTACTGACGAATGTTGGTTCCATCTTTCTGGTACACAAATTCTTAGAATATTAGGATGTGAATTGCAGATAACCCGCATTTTTTTATTGAAACATCCTTAGATCCACAGAAACTTGGTGTTTGGACTGCTATAAGCAATCGACGTATTGTAGGACCCACATTTTTGGAAGGGATTCTAAATACTGAAAGATACTGTCCAGAAATTTTAACTTCATTTATAAATTAATTAATGGATGCTGAATTAATAGAAGGATATGTTCAGCAAGACTCGGCTCGAATTCGTAAAACTCTGCAAAATTTAAATTTTATCATGGAATATCTCTACAATAGCGTTTTAAGTTAAAATACGCCTATTATATTATATAAAATGTAATTTGCTTATAGGGGGAAAAGGGGGAACTAAACAATTACTGGGCTTGGAGATAGGATAAGCCAAAAAATTGAAACGTTTGCGAATAGATACTCGTGTTTTGGTTGGAGAGTTAAGTCGTGGATAAGGATTCCTTTTTTGGGGGACTGGGAGAACTAACTACGAAAAAGAAATCAAGAAATACGTACATAAATATCTTGTGAAAATACTAAACAATAAGATTTCTAAACTATTTAAAACTAGGACGTCGTTTAAAAAAGTCATCTTGCTGCTTAGAAAGGAAGGTTTAGGGATTGTCTTACGTCGAAATGAAAATACCCAAATTGTGTGAATCATTGATTAATTATCAAAGGTTAATTTTATTTAAAAGAAACTAAAATATGACAATTATCTGATACATAAAACTTATTATTTATTTATATTCTTTGTAAATTGTTATGAGAGCAAATCTTATTTTATTAACGATAAATGTTTATTTAGAAAAATTTAACAAAACTACTTGCTTCACTGGCCAGTTATTTCTATTATTTAAAAAGTTTGTTACCCTAGATTTGAACAAAAAACAATGTCCCACAAACTTCAAATAATCTAGATCCGACCCATTGGAGACACAGAATGGAGGCTGCACAAATCCTGGGAAAAATCAAATCAAATACCAAAACAGGACCTCAGGTTATCCTGGATGATAACAATATGTGATCCTTCAAACTCGTGCTTATTTTCCACTTAAAAGCATGAGGGCTTACTTGGCCCGCAGACGCTGTTATCAAATCTCTTAACACAGGGACTTCGATTCTGGATTCTGAAAAAGATTCTTTTTTATTTCCTGCTTAAATATCTATGCGGAACCAATATCAAACGAGAGAGCAATTTGTTTATTATAAGCAGACTCCAAAATGTTTAAATTATCAATCTCAGTGACGCAAAAAGATCCCTCTCGATCCTGTGATTTGACTACCTGCAATTTATTTTTGTGGCCACAATTCAAAAATTCGATTTTTAAAACTCCTGTAGTGAATTTTGAAGATCTTAGACAGATAATAGAGAATAATATATAAATATAGAGAATAAAATCTCTACACGACTTCTTCTTCTTTGGGTGCCATGTCCGTATTCAGACGTTGGCCGTCATCATGTTTACAATTTCCTGAAACCTTTCTCTGTCGGCTGCTGCGCGAAATAATTCTTCTATTGTGGAACCACAGCATTGTCTAATATTACGCAGCCATGAAAGTTTCTTTCGACCAATCCATCTCTTTCCTTCCACTTTTCCTTGTATTATAATGCGAAGTAGATAGTATTTAGGTCCTCTAATTATATGGCCGAAGTATTCTGTTTTTCTCCTCTTTATGGTATTTATCATTTAACCAAACAACTAGTTTGCTTAAATGATATATCATGTGAATGTGAGGATGAATTTTGAGTATTAGAAATTGTAGCTAATAAAACTATTTTAGTTGCAGTGTATAGAACCGGAAATGGGAATTTTAAAGTTTTTCTAGACCTATTTGAACAGTTATTGGTGTTTTGCTCTGCTAATTTTTTAGAAATTATAATAATTGCAGATTTCAACATTAATTTCAAAAAAGCTACTAATGAACTAAACAGTTTCCGTGATCTAATTTGTACTTTTGGCTTAACCATAAATAGTAATGAATTTACTAGAATCACAACTATAAATAGATCAGCAACTTAATTAGATAATTTCCTAACAAATATAAGCAGTGAGATGGTGAGTTGGTTGTGTAATTGTGGACCCATGTATTTCTGATCATCTTGCTCAATTTCTCTACTTAAAAACAAAATCTGAAAACAGTCATAGTGCTAATACACATAGAAGAAAACAGTAACGAAATAAAAATTCAAAGGGGTGTCAGACAGGGTGACACACTGTCAACAAAGATTTTTATCACTGCCCTAGAACGTGCTTAACCCTGGATTGGAATCATTAATACAACTACTTGGGAACTTTAATCAATGAGTCGTGGGACAATACCCAAGAAATTAAATGTCGCATCGGAAAGGCAAAGAGTGCATTCTTGACTATACGTGCTGTGTTTAAGAGCCATGACCTCACCCTAGAAACAAAAATAAGGCTCCTTAAATGTTATGTGTACTCAGTGCTTCTGTACGGAGTAGAAACGTGGACATTGAAGACGGAAACTCTATCAAAACTTTAGGCTTTTGCGCTATGGTCATACAGAAGGATCTTGAAGGTACCATGGACAGACAAAGTCACCAATGAAGAAGTACTGCGGAGGATGAACATAACTGCGGATTTGGTCAACATCGTGAAGGGCCGTAAGCTGCAGTACTTGGGACATGTTTGAGAGATAAAGGCAAATACGAGCTACTTCAATGCATTTTACAAAGTAAAATTGAAGGAAAAAGGGCCCCAGGACGAAGAAGAATGTCCTGGCTTGCCAGAGAGCATGGTATAGAAAGACCTCAACACAGCTATTTCTTATAGCAACCAACAAAATCATCATAGCCAGAATGATCGCCAACGTTCGGAACGGACAGGCATCCTAAGAAGAATTGGAATCATAAAGGGATCAGTGTCGACGGGGAAAGACTACACCACCTGAGTTATGCTGATGGCATTGTTTTGATAGGAGATGACCTAGGCGAAATCAACATTATGTTAAACTGGAAAGAGCCTACGGAGAAATGGGTTTTAAAAATGAATATCCCCAAAACAAAATACATGACGAAAGTCGTGCCAGTAACAATTTAAAAATTCAGAAAGGTGAAGTAGAAGTTGTTGATAAATACATATACCTTGGAAACGAAATTAATATAGGCAATGACAACCAAACAGGTGAGGTATCAAGAAGAATAGCTCTTGGATGGGCAGCATCTGGTGCTCTTAAAAACGTATTTAAAGATAGCAACACATCCACTTAAAACTAAGAGTAGCACAAAGAAAGATGGAGCGTTTAGTTATAGGATTACCACTAAAGGACAACACCATAAACGAAGACCTACGAAAAAGAACCAGAGTTACAGATTTTGTGGAGAGCCTTTTGCTTATGTTATGTTCTTAACGAGATTTCTCTATTTTTTCCTGTCATTCTCTTACCCTTGCATTTTGTAAGTCTGATTTAACTTCTTGCAACCACTATGATTTTGGTCTTCCCCATTTTTTTACTTTCTCGTAAATTTTTTGTTTAAATGTAGCTAGTAGTTTCTCATCAGTTTTTGCCGATGTCCATGTTTTTGACTCAAGGACCGGCTTATCAGGTTTTGTATATTTAACATTAGGATTTTCTTCTAATGTCGGATCTTAAATGTTTAATTAGTCCATTATATGTTTTATTCGCAATGTGTATCCTTCTTTTAACTTCTTCGCTGACATTGTTGTCTACGGTGACTAGTGATCGTAGGTATGTAAAATTTTTGACGTCTTTAATGTTGTAATCTTGTTTAGATTATGTAAGTGTCTCATTCTTGTTTATTTGCAGACATTCTTGTATTTCGTTTTCATTTCATGAATATTTAGGCTACTATTTTGTGTCGCTCTTTTTATTGAATTAAGTGCTTCGATCATGTCTATTTGCTTCTAGCTCCAATATCGACGTCCTCTGCAAACGTTAGTATTTGTACACTTTTTGTGATTATTGCTTATGTTAACTTCTGAATCTCTGATTATTTTCTCTAATTTGATATTAAATAGAATACGGGTTTAAGGTAATTCCTTAATCATTCTATAACATGGATGTATATCTTAGTTTGTTTTGAATTCGAGCTTGCAGGAATTTATTACCTTATTGATAAAATCGAAAATTATAATTTGAAGTGTACCTACTTGAAATCTATTTTTGTCTAACTAATCAATTAAATATAAAAAAGGAAGAGGCAAAAATAATTCATAAATAAATATTGCTATACGATAAAACATAACAACAATAAAAATCTTCTTGCTCGATAAAAAACGTTTATAATTTTATAATCCGTGTAATGTTGATAAATATTTCACGCTTTAATTAGGCACACGCAGTAAAAATTGATTAATCCAGCTATCAGTGTTGGGGAGGTACTTGTTGGGTAGATATTTGTTATTGTGCGCCGTTTTAATGGAATATTCTTTTACAATTTATCAATCTTCTGGGGATTTTAGGTAAGTCTTGATGTGATTAAATAAAAGTTTATAAATATCGTGCCCCACGAAGCTGGTTATTTCAGAAATTATTGAAAATATCTTGCAAGATAGGCACTTAATCCCATCTGAGTTCCTCCCGTATTTCCATGGTCACTAATTTATTCTTGCCTCACTGTAGCTCTCATTATTTTTTTAATGGGATGACTTACAAATATCTTGAGATATTTCCTGTCCTCTTATTAAACTTCAATAAGGTCAAGGCGTATCGCGGATATATTCCTTTTAAAAACTTTTTTTTAAAATCCACAAGGAAACTAGATTCCTGTAGCTGGCTGTATACCATGTATTAAAGTTAGTTAATTTTAGAGGTGTTTATTTAGGAATATATGTTTTTTAAGCCTGTTTCTTATTTTTCTATGTCATCATTTTGCTGTACCCATCATCTTGTTTTTTAAATGATTTTTTGATTCCACAGACTTCTGGTGTTGTAGTCTTTTAGACTTATTTGAAATCATTCCATCTTTCTATTTTAAGTTTATTTTCTCCAATTTTACAATGACAATTTTGTGATCTATAAATAGTTATTTTCAGTTGAAGGTAGAAGGCCGAATTGGAGTAGGCAGAAGAACAATGTCATGGCTTAGCAACATCAGAGCTAGAACGGGCATGAACATTCAACAATTAATAAAAGCGGCGCAGAATAGAGAAGATTTTGATTTAGTGGTCGCAAAACTCTAGTAATGGAGTGCACCGGAAGAAGACGTTTTTTACTCATGACTATACAGTTATCCATATTTTCATAACTGGAAGTTTAACTCTTATTTATCACTCATGTAGGTTTTACATCCGGTCATTTACTGTACAATTTAAGTCATCATATTGGCGATCTTTACCTTAAGACTGTTAAGTGGAAAGGAAATTCGTTTGTTTGTGCATACGATTGTCTTAGATTTATAAGCTACAATGTTCGTCTTCATGAACATATTCTTTCGAATATTTTTTCTGACCTTCGAGTTAGGATACGGATAAATCACTGTAAAATAAGTAGGTATACAACCTTAAAGGCTACCTTTTAAGGTAACAAAAGTTTATTCTTAAAGTAGATCAAAAAATATAACTTTCAGATCATAACACTACAAGCAACGAAGCAATTAGGCAATATAGTCAGGAAATAAAAGAGTCTTTAACAGCGGAGAATGCTAGGTACTGGCTTTTTAATACATATAAAACTTGGAGCGTTATTTGTTGAATTCATGCCAATATCTGATAGATTTAGCGTTCTTGGAGTAAAGGAAAAATTTCAAAAAATTTCATTTGTAAATATACATGCGCCTTTAAAAAAATAGAGATAAAGGAAGCATTTTATAACTTTCTGGACCGAGTATATGAAAGCATCTCCAAGTATGATCTCAAAATAGTTCTTGAAGATGCCAATGCCAAAATAGATAGATAGGACATATGATGCCGAAGATAGGAAAATACAGCTAGCACTCAACAACGAATGAAAATGGTCACATGCTAATTGATTTTGCAAGGGAAAACAATCTATTAATAAAAGATATCTACTTCTAGAGGAAGGAGATACATAAGGGCACTTGGAGATCACCGGATGGGCAAAGTGTAAATCAAATAAACCACCTTGTAGAAGAGAATGAAGTAGAAAAAAAAACAGAATGCACATATGTTCATATAAACCGCCAGATACAGACACAGACCCCTTTTTAGTAGGAATTAAAATGAAATAGATTATACCTATAAATAGAAAAAAAACAGAGAAAAATATAAAATAAGCAAGCTAGTCAGGTTACAAACGGAAGAAGACAAAAGGAATACGAGTTAACACTCAACAAAAAATTGTTACAGAAACTGACAATTTATAACATGTGGCATAATTAAAAATATTGTAAAAATAGTAGCAGATGACACTAGCAAATCTACTAAAAAACAACGAAACCTATGGCTATTGTAGTAACATTACGAAACAAAAAGAGGAAATTTTATGAAGATAAGTAAAGAAAAATAGAAGACAAATATATAAATAATCTAATTAGAAATTTATATTAGGCATTAAAAATCAAAAAAGGGAATATAAATCGCAAATTACTTATTACAAAGATAAAGAAGGGAAAATGATATTTGATGATCAAGAAATATTAAGACTTAACTTTCCAGTTGAAGGTGGATCTAGCTTTTCTGATGCTCGCTCTTATCTCCTGGTTGTTGGTCCATTCTTCATTTTTTACGATGCCGAGGTAATTGTAGTGCTTCACTCTTTCTACTAAGTGTTGACTGTGATTTTGTTCATAAGGACTTGGTCTTAGGTGTTCTAGGTTGCCTGCAAATACTATGGTGTCATCTGCATATCTGATGTATAGCCAGAATCCGCTCAGTAGAAGTTCTTTTGCAATTTCCTACAAAGCTTCGATAAATATTCTTTTAGAGTGAAGATCATCCAGCCTCAAGAGTCCACTGCTGAACATAAGGCCTCTTCCTCATGTTTCCAACCCCGTCTATCTTGCGCCGCTCTTATCCAGTTTTTATTGAGTCTTCTTAAATCGTCAGTCCATCTTGTAGGTGGTCGACCGACGCTTCTCTTGTCTTCCCTTGGCCTCCATTCCAATAACCTCTTTGTCCATCGCCCATCTGTCATTCTGGCTATGTGTCCTGCCCATCTCCATTTTAGTCTGGCTATCTTCTCGATGTCAGTCACTCCGGTTCTTCTCCTGATGTCTTCGTTTGTTATTCTGTCTCGGAGAGTTATTCCTAACATGGACCGCTCCATTCTTCTCTGCGTGACTCTCAGTTTGGTAGCTGCTGCTTTTGTTAAGGTAAGTGTTTCTGCTCCGTACGTCAAGACTGGGAGGACGCACTGATCAAATACCTTTCTCTTTAGGCATGTGGGCAGCTCACTTTTAAAAGTTTCTCTCAGTTTTCCAAATGCTGCCCACCCAAGGCCGACTCTTCTCTTCAGTTCATGAGTCTGGTTATCTCTGCCAATCATAATTTCATGTCCCAGGTATTTATATCTATCTACGAGTTCTATTTCTTTCCCACCAATACTGATGTTCTGGTTGGGCACCAAATTGGTCATGATTTTTGTTTTCGAGATATTTATATTTAAACCTACATTTTCTGTAGCCACAACGAGTTCCTGTACCATCTCTCTTGCCATACCTAGATCTTCAGCTATTATAAGTATATCATCGGCGAAACGTAAGTTGTTTAGATATTCTCCATCTATTTTTATTCCCTTTGTCATCCAATCCAAATTCTTAAAAGCATGTTCTAGCACCGTATTAAAAAGTTTAGGTGACATTGGGTCTCCTTGTCTAACCCCCGTTCTATTTTTATGCGATTACTGTTAGTATGTAATTTGACAGTGGTTGTTGCCTGCAGGTATATTTTGTATAATAATTTAGTATATCTATAATCTAACCTGCAGTTCTTTAAGCGCCTGTAATATTTTGCTTAGCTCAACTGTGTCAAAGGCTTTGTGAAAATCGATAAATATTAGAACTAGAGGTTTATTGTATTCCACTGCTTTCTCTATTAGGGTTTTTATACTTTGTAGATGGTCATTTGTTCCGTAACTTTTTCGGAATCCTGCCTGTTTCCCTTGGTTGATAAGTCTCTAATTTTCTTTCCATTCTCTTAACTAGTATTCGCGTCAACAACTTATATATATATATATATATATATATATATATATATATATATATATATATATATATATATATATATATATATATATATATATATATATATATATATATATGGCTGAGGAGGCTAATCGGTCTGTAATTCTCTAAATTTGCTTTGTCTCCTGCTTTGTGTAATAGAATCATAGTAGCGTTGTTCCAGTCTGTTGGAATATTGGCGCTGTGAAGGCAGATATTGAAAAGTTGTTTAATTTTTTCAAGTAATACATCCCCTCCAATTTTTAGTGCTTCTGATACTATTCCATCTTACCCGGGGTTCGATTATTTTTCATTTTCTTCAGGGCTTCTTTGATTTCTGATTTTGTTATATTGGGCATTAAATCTGATCCTTGGTTTAATACCCCAGTTTTTAGTGTAATTGGAGGTTCCCGTATTGTTATCTTTTTTTCTTGATCTATATAACTCTGTGTAGAACTCTTCGACTATTCTTAATATTTCATCTCTGTTCGTTGTTTCTTCTCCAGTTCTGTTTCTCAGTTTGTTAATTTCTATTTTCCCCTTTTGTACGCTCCTCTTCAAAACTTTCATGTTCTTATTTTTCTCTATTGCCTGTTTTGTTTTTTCTACATTGTAGTTTCTTATGTCTTTTCTTATTGCCTTTGTAATCGTCTTATTTATTTGATTTATCGCTTCTTTGCTTGCAGTGTTATCTCCTTTCATTTGTCGCCTTAGTTCTATAAGGGTTTTCGTGGGTTGACTCAGTTTTTCATCTTTTTTGCTTGTCGGGACAATATTTAGTTTGAGCCTGTTGCATTGTGTTGACTATTTGTTTGTTCAATATATTGATGTCAGCTGTTGTTGTATCTTTCAATGAATTCCCAATATATTTTTCGAACTCCTGAATGTTAGTTGGTTTTGTCCATTTCTTTGGTTGTTTCTTATTTATCATTTTGAGTCTTTCTTTTTCGGTTGATATCGATATTTTAGCTCTTACTAACCTATGATCACTGCTTGTACTGAACTGGTTTAGCACATTTACGTCTTTAAATAATTTCTTTTTTGTTTGTTAAGAAATAGTCGATTTCATTCCTTGTTTTTCCATCAGGACTTTCCCATGTCCATCTTCTGTGTTTTTTCTTTTTAAAGAAGCTGTTCATTTGATAGAGATTGATTTCCAAATCAATCTCTATCAAAGTCAGTAGTTGTTTATATATAATATATATATAATATATATATATAATATATATATATATATAATATATATATATATATATATATATAATATATATATAAATATTTAATGTAAGATTTGATTTCACGTATAGTGCCTCTATATATTGGCTTATAAGTATTTCATTCTACCAGGATTGATCAGAGCGACTGATACAGAAGTTCTTATATGAAATCAAATCTTTTCCGTCAAGAGAAGTAATAAAATAACTTCAATAAAGACGCCACAGCGACATCTGAGTAATACAGAAATCTTCTGATTCCTACTTTGTGGTTTTATTACAAAACTGTCCTCCTGTAATATAGTAACATTGAAATATTACAAATGAATACCATTATAGAACACGATGATCTAATTAAGGACGCGACTGACTGGACGATGAATATATCCACGCCCCCTTCTTTGATTCACTTTAAATGTAACCAAAGTCTCTGAGAAAAATATGTTTTAAACATCTAAATTTAGATCTTTTTCTCTTAACCCCTGCAGTGACAACCTTGCATTGCAAACCTCCATTTGATATTTGGCTCTAATTTTAGTAACAAGAGTAACGACGAACAAATTTATGACTTAACAGCCGTCTACTCAAGATACATCGTAAACATTAACATGACAGATATTATTTTACATGACGTGTGACTCACATAAATGTATGTCTGAGGAATCACCAGGAAATGCAGAAATATAGTACACTGAGATATTTCAGAGATTTCAATATTCAGAGAGAAAACGCTGAGGCGTGCCCAATAAAATTGATTTACTGTTTTGTGTAGAACACGTATTATACTACAAAGTACTCATTAAACATTTAATAAAACTGCAATAAAATTCAAATAATTTCCTTGGCAAATAGGAAAATTATTCAATAACGTAACGTAGCGAAAGGGTGAGTAGAATAATTTTTTATTTTCAAACCACCAATCGGTAACATAACTTTCTATTTTTTATTTATTTATTACAAAAGAGAAGCCAATTACATTCGCAATTTCTGATATATCTAACATCTCAAACCTATTTTCTACTTCTTTTTATATCTTTAGGCAATTCTGCCTGTTTCTGTTTTAAGCTCGTAGAAATTTCTCTCGGGACTGTTAGTCCAGGCTGTGAGGCCGCTCCCGTTGGGGAAAATGTTTCTGATTCGGTTTCTTCGCGGATTCCGGTTCAAAAATGTCCCCTTTAAACAAATCTGAAGGGTGAAGGGCGAAATTTTTGGGCAGAAATTCTTTAAAACAATTTTTTTAAACAAAGTCCAAAAATAATTTTTTTTAATCTGGAAAACGTTTTTTTAGGTTTTTTGGGCCATTTTAAACAAAAAAAGTCTCTTGTCATTTTTCTCTAAAGTTGATAGTTTTCGAGTTATAAGCGATTTAAAGTCTGAAAAAACGCGAAAAATACGCATTTTTGAGGCTGGAAAACACATATGTAAATTATTATTTTTGATATTACCAAGTGTCTAAATCAAAGTTTAAACATTCAACTTCAAGATTGTGAAGAGTAATCGGGGCTTATTTTAATTTAGACCGTTGTTTTTTAATTGTTAAGTATGCGCGTACACTCGATTTTTCAGCCGCCGCGGCGCCGCGCGCAACCGTGCGCCTCTATCGTACTTATGCATAGTTTACATATACTTACAAATAATTATTATTTATTGAATTATAATTTATTCGTCTTCCGGGTTTGGACCGTGTCATTTGTGAGTGACCCAAAAGTGGGTTCATCTCATGATGAACCCACTTTTTGGTGGGATGAACATGAGATGAACCCACTTTTGGTCACTCACAAATGACACGGTCCAAACCCGGAAGACGAATAAACTATAATTCTGACTCTGGCCGTGGAAGCCTACGATTTCCATTATTTATTGAGTATATATTTATTTATATCAATTGAGTTATAATATAAATTTCGTCTAAAACCTAATAATAGTTACATAAAAATAATTGTATAAAAGATTGTTAAATAACACACTAATATCACTCAGTAAAAGTATCTTTGTTTTCACAAAAATCTAAATCACATCCACATAATGGTACAACAGTTGACATGATTTTTCTTGCAGTTGCATGCATTAGTTTTGCAAGTCTTTTTGCATTTGCACGGTTTCCCAACGTACCACTATCAGACATATAATATCCATATTGTGTAAAATCGAGAGTTTGATAGCGGGAATATATGGCATTTCGCCAAATATATGTTTTTAGCGAAAGCTCTTAACAAGTGTTGGTAAAGTGCGTTAGAGGTACAAGGTATATTGGCTAGATTAAATTAAATTTTTCAGTCACACTGTCTTTTCGTCGAAGAGCAGCATTTTGTATTGTTATGTAAAAATCTACTTTAGGTTTTTGCACTAACTTAATATTGTTGATGTTATTACAAAAAATACAAACTAAATTTTCTTCGGTAAGTTTTCATTTAAGAAGAGGTACGGAAAAAGACATTTTAAATCCATTCACAATTTTTTTAATAACACATTAATAATATAATGGGCACCCTTTTAATGGGCATTAAACAATAGTCTTCCTAATGATCGTTTAAGTAATAACAAATCAAGTATGAGCGCGCGATTGTTAAACAGGTAAAAACTTGCATTTTTGCGATAGTATATTTTTTTAAACACCGCGCAATTTAAAATTAAGTTTACTAATATTAATATTTACTGCATTGTATTATTTAAATAATAATTTAAAAATATTATTTACAATTGATATAAATAAATATATACTCAATAAATAATAATTATATTGTTCAAATTTGGAAGAAAAAAAACTATATACGGTTATTACATTGCGATGATTGATTTATTTAATTAGACCAATGACAATAATTAATACCTACATAAATAAATTATGCAAAAAAACTATGTTACTAACTTCAAGGATTTGTTCGGGTTTTATTTACGTAAGTGTATATGTAAACTATGCATAAGTACGATAGAGGCGCACGGTAGCGCGCGGCGCCGCGGCGGCTGAAAAATCGGGTGTACGCGCATACTTAACAATTAAAAAACAACGGTCTAAATTAAAATAAGCCCCGATTACTCTTCACAATCTTAAAGTTGAATGTTTAAACTTCAATTTAGATACTTGGTAACCTCAAAAATAATAATTTACATATGTGTTTTCAAGCCTCAAAAATGCGTATTTTCGCGTTTTTCAGACTTTAAGTCGCTTATAACTCGAAAACTATCAACTTTAGAGAAAAATGACAGGAGACCTTTTTTATTTAGAATGACCCAAAAACCTAAAAAAAACGTTTTCCAGATTAAAAAAAAATATTTTTGGAATTTGTTTAAAAAAAATTGTTTAAACAATTTCTGCCCAAAAATTTCGCCCGGCACCCTTCAGATTTGTTTAAAGGGGACATTTTTGAACCGGAATCCACGAAGAAACAGAATCAGAAACATTTTCCCAACGGGAGCGGCCTCACAGCCTGGACTATGTATTAGATTTAGGTATCTGATTTTTTTAAATTAATATAGTTTTAAATCATTTTTAAATTAATTTTTAATGGTATTTTGATGACTCTATAAATAGGCTTACCATAATTATGAAACTCTTAACCGGGACAGTAAATGGTGGATAGGGTAAAGTATAAAAAAAAAAACAATTAAGCTGCTGCTAAAAATTTTTATTAATAAAATACCTATTTTTGTACCATTCATACTTCTTGCTTGTATGTACTTTTTTAATAAAATGTTATTTTAATGCCTTAAAGGCAAAATAGAGGGTCGTAGAGGTGTAGAAAGCAAACAAGTTTCTTGGTTAAAAAACATTCGTGAATGGACTCGGATACCAAATGCAGGACAATTATTCCCTATTGCAGAAGATCGAGAAGCATTCGCAATGGTGATCGCCAACGTCGGATAGTTCTGATATGGCATGCGAAGAAGAAGAAGTTATTTTTTCGTAAAAATCGTTAAATTGTCATATTGAAGTTTAATTTATAGTATAGTAATGTTTATACGGTAGACTCCAAGATACGGCTTCTATCGTCCGACCAAATGTTTCATCATCGAGAAGACACGCTCTAAAGGAGCGGAGGTGCCTGGTAAGCACAAAATATATTGCTCCATGAAAATGTTTAAATAGAACATATAGAACAAATAGAACAATAGGTAGAACCCATTTGTCAATATATCAATTTGTATCGTCGTGGAATTCCATTCATCATTCTTTGATGCTATAAAAACTTTCGTAAGTGACAGCTTATCAAAAAGGTTGTCAGTATTAATATTTTGTCGATCGTCCGAACCGTGTATTTTTGTTTATAATTTCAGCAGATCCTTCGATTTCGTCCCATTTCAATACGTGATTCAGTCCAATCCATTCGAAAATGTCAGCTCCTCCGAAACTCTCTTCCCACAATTCAATGTATGAATTGCATTGTCGGTAAAAATCAGTTACTTATGTTTGAAAATTATCAAATTCCTGGCTACTACCAAGATTCTTTAATAATAATTGATTTGCTCTTTGTGGTACATGCTGTCCATGCGTTCTTGAAGATTAGATTTCAATCTTCTTAATTCCAAAATAATGTCAGTCGCAATTGCTTCACTTTTTTCCATAAGTAGTACAGTCTTGTTAAAATTGTTTAATTGTCCATGCACAAACCAAAAATATAACTCACCCGTTTCACTTTCAAAAAATCTCGCTTTGGACGTGGACAGTTATCGTGGGAAAGGAAATATGCTCTTAGTCCTTCGAATATATTTATAATTTTCTCAATTGCCGGCAAAAGAGAAAGAAATCTGGTAGTTCCATGTTGGATTAGGTTTTTATATTCCACATCTACACATTCACAGAATTCCTTCAACTGAGTTGCTCGAACTGTGTAGATATGAAAATGTTTATATATTTTGACAACTAGTCCTTCAATTTCGATTGGTAAACCATCCACAGCATTTTGAAGTGTATTCTGTACAATGTGTAAACATTATTTTGTCCTCTTCTATGCACACCTCCAAAATTTGTATTACAATTGTCGCCACAGAATGCAGTTACGTTTTTTCTAATGTCATGACGACGTTGAAATTATATTTTGAGTCAATATTTCTGATGTCTTACCCTGAACGGAGTCAAAATTCAATAGTTTTCACATGTACACCTTCTAACGGTAAGTAGTATCTAACCATAATCGGTGCCAGTTTGATGTGCTTTGTATTTGAGGTGTCGTTAGTAACACTTACAAAGAAGCCTTCTGTAGGTCGGTGTGTAACTGACAAAGACAAAGATGCCAACATATTTAAAATGATCGCTTCACATTTGGTTCTCGCAACCCCAAATTTTGATTCAAAACAATTTTGAAATCAATTTCGACGTACAATCAGATGATTTGTAGCTTATATCATGCATTGCCGTGTGATAAGCGAATGAAATCAAAAAAAATTTTGATGTACTTGCAATCGCCGTTACACCAGTCTTCTGTTTTACACACTTTAAGTAATCTTTAATATCTGCGCGCCCACCGTGTGCAATTGAAAATTCTGAAAAACATTTGCTGGCATTTCACCCTGCTATTGTCACTACAAAGCTTTTTTATAAAAAGATAATCTTTTTCAAGCGCTTGTAAATTTGCAATTTCTTTTCTTTTTTGCACGATTAGGGTAAACTGCGATTTGTTTTTTTTTAATTCATCCATGATTTTTTTAATATTTATATTCGATCACGACTCACTAAAATAATGTTTTAAGAAATTTATTACGGTGAATTGCTGAATTGGTCATTTTGATGATTTCGAGAATTAAGAACGTCTTCTGTTAAAATATCTTATTAATCAGATGTGCAGTCATTATTATAAAATTCAAAATTACGACAGTTTTGTCAAACCGGGACAAAATGACAAACCGGCCGAGACTCCGGAACCGATGTCTACAACCGGGACAATCCCGGTTAAACCGGGACGTGTGGAAAGCTTATCTGAAAATCACCCACAATCATTATTGACTGTAATTAACAGTCGGAATAGCCGAAAAAACATCCTGCAAAAAAATAAACGAATTATTTAACAATAAACGTAACAGAGTAAAAAACAAACATGCGGTCAGTTTTAGGTTATGTTGTATATTTGTAGTACTTAGAAGGTTTAGAATTTGGTATTTAATTTCCCAAAACGTATGCAGAATACAGAGTACTTTTTCTTTCTTCATTTTTGTTTAAACCCTTTTGTGGTTGAATTTTTAATGACAGCTTCTTTTTGTTTCAGATTCAATAAAATGTCCACATAAACATGGAATCAACTTCGGTATCTGTAAATATCGACCCTACCTCTATAGAAGCGCCAGTTATATCTTCGAATGACTCCAAAATATTTAATGATAGTGGTGGAGAAAATGACGGCGATACCACCATCCATGCTTTCAATATGTCTACATCACAGTTTCACATCACTGTTGTGGAAAACCCCGCACTAAAGAAATCTTCACAGTGTGAAGGCAGTGATAGCGGGGTAGAGGTAGTAGAAAATGTCGAAAATCAGGATCCTGTCGTGTACCAACGTAATATAAGCTCTAATAGTGGCATGTCACAGGATTACGATAATATAAATAGTGCCCGATCGTGCGATTCTTCGATTATAAGTTGCTATGACGAAGCGTACAATATCCTCGTTCGGAAAAATTCAACTTTACTGGAGGATTATCGAAGACATGAAGACGTTACCAGCGAAAATGGTAGTGAAAGTTCTTCGTTAAGTGGATCAAACGTACGAACAAATAGAAGAACCTCTGTAAACAATTCAAAAAAGAAAACACCAACAGTTGACTCGAGAACTAAAACTTCTTGTAGAAAAGAACGGTCTAGTACAAAACCTCCGTTAACCCCTAGACCGTCTACAGGGCCCATACGAATCAAATCTGTCGATAGGTTACAGGCCAAACCTTCTCCAAGTACAAAAACTAATCAAAGGACCAAAACTATTCCTACGAATTTAGATCTTAAGCGGGAACCCAAAAGAGTATCATCTGCTGCAGTGCGCACGTCTTCAACAAGTAGAACACCTACATCTGGCCATAATGACGACGGCAGGTGGCCATCTATTAATAGTAAACCAGCACCACTAATGTCCAGATCGTTGAAAGGATCTATAGATTGCACCAAGCAAAAAATTTCGCCATTGGATACTAAGACTATAGAAAAGTATGCTACACTTCCAAGGCCGAAAAAAGACAAGAATATCGATGAAAACAAGGACGTGAAAAAATCTAGTAGGGAGAACACACTTCATCGCTTAGCTCTAACTAAACAAACTTCTCGTGAAAGCACACCTTCGAAACTGATGACAAGCTCTTTGTATATACCTAAAAGTAAAACGAAAACTAAGATATACCACGAAAACGGTGTTCAGACAGCCTTAACAATTACCGACATAGAAAACGCTTTAGCCGGAGTTGCAATAAATGCCAAAAATCCACACGATTCCGAAACTAGCGACAAAGATCTCCAGGTTGACACTATTAGCGCAGATATGAATAAATTGAAGGAAAGATTAGAAGCGATAACTGAAAAATACGAGGCGTTACAAAAAGACTACAAATCACAGACTGAAAAACTTAAAGAGACTGAGGAAAAGTTAAGGGAAGAAGTTATTGAAAAGAACGGTTTGCGGGAGGAATTAGAGAACAATTCGCAAAGAGTTATGGCCATTTTGGGAACAGATACCACTGATGGTAAGTTGCACGTTTGTTTCAAATTCTTATTTCGATTTCAATTTTTGTCTTAGTTCTTTTTTGCAAATTTAACAAAATATTTTGGTTTTATAAATTGCTGTAATTTTAAAACAATTTCTCTAGTGTTTGACAGTTACTAAAAAAATCCACTAGGAAACTAAGTTCCTGTAGCTGGCTGTATACCATATATCACAAAAAATTTATTTCAAATCTTTTATAAAAGGTATATAATAAAATGCCCAAACAGGCTATCACAATTACATTACAAAACGTTTTCGGATTGTTAAATCCATCATCAGTGTAAACCTGAAAGTAAATAACCACTTTAATTAAAAAGAACGTTGAATTTAAAATATTGACTAAGATTAAAGAAAAATGTGGTTAATACTTACGAGGTATACATGCTATGAGCCAACAAAATATATGGGTCAAAACCCTTTAAATGTTATAAATTTACAGTTGTTGTACATTATATATGATTACAGATTATGATGTTTAAGTTACCATTGGAATTTGTAACATGGCGACGTATCACCCTACATAGGTAAAATGGTCCTGAGACGAAGTGTCTTCGAGGACCTGTTGATAACAACTGATCAAAATGACATTGTTGACATGTTAGAACGGATGTTGTGTCAGAGCAGTCAGTGTAACTTACGGTAGTTGTCAGTCTCAAAGTGAAGATTTACAACGTATGCTTCACCAATTTAATATAACCGCCAGAAAATTTAACATGTTAATTTATCCAAAAAATACAAGATGCATGGTTACAACACCTAATTTACTAAGATGTAAATTGGAGCTGGAAGGTCAGATAATAGAACAAGTGATGGAGTTAAAATATCTAGGCATCACATTATCTAGCTGGAAAGCTCGAAACTGAAGTGGAAGATCCAGTGAATAGAACAGAGCCGCATGCTGCCTGAATGAAACAATATGGAGATATAAAAATATCGCGAAAGAAACGAAAGGCAGAATTTACAAAACATCAGACCAATAATGATATACGCAGCAGAATTAAGACCTGACACAGACATGACAAAAAGGATTTTAGAAACAGCAAAGATGAAAGCACTTAAAAAAATTGATGGTAAGACACTATGGGACAGTGCTAGAAGTACAGATATACGACGTAGATGCAAGGTGGAGAACATCAAGAACTGGGAAGAAATAGAAGAGTAGAATGGAACGATCATATAAGCCGAATGACAATAAATAGAGTAGTAAAGACGACAAGAGATGGTTCCCCAATAAAGACAACTTACTGGAGGCACATTGAAAAACAAACGTCAAACAGACGTATTGTATTCATGTCTATGTAAAAAGGAGAAGAAAAAAAAGTGATTTTCAATGTGTTTTCGGTAGCTAACTGTCTCAATTTATCTCCGTTATTATGTGTTTAAATGCCGTCTTCTTATTTCCACTCCGTATGAAATAACTAGAAGAAATTACTTATTATCCTATATAAATCATACTTATAAGACTAGTCATGCTAGAGACATCATATTATGATAAAAATTGACATCTCAACAAACTCGCATTAACTGTAATCTTAGACTTACGGTTACACCAAACTAAGATGGAAAAAGCTCGAACCATTCTTAAAGAACGTTAAAGTTTCGGAAATTGTGACTTGCACAAAGAAGTATATTTCACGAATTTTGGACTGTTTTGGATTATTGCTAGACACCCGACAGCTAATGGTCCACTCGACTGTACAGCATAAGAAGTACGAAAATAAATTGGTCTATAGTTAAAGACAGACTGAGAGTACAGTACGGTTAAAATAGGAATGCGCATTTGCTGGATTTCACGCCATGTGTTTGGCATCAAGTCCAAGTAGTGGTTACACGTACAGAACCGTCCAAACATCTTTACGATGATAAAGATTACGAGTAAAACTACCTTTTTTGATTTTAATTTACGCTATAAATTAGAATAAAACAGAAAAAATATGATATTTATTATAAAATACATATATTTACAAATAATTGTCAATAAGTAGTCAAATAAGCAGAAGACTGATAAATGTATATTATTTACTATGAAATAATTGAGTTGTGTCACAAATATTCAATTATACTAATGTCACTCTCTACATCCGAGTTGTCGGATTCGCTTTCTCTATTCTACCCACAAATCACCTACCTCTCTACCCTGTGTTTGCATGTATAATCAATTGGTCTACGTTATCTTGCAGGTTGTCCGCGATTCACATCTCAGTTTCCATTTTCTCAATGACATGAGTGACATAATTGCGCCAATTTTGCTTTTTTACGCATGCTAAACCACCGTCGATCAACTGACACATCTCTTCGTTGTTAAAAGTGGTATTGTGGGTGGGTATGCAAACATATGTACATTAAATAGAAACATTATAATATATTCTCACTATTCATAATTAATAGTTTGGTAAATTTAAACCAGATTCGTCCAAATATAAATGATATTGCAATCGTCTCTTCCCAAACGTCGTATAGTTCTCAAATAATTATGGCACCAATGAATAATATTCTCTCGCTCCCATTGATGCTTCTTCGGCCACGTTTCTTATAAACAAATCTGATTCCTTTCAGAAGCCTGTATAAAGTAGAAAGAGTATAGAGTAGAAAGGCAGTATATTCTCATTACCTCGTATAGTTATTATACGCTTTAAGTATGGCGGCAAATTTTTTATAAAAAATTCACAATGAACAGTTCTCCGTTGAGAACTTCTTACAACCTCGTCTTATGTGAATATTCTAGAATAGGTTTGACTTACCAGTTTTTTACGTTTTTTTGTGATTTCAACGTTCTACTGTGTTCTTTTTATTTTTTGATATTATAAATTCTTCTGTTGCTAACACCAGTTATCAACTAAGTACGGCTTACAGCAGTACTCATATTAAGTTGTTCTGTATTTAAAAAAACACACAAAACATTCAACAGTACCAGTTTAGCGCAACCATTTAATGATTCAACGGGTTTACAGCTATAAGACTCCATGCTCTCTGCTCCAAAGTCGGACAAAATACTGTAGTATCGTTTCGTTTTATTCGCTGAACTTCAGAGACTTCGGTGGAATGATAATGTAGTGAGAATGGATGCCGAAAAATTTCCGTAAAGAGCCCTAGAGTAAAATTTAGGGGGCAAGATCAAAAGAATGGCCACGGGAAATGTAGGAGCATGAAGTAGCAGTAGACGCGTAAAATTTGCTAGACGTTAGAATCTAGGCTAGACACGATATCTGGTACACGTAATGATGGGACAGCGATATGAACTGCTAAGGCTGGTAATACAGGGAAAGATAAGAGGAAGAAGGAGAGTGTCATGGTTGAAGAATTTAAGGGACTGGTTTAGATGCAGTTCTATAGAACTCTTCAGAGCAGCAGTAGATAAAGTAAAGATAGTGATGATGATATCCAACCTCCGATTGGGAGACGGTACTTAAAGAAGAAGAAGAGAATCTGGAGAAGACTGCGCGGGACCGGCAAGGTTGAAGGCATAGTTTGGAGACTAAGACTCGATATGCGCCATTTAGAGAGAGAGTCGTTTCGTTTTTCAGAGGCACTTTCACCCATCTTCTTCTTCTAGTTCCATGACCGTTATCGATCGTTGGATATCATGTTGGCTACCATATTCGCTATCGTGACTTTATTGACAGCAGCTCTAAATAACGATGTAGTTGATTTTCCATACCATTGCCTTAGATTTTTCAGCCATGATGTTCTTCTTCTACCAGGACCACGATTACCTTGGATCTTTCCCTGAATGATCAGATGTAAAAGATCATATTTTCCAGGGTGTCTCATAATATGACCGAAGTATTCCAGCTTGCGTTTCTTTTATTATATTGACCAGTTGTGTTGTTTGGTTCAGCCGTCTAAGGACCTCCTCATTTCTAACTCTGTCGACCCAGCTTATTTTCAGTAGTCGTCTGTATACCCACATCTCAAAGGCTGTCAAGCGTTTAAGCATAGCCTCAGTTAGGGTCCACGCTTCTACTCCATACAGCAGGACAGGAAAGATGGTAGCAAGATATCATACGAACTCTAAGGTCAATGCTAAGATCATGACTGCAAAGTACGTTTCTCATTTTTACAAAGGCAGCTCGGGCTTGTTCTATTCGGCTTTTTAATTTCTGCGGTTGGATCCCAACTCTCATTGATAGTACTGCCGAGATACACGAGTTTCTCTACTCTGTCCAGTGTGGCATCTCCGACTTTTATACCGTCATCATGTATATAATTTTGTTTGCTAACTATCATATATTTAGTTTTCTTAACGTTGAGTTTTAATCCATACTGATCACAAGTCTGTTTTATTTTGTTCATTAGATTTTGAAGGTCTTCTCCGCAATTGGCAAGGACTAAGGTATCGTCGGCATATCTAATATTGTTGACGGTTACTCCATTCACAATAATACCTTCGGTTGTCTCCATTAAGGCTTCCTTAAATATTTCCTCCGAATATAAGTTAAAAAGTAAAGGCGACAATATACAACCTTGTCTCACTCCTCTTTTTATATTTATTTCATCCGACAGTTCTTGTTCAACCTTTATTCTTGCCACTTGATGCCAGTATAGATTTGTAATTATTCGTAGATCTTTATCGTCCAATCCAGCTGTTTCCAATATTTCTAGCATTTTGTTATGTCGAACTTTGTCAAAAGCTTTTTCAAAATCGATTGCACAAATATACACATTTTGATTTATATCTCTGCATCTCTGTACTAGCACCTGTATACTAACTAAACAAGGCTTCTCTTGTACCCAAGCCACTCCTAAACCCAAATTGAGTATTGTTAATTCTGTCCTCTAACAGCGTATAAATTCTGCTGTGTATTACTCGCAGAAAGATTTTCAAAACGTGACTCATCAGACTTATTGTCCGATAATCACCGCATGTCTTTGGACGATGTTTCTTAGGTATTGTGACAAATGTCGACTTTAACCAATCAGTTGGTAATATTCCAGTGTCATAAATTCTGTTAAAGAGATTACACAGAGCTTTAATTCCATTTTCTCCCAAAAACTTTAGTATTTCAGCACTTACTTCATCGGGGCCAAGTGCTTTTCCATTTTTTGCCGTTTGTATTGAACGTCTTACCTCACTTTCTGTTATAGATGGACCTGATATAGGACTTTCACCCATGCCCATCTGTAATTATAAATGATATGATTGAAAGTTATTATATGTTAATTAGGCCAAACAACTTTATGTTCATATTTGGCTGATTATGTCAGTCATAGTAATTTGCAGCGGAAATTTTACAAAAGAAATGTTACAATTATAAATATTATTGAATTTTGTATAAATCGAGCAGTATTTGTTATGAATTTAATCGCGATTAATTTATTTTTATCCCTCATTATTTTTATTTACCCTAAGGGTACGTTCATAACGAATACCATCGCCAATGGAGACCCTTTGCGACAAGTCTAATCCGTACATAAACGTGTATGTGACGTATTGTGTATTGGTGAGACAAAACTCAAGTCAGTTTTGCAAAAATATAAAAACTGTAAATAGTGAACCAGAGGTCGCACAATATAAACCTAGACCACACCCTAAGACTAAAGATCTTCCTGAGGGTAGCAAGTTTGGAATTCGAGATATTATATATAAAATGCGTGAAAACAAAAAACATATCTGTAGAGACAATGTTAAAAAAATGAAAAGGCAGAAATACACTCAAAATTTTCAGGATAAGTCTCTGGAGAGTTTTTAAACAGATTGGGTTTAGGTTCAAAATTAAAGGCAATAGAAAAGCCTCTTATGTAAGAGCTATAGTGCGTCTCACGTTTTTCGTTCAGTATGGGTTAAATGGGCACGACATTTTTTAAAATGAGGTCATTCTTCTGTAATGATAACTTGCTACTTCAACTTCGAAATCGCATGGTTAAATGCTACATTTGGTCAGTCCTCTTATACGGTGTCGAAGCATGGACATTAAAAATATCCACCATTAATCGTCTGGAGGCCTTTGAAATGTGGCTGCACAGACGTATACTAAAAATTCCGTGGACGGCTATGCTGACAAATGTGGCAGTCCTTGAGAGAGCAAATGTTGCTCGCGAGCTGCTTGATAACATCAAATGTAGAAATATAGCCTATTTTGGACACGTAGTAAGGGGAGACCGATATAATATTCTTCAACTTATTATGATGGGTAAAATCGAAGGACGCAGAGAAATTGGTAGAAAGCAGGCCTCTTGGTTGAAGAATATCAGGGAGTGTGGACAGGAATAAAGAAAGCTGAGCAATTATTTAGAATAGCTCGAGACAGAGACAGTTTCGTCATGTTAATCGCCAACGTCAAGGGGACTTGATAGGGCACGTTAAGAAGAAGAAGAATGGGTTAAATAGGAAAATATAACATTGTCACAGAATAATAAACAATCAGAATGCCCACTCTGCTTGTTAAGATAAGTACGCGCATCTCGTTCGCGCAGACGCAATCGTCCATGTTTTAAATGGAACCAGTGCTGTTCAGTGAAATTTTATCTTGTGTGGATAAAAAAATTAACCCGGTTTAATTTATGTACGGCAACCATAGACATAACTATGCACTATTTTATTCGAAAAAATTTAAATTAACAGTTCTGTCGTAGTCTGTCACAAATTTTCAATCCAAGTCTATGTTTCCGTTTAAAATATGGCAATCGCGTGGTGACAAACTTCAAAGGTGACATATGAGAGTGGGCATTCTGATTGTTATTTATTCTGTGACATTGTTGTCAATAGTTGCTTGATGTAACTAGTACTAATTATTTCTATCTAGGTTAATGTTCTGTGTCAATATAATTCAGGTTGTTATAAGTGTCAATGTCTTTCTATCAAAATTTTCTATCATTAGGTCCAAAATTTTCACTACCAGTCTCAGTGAAAGATATTGACATGTATACATACCTAGCAGACATTGAGTACTGTATTAAGAAACTCCCTACAGATTCACAGAATTTGCAACGTTCAAAAATCACGAATATCATTACCAACCACATCAAAACCAACCGTTATTACATCAGTCCATCCATGGCCATTGAAACAAAAACGAGAAAATTTCTGAAAGACAACCCTGATATTATAGTAACAAGAGCAGACAAAGGTAACACTACAGTCATAATGGACAGAAACGAGTACATCACCAAATCATTTGAACTTCTCAATGACCCACATTCCTATAAAAAAATCCCCAAAGATCTGACTCCATCAGTAGAAAGAAACACTAACTTACTAATAAAACAACTACATGAAGAAGGACATATTACCACCAAAACAAAAAAAGAATTAACCAACTACACCGGTACCACCCCAACATACTATGGACTTCCAAAAATTCACAAAGAAGGGTGCCCTCTACGTCCTATAATTGCTTGCAAGAATGCCCCCACTCAATCCTTGGCTAAATATCTGGCAGGTATTATTGACACTTCTTTTTCTTCTCATAATACCTACAAAATTAAAGATTCTTTTGAATTTGCAAATAAGATCAATGGGTTTTTACTACCTTCAGGATATGTCTTGGTGAGTTTTGATGTTACTTCCTTGTTTACCAACATCCCTCTTGAACTGGTAGTTTCTATTCTGACAACTAATTACCATCTTATTGAACAGAACTGTACAATTCCCAAAGTTTTGTTCCTGAAACTGATTACCTTTTTATACAACAATACATATTTCACTTTTCAAAATGAATTCTATGTCCAAATAAAAGGAGCACCCATGGGTGGAGCTATATCCCCTACTTTGGCAGAAATTGTAATGAACTCCCTACTTCACTACTGTACTCAAGAAGTTGATTTCCAGTTCCCCTTCATTTACCAATATGTAGACGACCTCATATGTGCAGTCCTGCAGACAAAATCAACTACACTCTTGACATTTTCAACTCATATAACACTCACCTACAATTCACAGTTGAAACAGAAGAAAATAATAGTGTTCCATTCTTAGACACCTATGTAACCAGACATGAGGACAATACAGTAAGGTTAGATTGGTACAGAAAAAAAACATTCTCAGGTAGATATGTGCCTTTTCACTCGTATCATCCAGACGAACAGAAGATTAACATCATCAAAGGTCTGAAAAACAGAATAAAAAGAATTTGTCACCCTTCAAACTACAATAAGAACATCAAATTATTGTATGAGATCAGTAGATAGGCTATGTACTTCCTGGACCAACCCCTAAATTGCAACCCCTAAAATCGCAACCCCCGGTCGTAAGTTCCAAACGGCTTAACGTAGGATGACGTACGAGGGCTCGTTGGAAAGGGGATGAAAAATGGGGTTGAATGCAGTATGTGCCGTGCGCATCGGAGCATGCCAAAAGGTCATTATGGGGTATCTTCGTTTCTATTGGTCCGATGGGGGCGTACGAGGGCTCGTTGGAAAGGGGATGAAAAATGGGGTTGAACGCAGTATGTGCCGTGCGCATCGGTCAATGCCAAAAGGTCATTACGTCATATCTTTGTTTCTATTGGTCCGATCGTGACGTACGAGGGCTCGTTGGAACGGGGAGAAAGCAGGGAGACAAAAAACAAAGATGGCGGCGTTGCCAAATGGGCGCTAAAACGTATCATCGTTGCTATTGGTCTGATTTTGACGTATGAGGTGTCAAAGCGTTGGATGTCACGTGACATTCGACGCAGGACGTGACATTTGTCACAGAACGTGACATTTGATGCAGGACGTGAAATGTCACGTGAAATGATGTGACATTCGACGTAGGACGTGACATTTGACGCAGGACATGTCATTTGACGCAGGATGTGACATTTATGTGACATTTGATATAGATCGTACAATGTCACGTGAATTGACGTGACATTCGACGCAGAACGTGAATTGACGTGATATTCAACGCAGGACGTGACACGAGGGCTCGATGGAACGGGGATGAGACGGGGAATACTTTGACACAAAAAACAAAGATGGCGGCGTTGCCAAATGGGCGCTAAAACGTATCTTCGTTGCTATTGGTCTGATTTTGACGTATGAGGTGTCAAAGCACAGAAGCCATATCAACGATCAGTATGAACATTCTTCTTCTTCTTCTTTTCAGGACAGTGGCTAAGAGAAGGTTGACGAAGGACGTGACACTCGACGCAGGACGTGACAGTTATGTGACATTCATCACAGAACGTTAAACGTCGTGAAATTTGACGCAGGAGGTGACAGGTATGTGACATTCAACACAGAACGTGAAATGTCTCGTGACATTTGACGCAGGACGTGACATTCGACGTAAGACGTGTCATTTATGTGGCATTCGACACAAAACGTGAAATGTCACGTGAATTGACGTGACATTCGACGCAGGACGTGACATTCGACGCAGGACGTGACATTTATGTGACATTCAACACAGGACGTGACATTCGACGTAAGACGTGTCATTTATGTGGCATTCGACACAAAACGTGAAATGTCACGTGAATTGACGTGACATTCGACGCAGGACGTGACATTCGACGCAGGACGTGACATTTATGTGACATTCGACACAAAACGTGAAATGTCACGTGAATTGACGTGACATTCGACGTAGGACGTGAAATGTAGGAATTACGTGACGTGTGACGTTGTGACGTGACGTTCGACATTTTAAAAGACAAAGACACAATAACAGAGGGAAACAGAGCGTAGCAGAGGGTAGCAGAGGTACACAGAGGGTAACAGGGCGTCATAACAGAGACATTCAGACGCCTTTAGTGACACATATGCAGCGGCACGAGGGAAATACCAGCGTAAAATCGTTTTATTCGACTTCGAATAAATTGCATAGTTATTATCGCCAACAAAACATCGAGGCTTATTCGTAATCATATTCATAACAATTCGAGTGATATACAAAATTAGCGAATACAAATGGTAAGTTGAGTACTATATTTTATCTACGGCATTTCGGGCAATATTTTATTTGTAGGTTGGTATTGTGCTTCGGTAAATATATATTTCCACCAACAATCCGTACCAGTTAAACTGACACTACTTAAACTGAAAGTAAAAACCATTGAAAAGCCACTCATAAATGTCAAATATGCTTTACAGAGGTACAATGCTAAACATATAATAAAACAATGTTAAATACTACCAAAATAAATACCTGCAAAAAAAACATAAGCAAAATATAACGTGAAAATGCTAAAATATAATAAACTATGTAAATTATAAAAAAAAAAAAAAAAAAAAAAAAAAAAAAAAAAAAAAAAAAAAACACCCTACAAAGAAAGAAGAAGCAGAAAGAACGAAAAGCATATCTTAAAACAGAAGAGGTACTAATGTGTACAACAAGTAAAAAAAAAAGTAATAAACACGTACTGACAGATAGCAAATAACCTTCAAATAAAATCGAGATGCAATGAAGTAATAAAACACTTATTGATGGATAGGAACTAATAATCAAAGCAGTCAACATGCAATGAAAAATGCATTAAAAAACATCAAACTTATAAGAGGCATCCTGCAAAAAGTAATAAGCACCAACAGACTAATAGGAAATAATAATCAAAGCATTTGATATGCAATGAATATACATTAAAAAAAAATCATCAAAATTATAAGGGGAAACATGCAAAACAGTAATAAACACCTACCGTCGGAAAGCTAATAAAATACAGTTAATACAATAAATCATAATGAAATATGCTAAAAACGAGACATGAGACAGAAAATTAGCGACAATTAACAAAGAACATAAAAAAAAAAAAACGTTTACAAATAGCTGAGTACATATCCGATATACGTAATCTGTGAAAAACGAGACAAAAAGATGGAACTTCAGTGAAATATGTTAAAATACAATAAAACTATGTAAACTATTGTTAGAAAATTAATACCTACAAAGAAATAAGCAAAAAATATATATACCGAACAAACATATCTTAAAACAGAAGAGGTGCTAATGTGTAAAACAAGAAGGAATACAACCTCAAGGCAAATACACTGTCTCACAAAAAAAGCAAAGAACAAAGCCGCCTTGTAAATGTCGTGAAAAATATTAAAAAACATCAAAAACATACACATAAAATGTAAAAAATGGAGAAAGCAATCTAGCATTTAACATGTAATCATAGCAATAAAAAACAACACAAAGGACAAGAGGTGTTATACATAAACAAAAATTACTAGTTACTCCCCTACGGTAAAATAAATTACCAAAATACTGCTAAAGGTAAAGGTAAAAACAGTGCAAAAATAGTAGAGTATAGCTAGACGTAATCTTTGGAAAAAATGAGACAACCGAACGAAAATCTGTAAAATATGCTCAAATATAATAAACTTATGTAAACTGCTGTCGCAAATAAAGAACTACAAAGAAATACACAAATATACTTAGGTAATATGCTAAAAAATATAATAAATACTACATGCAAATTATTGACAAAAATAAATACCCGCAAAAGTAGAGCAAAAAAAAGTTAAATAAATACCGAATTACATGAAAACTATGTAAATTACAGTCACAAATAAATACGTGCAAAAAAAAAAAAATAAGAAAAATAAAAACACATATCTTAAAATCCAGAATACAGCATGCGTGGATGTAAATACAAGCAACCGTATATCACATATTACCTTCTTTAGAACTGAAGACACTCTAGAAACAGGCAGTATGTAATACTCATTACTTGTCTGATTAAACACTATTTGCGAAAACACTTACACTAACACAGCGACCACAATGTTCTCAGAAAATAACACAGAAAACAGTAGACACACGCCGCTTTTACTGTTAAATATCACAGAATACTAGCGGTATGTAACAATATAGTTTCTGAAACGATACGACGTATAATTTTTATGACTGAACACTTACCTACATACTGATTTAAAAATGTATACCAAGTCTTTCCAGCCCGTGCATCTATAACAAAAATCCTTCAAAAAGCCGATAACTTGACCAAAGCACATAAACATGTTTACTACCTTTGAATAATAGTCTATAAGGAACTATGAAAAATAACTGAAGGCACGCTTCTTATCAGGATATGTGGTTTTCAATCTAACTACGAGACTGCAAGAAAACGATAACTATACAAAAAACAATTTTTATCATCTGTACTTTTAAAATGAAATTAATAAATAACAATACCTAAATATGCATATTATTATACAGTAATGATGTCCGCTCGATTGCACCCCCTAAAATAATACCAGATAGCCAATAAGACCTGTCGTTCGATAGATCCAATAATATGTTATTGGTATTGACCAAAAATACAAACTTGTAAATTAACAACAAAGAATATTAAAAATGTAGCGAGTACATACCCAGACAGGCGTAATCTTTGAAAAAACAAACGACAACCAAAACAAAAATTTGTGAAATATGTTCAAATACAACAAAACTATGTAAACTACAGTCACAAATAAAGAACTGTAAATAACTAGACAAATACTTATACAGGGGTAATAGGCTAAAGATATAATAAAACTATGTTAAATCATGTCAAAATAAATACCTGCAAAGAAAAAATAAGCAAAATATAATGTAAAATATACTAAAATATATAATAAACTATGTAAACTACAGTAAAAATAAACACTTTACAAAAAAGAAGAAGCAAAAAACAATAATGAAAAACATGGCTAAAATAAAAGAGGTACTAATGTGTACAACAAGTTAAAAAATAATAAACACGTACTGACAGGGGGCAAATGTTCAAATTATATCGACATGCAATGAAGTACTAAAACATCTATCGACAGATAGGAACTAATGATCAAAGCAGTCGACATACAATGAAAATATATTAAAACAGATCAAAATTATAAGAAAAAACATGCAAACACCAATAAACACCTACTTGTTGTAAAGGTAATAAAATATGGTTAATACAATAAAAACATACCGAATTATGCTAAAAACGAGACATGAGTAGGAAAATTAGCTACAAATGACAAAGAACATCAAAAAACATTTACAAATAGCTGGGTAGATCTAGACGTAATCTTTCGAAAAACGAGTAAAAAAGGTTTGAAATAATGATCACAAGCAGTTCACATCAAAGAAAATACGGTAAACATACTTTACAACATACTCAATTACACAAACAGGACATGAACCTGTAAATTAACAAAAAAAATATATATATATATATATATATATATATATATATATATATATATATATATATATATATATATATTAAAAACGTAGCGAGTACATACACAGTCAGACGTAATCTTTGAAAAACGAGAGACAACCGAACAAAAATTTGTGAGATATGCTCAAATACAACAAAACTATGTAAACTACAATCACAAATAAAGAACTGTAAAGAACTAGACAACTACTTATATTGGGGTAATATGCTAAATATATAATAAAACTATGTTAAATACTGTCAAAATAAATACACGCAAAGAAAATAAAAATAAGCAAAATATAACGTAAAAATGCTAAAATGTAATAAACTATGTAAAATACAGTAAAAAACACCCTACAAAGAAAGAAGAAGCAAAAAACAATAATGAAAAACATAGCTTAAATAGAAGAGGTTCTAATGTGTAGAACAAGTAAATAAGTAATAACCACGTACTGACTGGTATCAAATAATGTTCAAATAAAATCGACATGCAATGAAGTACTAATATACTTATCGACGGATAGGTACTAATGATCAAAGCAATCGACATTCAATGAAAAATACATTAAAAAACATCAAACTTATACGCAAAAAGTAATAAGCACCAACCGACTAATAGGAAATAATGATCAAAGCAGGTGACATGCAATCAAAATATATTAAAACATATCAAAATTATAAAAGGAAACATGCAAAACAGTAATAAACACCTAACCGTGGAAAAGGTAATACAATGCAGTTAATACAAATAAAAGATACTGAATTGTGCTAAAAACGAGACTTGAGACAGAAAATTAGTGACAAATAGAAAAGATTATCAAAAAATGATTACCAATAGCTGAGTACATATCCAATAGACGTAATCTTTGAAAAAACGAGGCAAAAAAAGGCGGTACTTCTGTGAAATATGTTAAATTAAAATAAAACCATGTAAACTACCGTTAAAAAATAAATACCTGCAAAGAAATCAGAAAAAATAATAATAACGAAGAAACATATCTTAAAACAGAAGAGATGCTAATGTGTAAAACAAAAGGAATACAACCTCACAACAAATATATAGTCTCATGAGAAAAGGTAAAGGGCAAAGCAGCCTAAACACATTATCAATAAAAATAAAACATTAGAAATCATTATTCCTAGAAGACGCAAAAAGAAATAATACATAAAGTTGTCGAAATACCGTGAAAAATACATTAAAAACATCACAAATCATACACACAAAATGGAAAAAGCAATCTGACATTTAACATGTAATCGTAGTAATAAAAAACATCAAAAATACAAGAAGTGTTATGCATAATCAAAAATTACTAGTCACAATCTGACGACAAAAGAAATTAGTGCATATGTCGTCGAAATACAGTGAAAATACAAAAATATCTATCAAAATACCGCTAAAGGTACAGGTAATAACAGTGCCAAAATAGTAGACTAGAGCTAGACATAATCTTTGGAAAAAATGAGACAAACCGAACGAAAAATCTGTGAAATATGCTCAAATACAATAAACTTATGTAAACTGCTGTCACAAATAAAGAACCGCAAAGAAATACATAAATACTACATGTAAATTATTGTCAAAAATTAATACCTGCAAAGAAAGGAAGCAAAATATAACGTGAAAAATGCTAAAATATAATAAAACTAGGTAAATTACAGTCACAAATAAATACGTCCAAAAGAAATACACAAATATACAGGGTAATATGCTAAAAAATAATAATAAATACTTCATGTAAATTATTGTCAAAAATTAATACCTGCAAAAAAAAAGAAGCAAAATATAACGTGAAAAACTGCTAAAATATAATAAAACTATGTAAATTACATTCACAAATAAATATCTACAAAAGAAATAAGCAAATATATGACGAAGAACACGCACACTACTGCTGCAGAAGCCTGATACTGTCTACGTACAAAACACGGCGACCTAAGTGTTCTCAGAAATTAACACAGAAACAGTAGACACACTGACAGTGGATATATGTTGTAAATGCTACAGACTCAGTCACTTTAGTGTCACACGCCGTTTGTACTGTTAAATATCAGAGAATACTAGCGGTGTGTAACAATGTAGTTTCTGAACGATACAACATCTAATTTTGATGACTGAACACTTACATACTAATTTGAAAACTGTACAACCCATACATCGATAACAAAAAATCCTTCAAAAACAAACACTTAAACATATTTACTACTTTGGCAAATTTTCTAGACTGGGAATATGACCAAATAATGGACCACACAATATTCTTTCAGGAAATGCTCTTTTCGATCTAACACGAGACTACGAAAACGATAACTAGTAATGTACTATACAAAAAACAATTAACTTTATCATCTGTAGATTTAAAATAAAATTAGGAAATAACAAAAACCTAAATATGCATATAATTATTCAGCAATGATGTCCGTTAGATTGGATTACTAAAATAGCACCAAATAGCGAATAAGGCCTCTCGTTCGATAGATTCAATAATATGTTATTGTTATTAACCAAAAAAAAAAAAAAAAATCAACAAAATCGACAGCTTTGACAAAAACACAAAAAATGTGTGTAATAGAACCACTGACATACGAAAAGACCGATATTATCGATCAACAAAACCAATAGTGATTGATAGGGTCTGTGACATGCAACCGCAAGGACAATACCTGAAGGTTACTAAGCCTGCAACATCCAAACGGTTCAACGTTTAAAAACGTGCAAAGTATTGAAGGAAAGAGGAGGTGGTAACAAATATGTTAAGATAAAAATAAAACGCAAAGACATTGCGAAAACCATACCCAAACGGGTCAACGTATACAAAATGCAAGATATCGAAGGAAATGGAGGTGGTAACACATATGTTAAGATAAAAATAAAACGCAAAGACATTGAAAAAACGCTACTAAGCTTGTAACGTCCAAACGGCTCAACGTACAACAATCAGCTACTAAATGACATTGGCAAATAGAATACCAAATTTTTTTAGTATCGAATACCGAATAAAGAAATTTTACGTTAGGAGCACATACTAGAAGAGAAAAGTCACTCACATTTAAGATTAACTGATACCATTCTTTTGGTGACTCTGCATAATCCTTTGCCATATCTTCTGGCGAAAGAGCATTAATGTCGTTGACACTCAAAAGACAGGATAGTCTTTTGTCTCTGTCTCATTAGACTCATTAGACTAAAAGAGTCCTTACGAAGTCGTTAAATATATCTTCCAGTACAGCATCCCCTACGTAATTAATTATTTCGCGTATGAACCATTAACGCGGTCAAAGGTCAAAGTATGTCTTAAGATGGTAAATATATTAGGTTAGAAGGTCTCTGCGTACCGCTGTCTACGTGTCACAGATGGCTCTGTGCGCCTCTGCATGTCTCAGCGTACTTTTTGTCTACGTGTCATAGATGGCTCTGTGTGCTTCTGAATGTCTCTGCGTCAAATGTCGCGTGATTCACGTCATACGTCAAATATCACATAATATGTCACATTTTATGTCAAACGTCACGTTATATATCTAATGTCACGTATTATGTCACGTCATACGTCAAATATCACATAATATGTCATATTAATTTGTTGGGTTAGGTATTACTTAACAGACGCGTAGTTATGGTTAATTTATTAGGTTAGGTCGGGTCGCTTCGCGGCTCTACCTAACCTAATAAATTAACCATAACTACGCGTCTGTTAAGTAATACCTAACCCAACAAATTAATATGACATATTATGTGATATTTGACGTATGACGTGACATAATACGTGACATTAGATATATAACGTGACGTTTGACATAAAATGTGACATATTATGTGATATTTGACGTATGACGTGAATCACGCGACATTTGACGCAGAGACATTCAGAAGCACACAGAGCCATCTATGACACGTAGACAAAAAGTACGCTGAGACATGCAGAGGCGCACAGAGCCATCTGTGACACGTAGACAGCGGTACGCAGAGACCTTCTAACCTAATATATTTACCATCTTAAGACATACTTTGACCTTTGACCGCGTTAATGGTTCATACGCGAAATAATTAATTACGTAGGGGATGCTGTACTGGAAGATATATTTAACGACTTCGTAAGGACTCTTTTAGTCTAATGAGTCTAATGAGACAGAGACAAAAGACTATCCTGTCTTTTGAGTGTCAACGACATTAATGCTCTTTCGCCAGAAGATATGGCAAAGGATTATGCAGAGTCACCAAAAGAATGGTATCAGTTAATCTTAAATGTGAGTGACTTTTCTCTTCTAGTATGTGCTCCTAACGTAAAATTTCTTTATTCGGTATTCGATACTAAAAAAATTTGGTATTCTATTTGCCAATGTCATTTAGTAGCTGATTGTTGTACGTTGAGCCGTTTGGACGTTACAAGCTTAGTAGCGTTTTTTCAATGTCTTTGCGTTTTATTTTTATCTTAACATATGTGTTACCACCTCCATTTCCTTCGATATCTTGCATTTTGTATACGTTGACCCGTTTGGGTATGGTTTTCGCAATGTCTTTGCGTTTTATTTTTATCTTAACATATTTGTTACCACCTCCTCTTTCCTTCAATACTTTGCACGTTTTTAAACGTTGAACCGTTTGGATGTTGCAGGCTTAGTAACCTTCAGGTATTGTCCTTGCGGTTGCATGTCACAGACCCTATCAATCACTATTGGTTTTGTTGATCGATAATATCGGTCTTTTCGTATGTCAGTGGTTCTATTACACACATTTTTTGTGTTTTTGTCAAAGCTGTCGATTTTGTTGATTTTTTTTTTTTTTTTTGGTTAATAACAATAACATATTATTGAATCTATCGAACGAGAGGCCTTATTCGCTATTTGGTGCTATTTTAGTAATCCAATCTAACGGACATCATTGCTGAATAATTATATGCATATTTAGGTTTTTGTTATTTCCTAATTTTATTTTAAATCTACAGATGATAAAGTTAATTGTTTTTTGTATAGTACATTACTAGTTATCGTTTTCGTAGTCTCGTGTTAGATCGAAAAGAGCATTTCCTGAAAGAATATTGTGTGGTCCATTATTTGGTCATATTCCCAGTCTAGAAAATTTGCCAAAGTAGTAAATATGTTTAAGTGTTTGTTTTTGAAGGATTTTTTGTTATCGATGTATGGGTTGTACAGTTTTCAAATTAGTATGTAAGTGTTCAGTCATCAAAATTAGATGTTGTATCGTTCAGAAACTACATTGTTACACACCGCTAGTATTCTCTGATATTTAACAGTACAAACGGCGTGTGACACTAAAGTGACTGAGTCTGTAGCATTTACAACATATATCCACTGTCAGTGTGTCTACTGTTTCTGTGTTAATTTCTGAGAACACTTAGGTCGCCGTGTTTTGTACGTAGACAGTATCAGGCTTCTGCAGCAGTAGTGTGCGTGTTCTTCGTCATATATTTGCTTATTTCTTTTGTAGATATTTATTTGTGAATGTAATTTACATAGTTTTATTATATTTTAGCAGTTTTTCACGTTATATTTTGCTTCTTTTTTTTTGCAGGTATTAATTTTTGACAATAATTTACATGAAGTATTTATTATTATTTTTTAGCATATTACCCTGTATATTTGTGTATTTCTTTTGGACGTATTTATTTGTGACTGTAATTTACCTAGTTTTATTATATTTTAGCATTTTTCACGTTATATTTTGCTTCCTTTCTTTGCAGGTATTAATTTTTGACAATAATTTACATGTAGTATTTATGTATTTCTTTGCGGTTCTTTATTTGTGACAGCAGTTTACATAAGTTTATTGTATTTGAGCATATTTCACAGATTTTTCGTTCGGTTTGTCTCATTTTTTCCAAAGATTATGTCTAGCTCTAGTCTACTATTTTGGCACTGTTATTACCTGTACCTTTAGCGGTATTTTGATAGATATTTTTGTATTTTCACTGTATTTCGACGACATATGCACTAATTTCTTTTGTCGTCAGATTGTGACTAGTAATTTTTGATTATGCATAACACTTCTTGTATTTTTGATGTTTTTTATTACTACGATTACATGTTAAATGTCAGATTGCTTTTTCCATTTTGTGTGTATGATTTGTGATGTTTTTAATGTATTTTTCACGGTATTTCGACAACTTTATGTATTATTTCTTTTTGCGTCTTCTAGGAATAATGATTTCTAATGTTTTATTTTTATTGATAATGTGTTTAGGCTGCTTTGCCCTTTACCTTTTCTCATGAGACTATATATTTGTTGTGAGGTTGTATTCCTTTTGTTTTACACATTAGCGTCTCTTCTGTTTTAAGATATGTTTCTTCGTTATTATTATTTTTTCTGATTTCTTTGCAGGTATTTATTTTTTAACGGTAGTTTACATGGTTTTATTTTAATTTAACATATTTCACAGAAGTACCGCCTTTTTTTGCCTCGTTTTTTCAAAGATTACGTCTATTGGATATGTACTCAGCTATTGGTAATCATTTTTTGATAATCTTTTCTATTTGTCACTAATTTTCTGTCTCAAGTCTCGTTTTTAGCACAATTCAGTATCTTTTATTTGTATTAACTGCATTGTATTACCTTTTCCACGGTTAGGTGTTTATTACTGTTTTGCATGTTTCCTTTTATAATTTTGATATGTTTTAATATATTTTGATTGCATGTCACCTGCTTTGATCATTATTTCCTATTAGTCGGTTGGTGCTTATTACTTTTTGCGTATAAGTTTGATGTTTTTTAATGTATTTTTCATTGAATGTCGATTGCTTTGATCATTAGTACCTATCCGTCGATAAGTATATTAGTACTTCATTGCATGTCGATTTTATTTGAACATTATTTGATACCAGTCAGTACGTGGTTATTACTTATTTACTTGTTCTACACATTAGAACCTCTTCTATTTAAGCTATGTTTTTCATTATTGTTTTTTGCTTCTTCTTTCTTTGTAGGGTGTTTTTTACTGTATTTTACATAGTTTATTACATTTTAGCATTTTTACGTTATATTTTGCTTATTTTTATTTTCTTTGCGTGTATTTATTTTGACAGTATTTAACATAGTTTTATTATATATTTAGCATATTACCCCAATATAAGTAGTTGTCTAGTTCTTTACAGTTCTTTATTTGTGATTGTAGTTTACATAGTTTTGTTGTATTTGAGCATATCTCACAAATTTTTGTTCGGTTGTCTCTCGTTTTTCAAAGATTACGTCTGACTGTGTATGTACTCGCTACGTTTTTAATATATATATATATATATATATATATATATATATATATATATATATATATATATATATATATATTTTTTTTGTTAATTTACAGGTTCATGTCCTGTTTGTGTAATTGAGTATGTTGTAAAGTATGTTTACCGTATTTTCTTTGATGTGAACTGCTTGTGATCATTATTTCAAACCTTTTTTACTCGTTTTTCGAAAGATTACGTCTAGATCTACCCAGCTATTTGTAAATGTTTTTTGATGTTCTTTGTCATTTGTAGCTAATTTTCCTACTCATGTCTCGTTTTTAGCATAATTCGGTATGTTTTTATTGTATTAACCATATTTTATTACCTTTACAACAAGTAGGTGTTTATTGGTGTTTGCATGTTTTTTCTTATAATTTTGATCTGTTTTAATATATTTTCATTGTATGTCGACTGCTTTGATCATTAGTTCCTATCTGTCGATAGATGTTTTAGTACTTCATTGCATGTCGATATAATTTGAACATTTGCCCCCTGTCAGTACGTGTTTATTATTTTTTAACTTGTTGTACACATTAGTACCTCTTTTATTTTAGCCATGTTTTTCATTATTGTTTTTTGCTTCTTCTTTTTTGTAAAGTGTTTATTTTTACTGTAGTTTACATAGTTTATTATATATTTTAGTATATTTTACATTATATTTTGCTTATTTTTTCTTTGCAGGTATTTATTTTGACATGATTTAACATAGTTTTATTATATCTTTAGCCTATTACCCCTGTATAAGTATTTGTCTAGTTATTTACAGTTCTTTATTTGTGACTGTAGTTTACATAGTTTTGTTGTATTTGAACATATTTCACAAATTTTTGTTTTGGTTGTCGTTTGTTTTTTCAAAGATTACGCCTGTCTGGGTATGTACTCGCTACATTTTTAATATTCTTTGTTGTTAATTTACAAGTTTGTATTTTTGGTCAATACCAATAACATATTATTGGATCTATCGAACGACAGGTCTTATTGGCTATCTGGTATTATTTTAGGGGGGTGCAATCGAGCGGACATCATTACTGTATAATAATATGCATATTTAGGTATTGTTATTTATTAATTTCATTTTAAAAGTACAGATGATAAAAATTGTTTTTTGTATAGTTATCGTTTTCTTGCAGTCTCGTAGTTAGATTGAAAACCACATATCCTGATAAGAAGCGTGCCTTCAGTTATTTTTCATAGTTCCTTATAGACTATTATTCAAAGGTAGTAAACATGTTTATGTGCTTTGGTCAAGTTATCGGCTTTTTGAAGGATTTTTGTTATAGATGCACGGGCTGGAAAGACTTGGTATACATTTTTAAATCAGTATGTAGGTAAGTGTTCAGTCATAAAAATTATACGTCGTATCGTTTCAGAAACTATATTGTTACATACCGCTAGTATTCTGTGATATTTAACAGTAAAAGCGGCGTGTGTCTACTGTTTTCTGTGTTATTTTCTGAGAACATTGTGGTCGCTGTGTTAGTGTAAGTGTTTTCGCAAATAGTGTTTAATCAGACAAGTAATGAGTATTACATACTGCCTGTTTCTAGAGTGTCTTCAGTTCTAAAGAAGGTAATATGTGATATACGGTTGCTTGTATTTACATCCACGCATGCTGTATTCTGGATTTTAAGATATGTGTTTTTATTTTTCTTATTTTTTTTTTTTTGCACGTATTTATTTGTGACTGTAATTTACATAGTTTTCATGTAATTCGGTATTTATTTAACTTTTTTTTGCTCTACTTTTGCGGGTATTTATTTTTGTCAATAATTTGCATGTAGTATTTATTATATTTTTTAGCATATTACCTAAGTATATTTGTGTATTTCTTTGTAGTTCTTTATTTGCGACAGCAGTTTACATAAGTTTATTATATTTGAGCATATTTTACAGATTTTCGTTCGGTTGTCTCATTTTTTCCAAAGATTACGTCTAGCTATACTCTACTATTTTTGCACTGTTTTTACCTTTACCTTTAGCAGTATTTTGGTAATTTATTTTACCGTAGGGGAGTAACTAGTAATTTTTGTTTATGTATAACACCTCTTGTCCTTTGTGTTGTTTTTTATTGCTATGATTACATGTTAAATGCTAGATTGCTTTCTCCATTTTTTACATTTTATGTGTATGTTTTTGATGTTTTTTAATATTTTTCACGACATTTACAAGGCGGCTTTGTTCTTTGCTTTTTTTGTGAGACAGTGTATTTGCCTTGAGGTTGTATTCCTTCTTGTTTTACACATTAGCACCTCTTCTGTTTTAAGATATGTTTGTTCGGTATATATATTTTTTGCTTATTTCTTTGTAGGTATTAATTTTCTAACAATAGTTTACATAGTTTTATTGTATTTTAACATATTTCACTGAAGTTCCATCTTTTTGTCTCGTTTTTCACAGATTACGTATATCGGATATGTACTCAGCTATTTGTAAACGTTTTTTTTTTTTTATGTTCTTTGTTAATTGTCGCTAATTTTCTGTCTCATGTCTCGTTTTTAGCATATTTCATTATGATTTATTGTATTAACTGTATTTTATTAGCTTTCCGACGGGTAGGTGTTTATTACTGTTTTGCATGTTTCCCTTATAATTTTGATGATTTTTTTTTAATGTATATTCATTGCATATCAAATGCTTTGATTATTATTTCCTATTAGTCTGTTGGTGCTTATTACTTTTTGCAGGATGCCTCTTATAAGTTTGATGTTTTTTAATGCATTTTTCATTGCATGTTGACTGCTTTGATTATTAGTTCCTATCCATCAATAAGTGTTTTATTACTTCATTGCATCTCGATTTTATTTGAAGGTTATTTGCTATCTGTCAGTACGTGTTTATTACTTTTATTTTTACTTGTTGTACACATTAGTACCTCTTCTGTTTTAAGATATGCTTTTCGTTCTTTCTGCTTCTTCTTTCTTTGTAGGGTGTTTTTTTTTTTTTTTTTTTTTTTTTTTTTTTTTTTTTTTTTTTTTTTTTTTTTTTTTTATAATTTACATAGTTTATTATATTTTAGCATTTTCACGTTATATTTTGCTTATGTTTTTTTTGCAGGTATTTACTTTGGTAGTATTTAACATTGTTTTATTATATGTTTAGCATTGTACCTCTGTAAAGCATATTTGACATTTATGAGTGGCTTTTCAATGGTTTTTACTTTCAGTTTAAGTAGTGTCAGTTTAACTGGTACGGATTGTTGGTGGAAATATATATTTACCGAAGCACAATACCAACCTACAAATAAAATATTGCCCGAAATGCCGTAGATAAAATATAGTACTCAACTTACCATTTGTATTCGCTAATTTTGTATATCACTCGAATTGTTATGAATATGATTACGAATAAGCCTCGATGTTTTGTTGGCGATAATAACTATGCAATTTATTCGAAGTCGAATAAAACGATTTTACGCTGGTATTTCCCTCGTGCCGCTGCATATGTGTCACTAAAGGCGTCTGAATGTCTCTGTTATGACGCTCTGTTACCCTCTGTGTACCTCTGCTACCCTCTGCTACGCTCTGTTTCCCTCTGTTATTGTGTCTTTGTCTTTTAAAATGTCGAACGTCACGTCACAACGTCACACGTCACGTAATTCCTACATTTCACGTCCTACGTCGAATGTCACGTCAATTCACGTGACATTTCACGTTTTGTGTCGAATGTCACATAAATGTCACGTCCTGCGTCGAATGTCACGTCCTGCGTCGAATGTCACGTCAATTCACGTGACATTTCACGTTTTGTGTCGAATGCCACATAAATGACACGTCTTACGTCGAATGTCACGTCCTGTGTTGAATGTCACATAAATGTCACGTCCTGCGTCGAATGTCACGTCCTGCGTCGAATGTCACGTCAATTCACGTGACATTTCACGTTTTGTGTCGAATGCCACATAAATGACACGTCTTACGTCGAATGTCACGTCCTGCGTCAAATGTCACGAGACATTTCACGTTCTGTGTTGAATGTCACATACCTGTCACCTCCTGCGTCAAATTTCACGACGTTTAACGTTCTGTGATGAATGTCACATAACTGTCACGTCCTGCGTCGAGTGTCACGTCCTTCGTCAACCTTCTCTTAGCCACTGTCCTGAAAAGAAGAAGAAGAAGAATGTTCATACTGATCGTTGATATGGCTTCTGTGCTTTGACACCTCATACGTCAAAATCAGACCAATAGCAACGAAGATACGTTTTAGCGCCCATTTGGCAACGCCGCCATCTTTGTTTTTTGTGTCAAAGTATTCCCCGTCTCATCCCCGTTCCATCGAGCCCTCGTGTCACGTCCTGCGTTGAATATCACGTCAATTCACGTTCTGCGTCGAATGTCACGTCAATTCACGTGACATTGTACGATCTATGTCAAATGTCACATAAATGTCACATCCTGCGTCAAATGACATGTCCTGCGTCAAATGTCACGTCCTACGTCGAATGTCACATCATTTCACGTGACATTTCACGTCCTGCATCAAATGTCACGTTCTGTGACAAATGTCACGTCCTGCGTCGAATGTCACGTGACATCCAACGCTTTGACACCTCATACGTCAAAATCAGACCAATAGCAACGATGATACGTTTTAGCGCCCATTTGGCAACGCCGCCATCTTTGTTTTTTGTCTCCCTGCTTTCTCCCCGTTCCAACGAGCCCTCGTACGTCACGATCGGACCAATAGAAACAAAGATATGACGTAATGACCTTTTGGCATTGACCGATGCGCACGGCACATACTGCGTTCAACCCCATTTTTCATCCCCTTTCCAACGAGCCCTCGTACGCCCCCATCGGACCAATAGAAACGAAGATACCCCATAATGACCTTTTGGCATGCTCCGATGCGCACGGCACATACTGCATTCAACCCCATTTTTCATCCCCTTTCCAACGAGCCCTCGTACGTCATCCTACGTTAAGCCGTTTGGAACTTACGACCGGGGGTTGCGATTTTAGGGGTTGCAATTTAGGGGTTGGTCCAGGAAGTACATAGCCTATCTACTGAGATCCTTAGAAAAAATCACTACCCTAAGATGCTTCTTAATAAATTGCTATTTCAAGATATGCCAACAGTTAGAACACAGCAAAGACAAACATTAGAAGGAGAAACAGTAGAAGTGTTCTATGGGAGATTGCCTTACATCAAAGGTTTATCACCACAGATCACAAACCTTTTCAGACAGTTCAACATAGTGATAGCAAATTCTGTTTACAAAAGATTAGGGACATACTTTACTCACCTGACAGAAAGAGTTAAAAAACTGGATAACTTCAATGTAGTGTATTCTATTCCATGTGGTTCTTGTTCAGAAGTGTATGTCGGTCAAACCAGCCAGAAACTCTCAAAAAGAATAGCTTTGCACAGGAGTGATGTTGTGAGGAAGCCCACCAGCACAGCCTTTAGCCAACATATTAAGAATACTGGACACACTGCTAACTATGAAAATGTGCAAGTACTAAAGAGGGTTGACAACCAATTTAAGAGAAACTTCATAGAAATGTGCTACATCCATAACTGCAGCTCTCCTATGAACTGTAAGAAAGATGTTGAAAACTTAAGTTGTATTTATTCCTTTCTACTTCAACAGACTTGACAAGAAGTAACAAACTGGAAAATGTAGGGAACTTATCATGACATGCATAGATTACCTACCTGTGCTTTAGAGGGGACTTTATTTCCTTGCTTATTATGTTGCCTAGGGCTCTTTCTTTTCGTATCCATGTGGTTGTGATGTGCAAAAGTGAAAATTATAACCTCGTTACATATGTCACCCGGATGTTGACAGAAATATGTCATCAAAAAAGAAGATTAATTCTTCTTTTCTATTTGTGGTTTTTGTAGGTTGTAAATTTTAGATTTTTTGTTGTGTTTGTATTTGAAAAACTACCCTGTTGTTTGTAATGTTTTTATTCAAAATTTTAAATGTATTTTTTAATATTTTTAACATGTTTGTGACAGTGTTTTTTACAACTAGGACCAACTGAACATTTTCAATGTAGGTTTTTAAATGTTGATTTCCACCACTGTACTATAATAGGTTTTCCATTTAGGTGCTGATGAAGGTGACAACATATCACCGAAAATTTCACATATAGAATAAAGTTCTACACCAAGCTGGCTTATACCATCTCTAGCTGATCCTTGTTTTGACGCTTTCCCGAAAGTTACCCTCCAAAGAATTATATATATATATATATATATATATATATAATATATATATATATATATATATATATACATATATATACATATATATATATATATATATATATATACATATATATACATATATACATATATATATATATATATATATATATATATATATATATATACATATATATACATATATATATATATATATATATATATATATATATATATATATATATATATATATATATATATGTATATATAGCGAGTGTTTGCAACTTTAATTTTGTCGCTTCTCGCATCCCAATCGCCATAATTTCTTATCGGCCCAGTCTCCTTCTTGAAGACCTCTATTTTCCATTTCTATATGAATATTGGATATCCATTTCTTTCTTGGCCTTCCCCTTTTATTTCTCTGTGTAGGTCTCCGGTTCCAAACCTTTCGTGGTATCCTTTCTTCGTTCATCCGTCTCAGGTGTCCATACCATTTTAATTGTTTTTCGGCTATCGTATCCATTATTGTGTTCTTTACTTTCATTCTCTCTCTTATGTTTTCATTTCTTATGTGGTCAAACAAAGTTAACCCGGAACATCTTCTCCAGTACATCATTTCCGTTGAGAGGAGTTTTTGTGACATATTCTTGTTAAAGACCCACACTTCTGACCCATACGTCAGCACCGGCTGAATCATAGCCTGATATATATTTTTCTTTGTTTTCTTAGTTAAAGTTTTATTCCACAGGATCGGATGTAGTGTTTTTATCATGTTTTTTCCTTTTCCTATTTTTCTTGTTATATCTTTGTCGTCTCTCCCGTCTTCGCTTAGTGTAACTCCGAGATATTCGTACTGATCAACGTTTTTAATTAATCCGCTTTCTGTTTCCATGTCTTGACCGATGCCTCCTATATTCATGTATTGTGTCTTTTCGGTATTAACCTCTAATCCCCATTTTTTGAATTCGTCTATTAGTTTGTTTATCATGTACGTCATATCTTGTAGGTCCTCGGCAAGAACTACCTGGTCGTCTGCGAAGAGGATTGTGTATATAGGAGTGTCATTTACCCATATGCCCATTGGGCTGCATTTTCTCATCCAATATTTTAAAGCATTACCAAGATATATTTTAAATAGGGTTGGGGAGAGGCAAGAGCCCTGTTTGACACCCTTTGTTTGGGTGAAACCCTTGGAAATTTGGTTTCCAACCTTAATATAAGCTTGGTTATCTTGATATAGCTTTTTCACGGCATTTATATATACTGCATTTATACCTGCGTTTTCCAATGTTGTCCATAGTCTCTGCAGTGGTACGGAGTCAAACGCTTTACGGAGATCTATAAAAGTGGCATGAAGTTCTAGTCCTCTTGCTAATCTCTTTTCCGTTAGATGTTTGAGAGTAAATACATTGTCGACACAAGATCTCCCTGGTCGGAATCCACTTTGTTCTTCGATCTCTGTGGCTTCTTTTTCTATTCTGGCTTTCAGAACTCTTTCATACAGTTTGCCAGTGGATGACGTAATGCTGATACCTCGGTAATTACTGCAGTCATTCCTGTTTCCCTTTTTGTAGATGGAGTTTATGTACGAGACTTTCCAATCTCTTGGGATACTTTCTCCTTGTAGGCACTTGTTAAACATTTTACAAAGCAATTCTAATGTTATTGCAGTGGCATGTTTGAATAACTCGATAGGTAAATCACCCGGCCCAGGAGCTTTATTATTTTTCATTTTTTGTAATGCGTTTTTTATTTCTTCTACGGTAATCATCGCCACTTCATTTAACCCCGTTTCAACTCTATCTATATGTGTGTCTAGAAACTGTGTACGTTGTTCATTTAATAGATTTTCATAATAATTTTTCCATCTTTCTATGTCTATGGGGTTTATTTTGTTTGTTTCGTTTGTATTTTTTCTAAGACTGTTGATAGTTTTCCAAGCTTGTCTGGACTAAAAAAATATATAAAAAATATATTTTCGAAACTAAAATTATTTTAATATGCCTATTCAAATTTTGTTTGGATTTAAGATGATTTTGACGAATAAATTAAATAAATACTAAAATATTAGTTTGGCACTTAATTAATAAAAATTCTTACATCCGCCTTTGGATATTTATTTTGTCAAAAAAGTTGACGTCTGTCTAGTTTCTCTAGTTGATTTTAATTTTCAAAAACGTTTAGAGCTCAATATTTAGTTTCTGTTTCTGCTTAGTTTAGTCAATTCAAGTTTAGTCAAGTTGTTTTTAGTTAGTTGTTCTTAGTTAATATTTAGTTTAATTATTATTTAACGAGACGTTCAAATTTTTGCAAAGGCAGAATAGTACGTACAAAGTAGCAGCTGTGTTATAACTGGTGAATGTGGAAATAATTTCCATGCAGCGGAACGCTCTACAACAAGAGCTTATTTGAGGAAGCTTCTTCGGAAGTTTAAACAAACAGGTAGTGTTAAATATGTCAAACGATCTGTTCGACTAACAACTATTGATGACAAAAAAATTGCCATAATTTTAGAAATGGTAGTGAACTCTATTTTTACTAAGACGTTACCTAGATGAGGAATATTGTGGTAGATGGATTGGACGACGAGGTACGAAAGAATGGCCAGCTCGTTCACTGGACCTCACAGCATTAGATTTTTTTCTGTGGGGATACTTGAAATCTAAAGTTTACGCTACAGCAACCAACAATATTGGCATTTTGAAACAACGAATTGTTGAAGGATGTAGTTCAATTTCCCTCGACACATTTGAACGACTACGGCAAGATTTAATAAATAGAATGCAATACTATCAGGAAGTAAATGGAGCACATTTTGAACACTTACTATAAGAAATGGTTGTTAAATATTTATTAATTAAATGAGAAACTACAATTTAAGTATTTATTTAATTTAGTCATCAAAATGAGCTTAAACAAAATTATTATGACTGAATAGGTATTTTCAATACCGTTCAAACGAGGTGTCACTTGCCATAAGGTCCCATTTAAAATTATCTGTCGTAGTGGCGCTGTAACGTTATCTTTCACTATTACGTCACCTGATATGATTATTTGAGAAGCCTACGTCTGTCTATTACCTCTCTCCAAATTCCACTATTATAACAATAACCGTTCAAAAGATACGAGGGGGAGAATTTTCTGTGTTATTTTAGGTCTCTTATAGATCTCCATTAGCTCCTGGTTTGTTATTCTGTGCCATTCCCCATTAGCCTCCTTTATACCCCCAAAAACTTTTCTCAGAATGTTCCTCTTCCAAATATTTTTTTCTTCTTTTTGATACATCGTCCAAATTTCACATGCAGACAATGCTGTCGGTCTCACTATTGTTAGGTTTAAATAGTTTATAAATCTAAATGAGTAAAAATGATCTAAATAAGGACTTATTAAAAAGGACATTATGAATTATAAAATTTTCACTGATTTTTTCGCCTTGTTCTATTTGAATTACTTTTATCAATATCTTTCAAGGCTTTAAAAACCTTACGATATCGAAGCAATAACATTCAGGGATGTATAAAGTTAATATTTTTAACATATTATCTTCGTATCATACTACATATTATTCGTACTTCACTGTCTATCACCCAATTGATAATGTGTTGTTTTTTCCAATTTGTGGGGATTTTTTCAATTTTACTGGTATGGTATGGTACATTATCAAGGACGTTAACTGAATTTTGTGGAATGTTGGATGTATATACTACGTTATGTGAAAGATAATACTCTGTTGCTTCTGCCACAGCATTACTTACATTCGTCGATCTTACAAAGTAGTTAAAAACATTGACAATCTCTTGTTTTTCTTCACGGCTAAATCTCCACATATACGTCTCTTTCCAGGAGAGTGACGAAGATCCATGTTGAAATATAGAGCAAAATATCTTGAAAGAATTGCTCTCGAAAGAGCAATGTGTGAAAACTAATAAAAAATAATAAATAAACAGATATAAAATATATAACTTACTTACTTACTTAAGTCCTAAGCCTTTCTACCGTCAGGTGTAAGACTGGTGGAGTTAAGTTTTGCATTGTTGTCTTCATGCTTTCCTGTCTTGTGTTAGATTTCCTGCACTTTCCCATGTCAATCCTTTCTTCTCAACTTCTTTTCTGATTTCGTCTACCCACCTAAATCTTGGTCTTCCTCGTTTGTTTTTCCCTTGCACTCTCGTTTCAAATACTCGTTTTGTTAATCTTTCATTCGACATTCTACACACTTGCCTGAACCATCTTAGTTGCCCCTTTACTATTTTTTTGTTTATTGGTTCTAGTTTTAGGATTTGTCTGATTGTTTCTTTTTTTATTTTGTCTATCCTCTATCTGTTTGCTATTTTCCCCCGGAACCTCATTTCCACAGCATTGACTCGAAATTTTTGTCTCCCAGTCAATGTCCATACTCGCTATTATACATGATTGTAGGTCTAACTACTGATTTAACGACTGTCGTTTTTACCTTCTCCGGTATTTCTTTTTTTCCCAAAAATGTTGTTTTCATAGGGTTGAATAAGCTTCCTGTTCGTCCTATTTTCTAATTTATCTCCATGTCTTGTTTACCGTTTGATGCAATTATTACCCCGAGGTATTTAAAATGTTCCACTTGTTCTAGTTGTTTTCCTTTTAATTGTATTGTGTGTGTCTTTCTCTTATTTGCAATTATCATTGTTTTTGTTTTCTCTGTATTTATCTTCATATTTATGTTTGACAGTTCTTCTAGGATTTTAAGGTTGTTCTGTAGGTCTTCTCTGTTTTCTGCTATCAAAACTATGTCGTCTGCAAATAGAAGCTCTGATAGTTGAGTCTGTTTCATTTGCCAGTATCCTAATGTTAGTTTTCTCATTCTTCTCTTGGCTTTCTTTATTGCTTCATCCAGTACTACTGAAAACAGCAGTGGACTCAACACGCATCCCTGTTTGACGCCTTGACCTGTAGTAAATTCTTCGGATTCGTCGTTATTGGTTCTCACCGTATTTGTATTATTATTGTACGTATCCTTTATTACATCAATTGTTATCCTGTCAACTCCTTTTTTCTTTAATGTCCACCATACATCCTTTCTTTGGAATCTGTCAAACACCTTATCCAGATCAATAAAGCATATATGTATTTCTCTATTTTTATTGATTAATTTCTCACTTACTTGTCTTATTGTGAATATGTGGTCTTGCGTGCTTCTGTTCTTCCTGAATTCACATTGTGTATCTTCCATAGTTGGTTCTATTTGGGTTTTTATTCTTGTTTCTATTATTCTTGCGAATACCTTCCCAGGCATACTTGATATAATGATACCTCGGTAATTATTAGTTTTTCTTGTCGCCCTTTCTGTGTATTGGTAGTATAATGTCTTTCTTCCAGTCCTGTGGTATTTCTGCTCTTTTTATGATATTATTCATTAGTTCTTTCATGCTGTCCACTCCCTCTATTCCCATGAATTTTATCATTTCCGGAGTGATATGATCCTCGCCTGGTGCTTTGCCTAATTTAACTCTTTCAATTGCCTTTTCTAGTTCCTCTGTTGTTATGGGTTCTACTTTTTGTTCTTAATTTATTTCTTGTATCTCCACTATGTTGTCTACGTCTGTATGAGTTCGTTAGTTCTTTGAAATATTCTCTCCATCTTTCCATTATTTGGTTTTCTTCTGTTATTACCTTTTCATTCTTATCTTTTATATTCGGCATCATGTATTCTTTTTTTTGTCTCAGCTGTTTTAATGCGACATAGAAGAGTTTTTGATTTTCCCTATAGTTATTTGTCATTTTTAGTCCAAACTTTTCCCATGACCTTTCTTTTTCTGCTTTCACAGCTATTTTAACCTCTTTTCTTTTTTCTTTATATGCCTCATAATCTTCAGGGCGCTTTGTACTTAGATATGTCTTCCATTTTTCTTTTTTGTGCTTTATTTTCCTCATGCTAGTATTTGCTATTTTTGTCTTCCCGCAAGTTTCCACGGCAGCTATGATTAAGTTGGTCTTGAGATTTTCCCACTTTTCTTCTATACTTGCAGTTTTTGCCCCACCTTTCAAATTATTGTCTAATTTTTCTTGAAATATCTTTTTATATCTTTTTTCTTATAATTTGTAACTTATTACTTTTTCATTTACTACCTTTCTCCTCTTTTCTTCGTTTTCTTTTGCTAAAATATATTAACAGAGTAGTTCAAGGTGAAGGTGACTTAATAAAGATGATAAAAAAGAGAAAACTCGAATATCTGGGGCATATAATGAGAGGAAGCAGAACCAGTTGATACTCAACGGAAAGATCGACGGAAGAAGAGGAACTGGTAGAAAGAAATACTCATGGCTCCGAAACCTTCGTCAATGGACTGGCTTATCAGCAGATGACTTATTACATGCCGCGCAAGATCGAGAACGATATCGACAAATCCTCATGTAAGCTACACACGCCTAAAACTTGGACACGGTACTCAAAGAAGAAGAAGAATAAATAAACAAAAAACTGAAACGGTAAGGTAGCAGTTTAGTTAGGTCAACTAAATAATTGACACCATAGCCACAGAACATAAACTTTGACATAACATTCAGATGCTTGACATAAAGTGGAACTGGCAACAACGCTACGGTAAATAAGAATAAAATTATTGAAAAATGTAATGAATAGTAAACGAGGTATATAGTCCATAAAAGCCCATACTGAACCAAAAACGTGAGACGTAGTATAGTGTCGTTTGCAAAAGAATCTACTTTTTAAGAAACTAATAATTTTGAAAAATAACACGCTTCATTTGTTTATTTAGACGTCGTAGAAACGTCGATTTTTGCTAAAGGTGGAATAAAACGTATTTGGCAGGACGAGAGTGTAAAATCCATAAAGTACACCGATATTGAGGAAAGAGACATAATATAGTATTGCATGCGGGTGGGAAACATGGTTTTATTGATGGAGCGGATCTTGTATTTTCGTCAGAATCACAATCGGCTGATTATCACGATAACCTTATTAAGGAGCTATTTGTGAAATGGTTGAAAGAAAAACTGCTTCCAAGTTTACTGAACCATCTCTCAGTTCTCATAATATTGGATAATGTCCCATACTATTCTGAAATTTTAAATAAGCAACCAACAAATTCCTGGACGGTATATAAAATAAAACAATGATTAACGAATGAGAATATTTAATTTTTTATCAGGATTATTTCAAGCTGCATAAACTAAAGTTGGCCAACTAAAATTAATAACCAAAAATATTTAAAATAGTCGAGATTATACGTAGTTTTGGACATAATGTGTTAAGACTGCTACCCTTACCATTGTGAATTCAATCAAATTGGACATATTTGAGGAATATGCAAAACTTACTACGATAACTATGTTGGACGTAACGGTTCAATAACGCAGCAGTTTTGGAAACATAACAAGAAACGTTAAATACTGCTTCTAATGGAATTTAAAAACAAAAATGTGCGGAAATGTGAAAAATTAATAAAAGAATGTTGGATGTGTGAAAATCTCATCGGAGCAATTAACTCAATCATAACTACTATCTTTCAATAATTGTGTATTTCTCTAAATGAATGTAAAATATATCATCAGTTAAAACCGTATTTTTGCTTGTGTTCAGTGCTTCAAATGTTGTGAGTATTTGCTATCAACTTTCTCAGCACCGCAGACCGTTAAAGTCAAAGCTTTCATCTCTAATCCAAAATATTCGCAAATTCGTGAAATATACTTAAAAAAATGGATCTCTCTTTCCGATTTTTATTAATATGTACAGGAATGACGATATTATCAATAGGAAGTTTTCAAACTGTTTCCTGTATTTCTGGTATTTATTATGTTTAATTCTTCGACTCAGACATTTGCTCATATACCTTAAAATTGTATAGTACTAATAGCAACAATCAAGACGTAAAATTATGAATTTACTGTAGGCGTCATTCATTCAGCTAATGCGAATAGAAATTCGCAAATACTACGTTATATATTTAGAAAGGAAAATTTAAACAATAATTTCAATATACACCATATAATTAGTTTGGGTAGAATGAGGTGTAGAAACGCAGAAACCGTGTTAATGACCAAATTGAATTAAACTATTTACATAACACTGTCCAGTATATTACGATTCGTGATGTAAGAGGTTATTCTTTGTTACCAGTTATACTGTACTTTCTAGAATACTCATATAACCGAGTTTAATATATTTCATAGCTATGACTGAAGGCTTATCTTTACGACTCTTAGGGCTTTTCTTTTAGTATGTACGTATTTACGAAACGTCGACGATCATTATAGATAGTCATACTTTTGTAACCGAGCTTCAAACCTCTTTTCTTTATACGATTTACGATTTTTTACGATATTTCTTACATTCCGTTGTTACTCAGCATGAGACGTGTAATATTCAACTTTCCTATTTCCAATTACACGGTTTCTTATTGCTGAGTCCATATCCAGCCTTATAATTGGTTTATTTCTAACTGATAGTATATTGCCACAGTGGGATTTGGCTGTTATTACTACGTTCTTTATGAAGACCAGTATGTTACCAGACTAGTATGTTACCTTTAGTAGCGGGGGAAGAGAAAGTTAGACAGATTTTGTGCTGTTTAGAAGAAGCCACCTAAAAGAGGTTACCAATTATAAAGTGATAAATGGTAAGTGTGTAGCTAGTCAACACCGACCCGTGATAGTGGATATGGAGATAAAGGTGAGGCGGAAAGGAAAGCAAAGAGGACACCAGAAAGTAAAGTGGTGGAAGTTGAAGGATAAGAATTTCTCAGTAGTCTTTAAGAGTAGAGTGCTGGAAGAGCTTGAGGAAAAAGATGCGGTAAATGACTGGTTGCTAAGCCAACAGTAAGGTTATGGTGCGAGTTGGAGAGGAAAAGCTAGGAAAAACATCTGGTAAGGGGCATCCTAGAGACAAAAAAACTTGGTGGTAGAACGATGAACGAGCGGCAGATTAAGAGTGCGGATGGAAGAGTGTTAAGAACCGATTTTAAATACTTTAGAAAATTGCTAAATGAAGAACACTAGAAGAATGACCGAGGATTCGGGATCCCAAATGATAATGTTATATCGGGGATAGCGAGAGGTGAAGTTGTCGATGCGTTAAATAGAATGAATAATGGTAAGGCAGTAGGACCTGAGGGAATATTTGTGGAGTTTTGGAAGGCTCTAAGAAAGGAAGGGGTGGATATTTTATGGCAAATTATGGGTAGGATATATGAGGAAGAAAGGATGCCTAATGTATGGAGAGAGAGAGAGAGTATGATGGTATTATTGTATAACGATAAAAGGGACATTCAGGACTGTAAGAACTATAGAGTGACAAAGTTAATATTGCGCACAATGAAAATTTGGGAGAGGACTGTAGAATGAAGGTTAGGGACAGATATATCGACGGGAGAAGAACAGTTGGGTTTATACCAGGAAGCAGTAAAACGGATGCCGTGTTTGCTTTGAAACAGTTGATAGAGAAAAATAGCGAGAAGAAAAGAGAGCTACATTTAATATTTATAGATTTTGAGAAGGCGTGTGACACAGTTCCAAGAGGTATGGAGATATATGAGAGCGAAATGGGGTTCTGGGTACGTAAGCCTCGTGAAGGATATGTATGAGGGTGCGTACATCAAAGTAAGGACTACTGTCGGATTTACCGAAAGTTGTCCGGTTGGTTTGCATCAAGGTATTTCACTGAGTCCTCACCTGTTTATTAATCTTGTTATGTATGTACTGACAGAAAAAGTAATCCTTGGCCAATACTCTTTGCTAATGATATCGTGTTATTACAGGAGAGTAGAGAAATTTTAGAGTAGTTGGAGTGTTGAAGAAGGGCTATTGAAGAGAGAGGACTTAAAATTAGCAGGTCGCAAAAGGAATACCTATATGCGGTTCTCAAGAAGAGGCATGTTTGGGGACAGAATTATTTGGAGAAAAACTAGGACGAGTAGGAGAATTTAAATACCTTGGCTTCTAAATAACGGAAAACTGGACACTAGATCGAGAAATTTTCCACAGGATACAGGCTGGTTGGTTTAACTGGAAGCGAAGGCTGGGCACTTTGTGATCGAAAAATTGGGGAAGGGCTGAAAGGAAAGATATACAAGAGTGTGGTGAGACCGGTGTTGGTGTACGGCAGTGAAGTGTGGCATGTAAAGAAGATTCAGGAAAAGAAGATAGAGTTAGCTGAAATAAAAATGTTACGGTGGATGTTGGATAAGACTAGAAGGGACAGGATCAGAAACGACTTTATAAGGGAAGCGTTAGGATGACTACAGTCTCAAAAATATTCAAGAACAAAGACTGCAATGGGTTGGTCATGTCAGACCTATAGATAAAAACGATGTGTGATGAAGGATATAGCTGTTAGAAGTTGATGGAAGGAGAGGTAGATGAAAATCGAGTAAAAGATGGAAATACTTTGTGGCAGAGGACTTGAGAGAAAAAGGTTTAGGTGAAGAAGACCCGATCTACATAAATGACTGGCGACGAAGAAAAAGGAACAGCGACGGCTGAAAAGGGAAAAGCTGAAAAAGAATACGTATATACACTATATGGAAAGGATCTTATAGATTTAGCTTTTCAATTGTATTGTATTTTTTCATCCCAATGTAACTGTACTGTATGTACTCCGTTATTAGAATTCTTCAGGGTCATATCCAGGTAAGATGTCCAGGTCTCTACCCTTTTTCTTTAAAATAAATATAACTGCTACCACAACTTAAATCAATATTATTGAGTTCTGCTGATAAGGTTGTGACACTTTGTGTCTCGAAGGACCGTTGCTTAGTCGTTGGAGATAATGGACAGGGTCGTTTAGAGAAGTAGAAAACCCGTGAAATATATAGAACAAGAAAGAAAAATGTATCTTTTTCTTCTTAAGGTGTAACACAATATAACTTATAGTTGTTGATGGTCAGTCTTCTTTTTGAAAATTCACTGACTCCAAACTGATAACAAATTCAACAAACTCTACAAGCACATCTAGGGAAATTATTTTTCTACTAAGATTAAATCGATATTTGGCTTACATATTGATTTGAAAGTATTACGACTTCGAAACTTTGAAAGTATTTCTTTACTAGAAATACTTATACTAAGATTACTGCACTTATCAAAATCGAACAAATCGCGTAAATCGACAATTTACTTTTGATATAATTTCAATAAAAAAAGAAAGTGGAAAGTACCTGCTTTCAGCATTATCAAATTGAAAAAAGTCCACTACTGGTTTATCACTATTAAGTACTCAGACACTGTAGAATATTAATAAACATTGCGATCAAGCCGAAAACTATTCTTGGCTGCTAGGATTTGCAAAATAACAGTCGTAATTAAGACCCTGTAAGTACGAACAATAAGATACCTGACATGTGAAGAAAACGGGAAATACAAAAATATGAAGAGGTGTTTAAATAAATAAAAGATAACTTACCCAATAAAAGGGGTTAAAATTCGACAAAACAGAGGTAGTGGTAGCAAATTTTTAGCGATGGCGGAAACGTGACTGAGTTTAAAAAATCTTGAAAGGTATCTTTATGTAGACTATTTCAAAGGAAATATCTAGGGCTAATGGAACTTTTTAGTCTTAAAATTGGCAAAATGATCATAAAAAAATTGTGAGAATGGACGGTAGAGAAATAATCGAATATATAGATGTCTTACGACATTAGAGAAATAAAGATAAATTAGAATATGGGAAATTGTAAGCCTTTCGACACGGTCCAAGTGATAACGTTCCCTTTGTTTTACACATCTTATACTTTTATAACTATAATATGATTCACTGCTCACGTTGTCCATTTTAAAAATATAACATATTATTTAATATTACCTCCACTTACTGTTCATGAATAAAACTAACAATAGACCAACTCAGTTCGGCAAAAATAGCTCAAGACTCTTTGTGAGTGTTAGATTTAATAATAAAATAAAAAAAGATGCTCAATGGCTTAATAAGTGGTCTTAAATAATGCATGATTCCGTATCATTTCCGGCGGCAAATAGCAGCTGTATATATTTTTGTTGCTTTCAATGTCTAGTGCAAATATTAGAGGAGGCTAAAAATATCTTGATACTTCTCTGTTACTCATCAGTAGGGATTAAAATTGTTATTATCTGAGTAAATATATTAGATTTTTTCAGTTTTATAATTATTTCTAATAATAGTAAAAACAACTGCCTTCTTATAATAATAGATTTCTTTCCTCGTCTGAAATTATTTCTTTCTCACGTTTGATGTATGTGATTTAGTAGACGCCTAAACGCTAGCATTCACACCAATTAAAGAAGATTAAAAAAATCTATAAGCCATAAAAGATATTGAATTAATTCAAGAAAAAACACTCAAATTTTATGCGCTCACTAAAACATTGTGAGCTCTCAAAAAATAGGTTGACTTTTCAGATTAGAGGAATCATTTGGAAGGACGGCTAAAGATATAATGTTCTAATCTAGTGACAAAGGTTTTGTTTTAGTTGATTACAAACTCTTTGTACTTGTCAAAGAAATCGCTGATTATGAAACGATTTTTGTCTTGTAAAGTAACAAGGTTTGATAAAAAACGGCAGCTAGTAGGTCTGTAATGAAAAGAAAAAACTGCTCAACAAATTATATAGAACTTTGATGGTACACAAGGCAAATATCGAACACAGTAGTTAATCAAATCCTGCCCAAGTACTTTCGATCACAAGATCATCCTCAGGGGCATTTCGTCAGTTGTGGCTATCCAGCAGTAATAGAATGTTATAAATGTAAATTGGGACATAACAAATACACTGAACAAAGACAAACAAACACTTTAAAATTTAAGAAATGGAGAAGCTACATTTTATATAGAAGCCAGAGACAGAATGTCCGGCAATGGAAATTCTGTCTCCTGCTTCTGTAATGTACCTACTACTCACATGTAAGATAATTAAAGTATCTATGTATCTATATAGTTTTTAGTCACCTGGTAATATGTTATTTACAATTATGAAAAGTCTCATGTATAATCACTAATAATTATTTGCTGTTAGAAATCAGAATCAATACTCTTCATAAATATTTTCCTATTTAGAATAAATAAGTTTCGCTAGTTTATATATTCGCCTAATACTTCGTATCTATGGAATAATAATAATTTAATTTCTCTTATTTCTTGTGTTTTCGATAAGCTATCCGTATTTTGCTATTTTAATATTTAATATTTGAGTTCCAATCTCTTGTACTCAAACCATCCAGAAACATCGTTTAAATAATTGTAGATAACAGAACTATAAATTCATAGTTTTAAGAATTACAAGCAGTGTAATTTTCATCCTCTACTAATAAATAAATTTATACATGTCAATATATTCTGTTTAATTCCAAAACAAAGAGTTAGTCCGGAGAAGAAATAAACGCATAGTATTCCATAACAAATTTGGTGTCAGAACGTGGGATATTAGTAGCAGAGTTCCTCTGATTGCTGATAGAAGGAGAGCTGAGGAATTTTGAATTGACTTGTTTCCTTCGAGGAATCATTCAAAAAAAACTGTCAGTGTGGAAAAATCGCCACTACAACTAATTACATTGGGGTCCAGTACATCCAGTTCGAAATCCAGTTCCAGTCATAACCCAATTGTAGTTCCATCGGAAGTAAGGTGAACCCGTGGAATAATAGACTATGCGACCAACAACAATATTCTACTTGTAAGTACATTCTATCTTAAATTCTGTCTCATATTTTAAAAATCTTGTAAACGTATGTCTACTTTATATCCTGATATAAGTAACTTATTTGACGAACAAATACCTTCTCCCGACTCAAATTCTCTTTCAAATTCTTCTACTTCTAATTCAAATAAAATGTCAGTATCAATTGAAATAGCTGAAAAACTTCTCATTAGATTTGATGGTACAAAATCAAAATTATACGAATTCATAGACAATTGTGATAAAGCATACAATTTAGTAAATCCGCAATCCAAACCCATCTTATTAGCCATTATAGAAACTAAATTAACCGATAAAGCTAGGGCCATAACTAGAAACAGAACATTTGACGAATGGAAAGATTTAAAAGACTTCTTATTAGATGCTTATTCTGAACGCCGAACTGAAGGTCAGTGGCAATTGGAATTACATTTCCTTACGTCAGATGCCCAGTGAAAATGTAATGTCATTTGCAAATAAAGTTGAAAATTGCTATATAAAATTAATAAATACACTTGATCCAGACTTATCTCCAGATGCAAGAAATGCATGTACTAAACTCTTAAAAACTCAAGCACTAAATGTCTTTATTAGAGGATTAAACAAAGACCTCTCTATTTTAATCAAAGCCCGAAATCCAGATTCCTTAGAAAGAGCTGTTGCAATAGCAATTGCCGAAGAACAAGAACAGTTATCAAGACAAGAAAGTTTTCAGACCATTCTGTAATATTTGCAAACGAAATAACCATTCCTCAAATAACTGTCGATATAAAAAACAATTCAGATAGAAATGTTAGACATCTTCAAATTCTAGTTTTCAAAACCCAAAATATCCTAATTCAAATCTTCAAAGGTCAAATTCTCAAAATCAAAATTATAAAACCTTCAAATTCAAATTCCAATTCTGATTTTCCTCCAAACTTAAGAAAAGAAAATACCAACACTTCCCAACGTTTTTGCAGATACTGCAAAAAACCCAGGTCACGTTATAGAAGAATGTAGAAAAACGCGAATTTAACAATAAAAACAAAAATCCAACAAATTCTTTAAACTTCCAGAATCCTCGACAACAACGGTCGATTCTCGAGAGTTCGTTCAGTTCAGGCCGTATCACAACCATCAACTTCTCAGTCACTTCCTATGTAGATTTACCCTTAGTAAATAATTCTAATCCATCCTCTTGCAAGTTTTCTAATCGATACAGGCGCAGATATTTCTTTAATTAAATATTCAAAAATACTAAACATTCCAAAAATTTATCTAAAGTCTATTACTCTACGAGGCATTGATAAAAATGTCTTAAATCCAAATAAAACTATATGTAGTTGTAACCGAAATTTCAAGATAAAAGATTTTGTCCAAACTCATGTTTTCTATGTCGTAGAAGACGATTTTCCTCTTCATTTCGACGGTATATTAGGTAGCGATTTTTTTGAAAATAAATAATGCCAAATTGATTATAAAGAAAATAAATTAAACTTTAAATTGTTCTATTCCCAATCGAATATATAAAATCTCCATTAAACAATGACATGACCGAATTTCTGAGAGATCAAAATATCGAGACAAGTTCTAATATCGATGAAATATTTCCTTATGATGTTAAATCCATAGAGGATCATTCTTATTTAGAAACCAATGATATCCAAATAACCTTAAGTAGGAAGAACTACTATCCAATCCAATTCAATCTAAATCTAACTCTAAATCCAAAGAAAATTCAAGTCCAAAATGTGTAAAATCCACTGAGATATGCACAAATAAAACTTGTAACTCTTTCACGAAATCATAAATTCAAAATCTTGTTCAAAGAAAAATCCTGTTCAGACACGATCTTATACTAAATCAAAACTCTAATTCTAACTCAAGAAGTAATAAAAACTATTCTATCCGCAAGAACTGAAACAATTGTTCAAATTAAAGTAATAAATAATGTATTAAGCGAAGGATTATGTCCCGAACGCGAAATCTTTAAAGGTGTATTTTTATGTCCTAGTGTTGTTAAAGTAAAAAATGATTTCTTTTTAACCTCAATCGTAAACACTACTGAAACGGATGTTGAATTAAACGATATTCAAGTAGCAATAAAAAAATTCCAAATTTACAAAACAATGCAAATATACGAAAAATGTCTTCTTATAAAGATAATACGAATTCTAACAGAATTGCTAAATTAAAAAAATGCCTTGAGAACAGATCATTTAAATAGTGAAGAAAAATCATCTTTAATTTCTATTTGCAAGGAGTACAATCATATCTTTTATCTGGAAGGAGATCAACTTACCAGTACAAATGCCATAACTTGCAAAATTCCTTAAATTCTAATGTAACCTATTAGCACTTAAATCATACGGTATCCTGAAGTACACAAACATGAAGTCGAAACTCAAATAAAAGTATGCTAGATCAAGGTATTATCGAAGAATCAACTTCGCCATGAATCGCCCCTTTGGGTTGTGCCAAAAAAGGCCGATGCTTCAGCAAAGAGAAATGGCGAATTGTTATAGACTATCGACGACTAAATGATATTACTATAGGAGATTCATTTCACTTCCGAATATAGTCGATATATTAGACCAATTGGGTCATTCAAAATATTTTTCAACAATAGATTTAACATCAGGATTTCACCAGATCAAAATGGATCCTGAGGATTCTCCAAAGACTGCTTTCTCAACTCCGTCTGGACATTATCAATATTCACGAATGCCATTTGGATTAAAAAATGCTCCCAGTATTTTTCAAAGGCTAATGAATACTGTCCTCTCAGGAATACAAAATTACAGATGTTTTGTCTATCTCGACGATATAGTCATTCATTGCCGATACATTAGAAAATCATAATAAAAGATTAAAAGAAGTATTCGAAAAATTGTCTACATTCAACTTAAAAATACAACCAGATAAGTGCGAATTTTTTCGTCGCGAAGTAATGTATTTAGGACATTTAATAACTGATTTGGTGTCAAAACGGACGAAAAAAAGGTATGTGCTGTTACAGATTTTCCTATACCCAGAAAACACAAAAAGATATTAGAGCTTTTTGGGTCTCACTGGTTATTATAGACGCTTTATAAAAAATTTCAGTGCTTTAACACAACCTTTAACAAAACTGCTGAGAAAAATGTTGAATTTAATTGGACAAGCATTCAACAACAGTCATTTGAGAACCTGAAATCAATACTTTGTTCAAACCAATACTTCAGTATCCAGATTTTACCAAACCCTTTGTCTTAACAACGGATGCTAGTAATTATGCAATAGGGTCCATACTTTCTCAAGGTAAAGTACCAGATGATTTACCTATTGCTTATGCTAGTCGTACCTTGAACAAAGCGGAATCAAACTATAGCACAACAGAAAAAGAATTACTTGCAATTGTATGGAGTGTTAAACACTTTAGACCATATTTGTACGGAAATAAATTTTTCATTTATACGGATCATAAACACTCACATGGCTATTTAATGTAAAAGATCCCGGATCAAGACTCGTTAGGTGGAGATTAGCATTAGAAAGAATATAGCTATGAAATTATTTATAAACCAGGTAAATTAAATCAAAATGCTGATTGTTTAAGTCGTCCTCCTTTAACCATATCTGAAACAAATATTTGCGAAGAAAACAAAAACCCGGCAACAATCACCTTACAAATAAACAAAATGAGTAAAGAAAATAATGACACTTATTCACAGTTCTTATCTAAATCCGAAACTATATTAATAACAAATGATAATATAAAAGAAACAAATGAAAAGATTACATCATTTTCACAAAATTTAGCATTGTTTGTTTCCGTAGATTTAAATTTTAATGAGATCGTTCAGAAACAAATAAATAAACAATTCAGTCATATATAAAAATTGAAAGCCAAAAATCCAAGACTAAATGACATTATATATATTTCTGATCAAAATAAAAACTTTTATTACATATTTATAAAAAAATAATTATTGGGACAATACTCTTATGAAGATATATTTAATTCCCTAATAAAATTAAGAGACTGGTTATTAAACGATAAAATATTAAAAATTTGCCTACCCAGATAACTTTTAGCTACGATAAATTAAGTTGGGAAAAATTAGATCTATGATTAGATTTATTTTTAGAAAACTGATATATCTATTATCATTTATCATGATATACTAACAAATCCTGAACCTGAGGAAATAACTACAATATTACAAGAGAATCACACTAGTCCTACGGCTGGACACTCTGGTTTTCATCGGACATACAATCGTATAAAAAACATTTCAAATGGAATAATATGAAAAATGATATTAAAAACTTTATAAAAAACCTGTGAATATTGTCAGAAAAATAAACTCGTTAGAAAAAAATTCGTAAAGCCCATGGAGATAACAACAACAAGCTCAAATCCATTAGAAAAAATATTTTTAGATATAGTAGGTCCTTTACCTTTAACCGAGTCAGGTAATAAGTTCATATTAACATTACAAGATGACTTAACAAAATTTTCTCAAGCTTACGCAATTCCGAATCATGAAACCAAGACTATCGCTGAAAATCTGGTTCGTGGATTTATTTGCAAGTTTGGAAAACCCGATATAATAGTTACTGATCAAGCCGAGATTTTACTTCCAAATTATTTTCTCAAATCGCCAAGCTTTTTAAAATCAGACATATAAATTGTACTGCTTATCATCCAGAATCAAATGCTGCATTAGAAAGGAGTCACGCTACTTTAGCAGACTACCTTAAACATTATATTAAAGCTGATCAATCCGATTGGGACGAATGGCTAGATTTTGCTATGTTTTCATATAATACAACTAATCATACTTCAACCAAATTCACACCATATGAACTAATATTTGGATATACACCTAATCTACCTAGCAGTATAATACGACCAGTAGAACTCAAATATACATATGAAGATTATTTAGATAATTTAACACTTAAACTTAGAAAATCTCATGAGGTTAGCAAAAACGAATCTATTAGAATCTAAAGTAGTCAGTAAAAAATATTATGACCAAAAGATTAATGACACCGTTTTCTTAGAAGGACAATTAGTATATCTCCAAATGAGCAAACAAAGAAGGGTCAAACAAAAAACTTACACAAAATTATAATGGACCTTATAAAATTCTAGAGATAAATTCTCTGTCAATTGCACAATTTTAGTAAATAAAAACCAATAAAAGTTCACATGAATAGATTGAAACATGCTTTTGTTTCAGGTATGCAATATATGGCTGACAAATAGTGAACAAATTCACAAGAAATATACCAATACTCCTATCAACAAATCACCTGGAATCTATTACGAACACATAATAAAAAATGTTCAATTTATTGAAACTCATTGGAACATATTAAGTCATATTCCTTTACAACTTTTACAGACAAATTAAATTTTGTAGATCTCACCTATCAAAAAACATTAAGACTGTGTCAAAACAAACCAGTTCTTATTGAATTACGATTATGTGATACTTCACTAAAACTCTTAGGACAAATCATACCTAGACTCTTTCAAGATGAACAAACTTAAAAAACATAATTCTGCATGAACATTTTAGACCAAAACGCGCTCTATTTAATGCAATTGGATCTGTTTCAGGACCTTATTCGGTACCTTAGACAATGATGATGCTGAAAATTTCAATAATGCTATTAACAAAGCTGAAAGTAACGAAAATCATCTTCTTGATTTACTAAAACAACAATTCATGTAGTAAAAGCCACGATTGCAAATTTTAATAACTCTATTACAAATCTAGACCGAAACAAAGTGATTTTTGATAAAAATTTTGAATCAATTACCAATTACACAGATAAAATGAATAATAAATATTTTAATTTAGATTTAAAACAAAAAATTGAAGAACATTTTACTTTACTAACTTTCTTTATAACAGAATTACAACAAGAATATTCTACTTTAATAAACGTTATTCTATTTGCAAGAAATAATAACCTTCATCCTTCTGTTATAACACCTGAGCAACTAATTCAAGAATTATCTAAAACGGTAACGCATTTACCTAGTACATCGACTTATCCATTTCCATTGACTATCGATTATGCTCATAAATATTTCGATATCATTTTACTTAATATATATATTTTGATAACAAGATTTTAATTACGGTTAGTATACCTTTGGTTAGTAATACTCCTTATTCTCTTTTTAAACTAATATCTCTTCCTATAATTCATCCAACATTAAAGAGACTTACCTTTATTCTTCCATCTGTCAAATATCTGTTTCTTTCAGAAAATAGAAACATTTATGTTACTATTGATACATTAGAAGACTGTTATTCATTAGATGAAGAAAAACTTATTTGCAAAAATCCTGATACTTTCCGATTTACACACACTAATCCAATTTGTGAAACTGAATTGTTAACTTCAATAACAAACATACCATCTAGTTGCGATACTCGTATAATTCAAACAGAATAAGAAATTTGGCATAAATTAAACAAACCAAATTCTTGATATATGTTTTACCCAAACCAACAGATTTAACTTTAAGCTGTCAGACTAGTACGCCAATATCTATTGTTCTTTCAAACACAGGTATTTTGTCTACTTCGAATAATTGCAAAACTTACACGGATCAACTATTTTGATATCTGTCTCAAATCCAAAAGAAAGTATTTTTCAGTCTATCATTCCAGATTTATCCTTCCAGAAGTCTGTTGTGATGATATTAAGATAAATAATGAATCCAAATTACACCTTGTTCCCTTACAATTAAATAATCTCGATCGAGATGCATTAAATTTAGCAAGCCATAAACTAGATAATTTAGAGAAAATGACCTCAGAAACAAATATTAATTTTTCAGACACAATAAAAAATAGTTCTTATTTCACTTATGCAATCTTATTTTTGATAAAATGTATGTTACTTTATATTTTTATACAGGATAATTAAATATTTTTACCGACGATTTCGTAGAAATCCGTCACATAGTTGTCAACAAATACAAATTGTTTAACACTAAATATATGTCAAAGTAAACGAAAACATGTACATGAGACAGATTTAAGTATAGATTGTAAACATAATAAAGACAATAATTATAGTGAATCCAAAAAGTGTGAGAGACTAGTTTCACAGAGACTACACCGATAAGACGAAGTGAAAGACTATCGAGACTAAAAGAAACTATTTAAATGTGTTAAAATAAAATAATAATGTATACAAATGTTTTATACCATTTAAATGAAAATTCATTTTACAATTATTTTCATTCTTACAAAAGGAGGTGTAATGTACCTACCTACTCACATGTAAGATAATTAAAGTATCTATGTATTTCTATATAGTTTTTAGTCACCTGGTATATGTTATTTACAATTATGAAAAGTTCTCATGTATAATCACTAATAATTATTTGCTGTTAGAAATCAGAATCAATACTCTTCATAAATATTTTCCTATTTAGAATAAATAAGTTTCGCTAGTTTATTCGCCTAATACTTCGTATCTATGGAATAATAATAATTTATTTCTCTTATTTCTTTGTTCGATAAGCTATCCGTATTTGCTATTTTAATATTAATATTTGAGTCCAATCTCTTGTACTCAAATCCATCCAGAAACATCGTTAAATAATTGTAGATAACAGAACTTATAAATTCATAGTTTTAAGAAATAACAGGCAGTGTAATTTTCATCCTCTAATATAATAAATTTATACATGTCAATATATTCTGTTTAATTCCAAAACAAAGAGTTAGTCCGGAGAAGAAATAAACGCATAGTATTCCATAACACTTCTATATAAAATGTTAGCTTCTCCATTTCTTAAAATTTTAAGTGTTTGTTTGTTCTTTGTTTAGTGTATTTGTTATGTCCAATTTACATTTTTTACATTCTATTACTGCTGGATAGGCCACAACTGACGAAATGCCCCTGAGGATGATCTTGTGATCGAAAGTACTTGGCAAGATTTGATTAACTACTGTGTTCGAATTTGCCTTGTGTACATCAAAGTTCATTTATTCGAACACTCAACCTTATATTGGTGAAATTATAGAGTTGATTTTTGCAGTAATTTATAAATGTTAATACCTTTGTGTTTTACATAATGACATGTAATATAACTATAATCATTTTCATCGTTCTTGGTGTGTGCGTGTAAAAACACTTGCAATAAGTTGTTTCATCTGTCTTTCCTTGTCTAAGCTTCGATTCGTTTACCTCCTCCAGTGGCGAGCAAAATATAGCATGTCAAACTAAATAATAGTTATAAAAGAAAAAATTATAAATTATTTTTCATTAAATTTCTAATAAGGAATATACGTATAAATTGCGAAGAAGTATTTTTCTAGCTTGCAGTACAATAGGACAGGATATAACGAAAAGTACATTTTAAAAGGATTTTGAAATATACCCAAAAAGTGTTAATTATTTAACCCACTTTAATTAAAAAATGATACAATTTTTTTTAAGTTTTAAGCACTGTAGCGAATTCTGAACTGTTACAACGTACTGACCTTGATTAATTAGCTAATCAGTCAGCGTCTTCACTGGAACTGTCTTCATCATTGGAATTCTTCCGCCAAATCGATGATATAATCCTACTTTCATTTTCATCATTAAGTGACCATTTTTGCTCAGTCGTCCTGAATTAATTTTTCAGTATGGTTAACACAACTCGCCCACACTGCAAGTGTGCATCGCCCCAAACTTTTTTCACTGTTTCATCTCCAGTCCATTTTCTCCAATATGACGATCATAGTATTGTTTAGAAATGCCCCAGACCAACTCAATCGGATTATATTGACAGTGATATGGAGGCAATCTCAAAACCTGATGCCCATGTTCTTGGAGTAGCTCGTGTCTATAACGTACCTGGTATTTTGTGGTTTTATTCTGGCGACAAAGACTCAATAGCTCTGTCTTGCCCGAATCGTCGTCAAAAATTATTTTTTTCGCTCGTAACCATTCTTGTAAGTCCGATCTTTTTCAACTGTCATTCGTAACTTTTCTATATTAAAGACTATGGCATGAGCATTATCCATAATAATTAGAGTTGGTTCCTCCAACATTGGTATCAGCTTTTGGAGACCCACTTTTTAAAAGACTCTTTATCCATAGAAATCATGATAGTCTGCACTCTTCGATTTCGTAGAAACAGTAATGCAGCATCTTTAACAAATCCTTGCCTACTTCCGGCATGTAAAACAACAAAGCGTTTACACTGTATTTTCGTGTCCTTTTCTGGTGCTTTTCACACAGTCATCTTGCCAAGTACGTTTTTATATGCCCCTTTTAGGAATATCCATGTTTCATGGATGAACTGAAGTGGGCTTGGACTCAAAAAATTTCTCATATAATGCCTCAAAAAATACAGTCGTTTGGAGACAATACATGGTTTCTCACCTAGCACTCGTCTACTATTTTCTAGTTTGTATGAAAACCCACAATTTTTCATAAGACGCAACAAACTTGTATCAGAACCGTCATAGAGTTGCTTGTTTTTTAATTGTGTATTTAGAACTTTAATTGTAACGTACTCTCCTTTTGCTTTCGTACAGTACATTTCTAATATCTCCTTTTATAGTATCGCTGACATCATTAGTCTTTTTTTTTTGTACATTACGTGTCTCTTTTGTACATTACGTGACTCTCCTGAGTACATTCAAGTACGTTTTGTACATTCAAGAACAATGCTACAAGTCATTATTGCAATGGGTATCGGAAGAGAGTTAATTTATAATAAACTGGAATTTTTAAGGTGTCGAGAGTATTATTTTATGTAATGGAATTCTACACAGTAAGAGGTCAAACTAATAATTAATTAAAAACTGTTTACTTATAAAAACTATTTCATCAGCTACTTCAAACCTACACAGGTCAGGGTAACATGTTAAAAAAAGCACGTCACTGCCAGCTATCTGTATTTGTAAAGAGGCCGACTTATCACCGACACCGTATCGGCCAAACGCATCGGTGTTATTGCTACAATACTGGGAGACGTGAGTGGTCTCTTCATTCTCTTCTCATCGCACTTTACCATGACGAACGTGACTGGCACAATTGAATTACGCATCTGTGTATCAGAGAGAGATGAATATTTAAAATTCCGTAGTAGCTTATTTCAGGCACACGCCAAGAACGATGAAAACGAGTATACTTCAAGTATGGGCAATAATTATGGAGTTATTGAAGTGTGCTATATCTCAGCTGGATCGACAAATAGTTTTTAAGTTTATTTATGTGTAGCCGGAGAACTATTATTTAAACAACTGTACTTGACCAAACATTGACTCAATAGGTATTTAGCAGATTTTAATCGATTCCTCCTAATCGATTCGATAAAAAATTAAATTTTATCAACATTGCTATTAAAAAAACTGTTTTGAAAAAGGACCGAGTTTTTAGATTCTAAACATTTATAATAACTGATATTTTTTATCTTACATTTTTTTCTTATTAAAATCGTTTTTTCCATTGTTTTGTTAAAATTTAAAGTCAAAAATTGAACAGGTTATAAACGAGGATCTAAATTTTCATTCTAATGATCCTTTTTATAGATGGCATATACTGAGGAGGAGTAAAAACGTATAAACCCCTTAAAGGATGATACTCGTAAAATACCGCCTGTCCGAGCTCCGTTTTTTTTTTGAATGGTAGTTCAAATTCTAGCTCGCTGAACAATTTGCAATATCTCGGTTTGTACGGCACGCAGGAGCTTGTTTTTTTAATTGCGCTAGCTCGATAAAATAATAAGAACTGTACTATTTTCACCTCCCGAAAAAATAACTTGACTAGTTAAGTTTAAAAAAAATTAAATTTTACTATTATTTTGAAAGAAATATTAAAATTTTATTGATTAATGCATATGATTATTATAAATATATAACAATTAATAATAATGTAAAATAAAAAAAGTTTCCTTTCAAAATTGGTTGAGTTTACCGAAAGTTCAAGCTGATTATAGGCGCGCAATTTTAAACGGAACAAAAAATTTTTGTTTAACAGTGTTAGCATGTTTTTATAATATATATGCTGTATGCTTCAATGATAAAGAGATAAATCTTCAGAAAAGTACATTGTGATTATATAATTTATGAATTCTACAATTTTTGATTTATATAAAACAAGAATAAGTAAATAATTATTTCATTGGGGAGTAATTGCAGTTAATTATTAATTTTTTTTTTGCAAATGCCCTTTGATAGATTAGGGGATAGATTGGGCAATCGTCAAATCAGCAGTTGCCAGATTGCAACATATGTTTGCAATTAATCTCGAAATAGACCAATATTTACTCATTATTGTTTCATATAAATTAAAAATTGCAGAATTCATAAAATTAGTATAATCAAAATGAACTTTTAAAATGCTTTTTCGCTTTATATTTGAAGCATACAACATTATAAAAACATCCCAACACTGCCAAACCGTAATATTTTATGTCATGGTTGACATTTGCTATATTCAGCATAAATATAGCCAATTGAGCCGTGAATACAGCCTATATATTATTCAGCTTGTACTTTCGGTAAACTCAACAAAAAAATTTATTTTACAACCATTGATTCAGAGAGTGTAAAAACTTCTTAAAATAATTTCTTTCATATTTTAATTTAAATAAACACATCGGGAGTATTGATTTATAACTAATATTATATATTGTACAAATAATATGCAAATTGTTATAATTTAAATATTTGTTACGAAATAATAGTAAAATTCAATAAACTCTTTTGTGGAAAAAAAGTTATTTATTTATTTTCATAGACTTCTGATTTTTTTTTGGGAGGTGAACGTAGCTCAGCTCTTATTATTTTCTCGAGCTACCCTAGTTTTAAAAAAATTAGTGTTCTGCGTACCATAGAAGTCAAAACATTGCAAAGGTTTATAGCATGCTTTAATTTGAAGTTCCATTCGAAAAAAAAAAAACGGAGCTCGAAAAGTTATACCCTCCATTTAAATGTGGCGGTATTTTACGAATATGATCACTTGAAGAAGAACCGATTGCGATTGTTTGGGCAAGTATAGTTGTTTAAATAATCGCTCTCTGGGTTAAACAAATTGAATAACTCACAAACTGATTGGGCGATCTAACTGAGATTTATCATACTTTCATATCTCATTGTTTGACATATTTCAAGGAGTTATTTTACATTTCATTAACCAAAATTACCAAAAAAAAAATGGGCAAAACCAAAATTTATATTATAAATTACTGCATAAATAAGGGTTTTTTGCAATGATTTCTTTTATTTCTTTTTACTTTTTATGATTGCTAAAAAAAAACAAAGCAAGATCATCTGCGCGTCTTTACGGATTTTGCCATAAGTTGTCACTCATGTAGCTTTTAGAACTTTTATATAAGTGTATATATGATTTTTACGTGAGATCGATATTTTTTCGCAAATAAACTGAACTATTAGCCCAGGTTTTTTGCTAAGAATTTTGTTTTATATGCATGAATTGCTTGAAATTTTGACAATAGGTTGAAAGTAGCTCAAGATCAAAATCTAACATATGTCAATATGAGCTTTTTCACTGGAGGTGTGTTACCACCCCCATCGGGATGGAAAACATTTATCAAAAATAAATCAAAAATGTTCTTAGAGTTTTTTTCGAGAAGTCACTACTTTGGAGTTATTCGTGATGAAAGTTTTCAAATTACACGGTAAATAAGCATGTTTTTAAACGAATAACTCAAAAAATTTAGATTTGATCAGGATATAATAGATTTGATCAATTGAATACTGGATATAAAATGAAGTTTATAAAACGAAAGAGATTTGTTTTTTATTATTACCTTAAACTTAATATTAACAAAGTTATAGCTGTTTGAAAGTAGACTTAGACCTGGACCTAGACTTATTCGTCGAATACAAAAATCCAAACATATTATACTCAATAACCGGAAAAACGATAAGTTTTTCATGGAAAACTTATACAAACTTTTTTAAAGATCTTATAAAAAATATTATCTAAATTTAGAAAAACTTAGAATATAGACAAAGATAAACTAAAATCTAATACAGAACAATATAAAAGCAAGTTAAATCCTGCGAAAGTAATAAATCTAGATAAACTTAGCTTAAATGAAATCAATGAAGTCATAACAAAAGAACTATTAAATGCAAGCTCAGAAGTGGCAACCGCTAACAGAAAACGAAAATCCAGAATAAGTGTAGAATCACAGAACATGCTGAAACAAAGAAAAGATCTTCTGAGACCAAACAAAATAGACTTGTGCAGCATTTAAGGAACTTAATCGAATAATAAGAAACAGATGAAAGAGGACATTAAAAAAACATCAAGAAGACCGTTAGAACAAATCATAGAGAAAAATCGAAGTCTCAAATGCACCAAACCGAAACTAGGAAAGAAAAACATAATAACGATTAAAAATTAACAAGGACAACTAGAAAAAAGTAAATCTGATATTGTTAACTCAAAAATATACCTCAAAGACTGCGAACCAAAGTGT